>LR752247.1:59094-98422 GCA_902729485.2 Mus minutoides | reverse complement strand
ATCAGACAAAAGATGCTATTGCTTTTACCTAAATGTACACAAGACAAACTTAGATTGGAAGAGGAAACAAGAAGTAGGAATGACATTGACTGTAGCTGGGACAGCTTGATAGATACTTTTTCTTCAGATCACTAATCTGCAGAATCCAATAGAGAATTGATCAGTGGTTTAGATTGGGGTAAAGCATTTTAGGCAAAAGGAAAAAAAAAAAAAACCAACTATAATGACTCAGAGTCAAATAATGAGTACATTTTCAGAAGGGAGATAACATTCATTGTTTTTCCTTTTTTCTTTTTATCAAGACTACACCTAATTAAAATATAACAATGTTGTAGCTATACATGCATACTTACATACAAGCTGAGATATAAACTGTAATTCACTTTTTTTGTATTATTCACTTTACAGCCTAATTGCAGCCCCCTTCCTCCTCTCCTCCCATTCTCATCCTCACACCACCTTCTTCATCATTTCATTCCCTTATCCTCAGAGAAGGGGACCCCACCCAATGGGTAACTTCCACCCTGGATCATCAAGTTACAGCTTGACTAGGCACATCCTTTTTCATTGAGGCCAGGCACAGTAGCCCAGCTAAGAGAAAGGGATCCAAAGGGAAGCAACTGAGTCAAAGACGATCCCCCACTCTAATTATTAGCAGACCCACATGAAGAACAAGCCTCACATCTGCCACATATATGTGGGGGGTCTAGGTCCAGCCCTTGCATACTCTTTGGTGGGTGGTTCAGTCTCTGTGAGGACCCTGGGTGTCGGTTAGTTTACTCTAGAGGTCTTCTTGTTGAGACTTAGCCCGTGGAAGAGAGCCAACAACTAACATTATTAATGGTACTATCTGCTATGCTTGCAGAACCTAGCATGACTGTCTTCTGAGAGGCTTCATCCAACAGCTCTTGGAAACAGATGAAGAGAGCCACAGCCAACCAATAGGCAAAGCTCAGGAAGTCCCGTGGAACAGTTGGAGAGGTCAAGGACACTAGGAGATAACATTCTTTTTTTTTTTTCTTTAGATATTTTCTTAATTTACATTTCAAATGCTAGAAAGTTCCTTCTACCCTCCCCCTGCCCTGCTCCCCGACCTACCTACTCCTACTTCTTGGCCCCGACATTCCCCTTTGCTGGGCATATAAAGTTTGCAATACCAAGGGGCCTCTCATCTTCTGCTACATATGCAGCTAGAGACACAAGCTCTGGGGGTTCTGGTTAGTTGTTCCACCTAAAGGGTTGCAGACCCCTTCAGCTCCTGGGGTACTTTCTCTAGCTTCTCCATTGGGAGCCCTGTGTTCCATCTTATAGATGACTGTGAGCATCCACTTCTGTTCTTAATGAAAATTAATAGAGATTCTTTAAAATTCTGACTTCCCTAGTATACACTCACACAAGTGAAAATTGACACCTACGTAATTCCCAGCACCTTGCTGTTGTTGTTGTTGTTCCTATTGTAATTTTTATTTAGAGATTATAACCATTCCTCTTTACATTTTCTCCTCTTGAGCCCTCTTAAACAACCCTACCCATGTTCCTTCAAATTCACCACCTAGTTTTACATTGTTATTGCATTCACTATCTACATGTATGTGTATGTGTATGTGTATGTGTATGTGTATGTGTATGTGTATGTGTATGTGTATGTATATGTATATGTATATGTATATGTATATGTATATGTATATGTATATGTATATGTACAATATATATTCCTCAGTATAGCCTACTCAGTCTATTCGGTGTTGTTTGCAAGCATGTTTTCAGGACTGACTGGCACATGCAACCAACATGGTTGCTTCTCCCTGAGGCTCCACCTCTGCTCCCAGTTTAGCTCAGTTGTGTATGGTTCTTTGTGTGGAGTTGAGGTCTCATGGGCTTTTCTCATTTGCTTTGACATGTTCACTGGTGTCATCCTTGTTTGGTTTATGTTTGAGCCTAAGATTATTTTTCTTTTTTTAATTTAAGGAATAAAAATTCTATACCATCTTCACAGTGATTGTCAAGGTAAAACTCTAGAATTCCTGAGCTAGGTTATCTGTATCGTTCTTTTGTACCTCACTTTACCATGATATCATTTAGTAACCCCCACAGAAGTTCTCAAGCCTCTCAGTCCTTGCTTCTGGTGTGCTTCCCCAGGGAAGAACATTCATACTGGTTGCACATGTGCTAAACTGTTTTCGACTCTACTTGTTTCCCTTCTCCATTTATGCCCCTCTAATATGACCTGCATTTATGACTTCATGGCCAACTTATATGAAGTACACAGTTCTGCTTAAAAGTGAGCCTCCTACTTCTTATCCAAGTACTGTGCATGTGTCCTCTATGACATTCCAAAGTCTGAGTACTTCACAAGGGAGACTGAGAATTCCCTTCCTCTATCAAAAACTGCCTTCTTAATATCTTATCTTAAAAGTTATTTTAAAAGAATACATCATTTAAGACAATTTTAAGTACCTCACAGTGAAAATATGTGTATCTATTATCAAGATTACAATAAAATTACTAAAAAATTATTTATATTGATTCACACATCATCCCTGCATTAATCAGAATTGCTTACCTATTGCTGTTATTGAGACCTGGTATGTTTTCATGTTATTTTACTCATGTGAATACACATCATTAGAATTTTTGTATAATATGATTTGAAGCTCTGTTTTCACTTATGTTGGTTGAGTAAGCACCAAAGAGAGAAATTTCTGAAATGTAAATCAATAATATGACAACTGACATAATTTTCCTCAAAGGAGCTACATTTTATATTCCTATTAAATTCTTTGCGTTGTTCCAGCAATAGAACAAAGAGACAACAATCTTACCAGCATTTAGATCTGTCTGTCATATGAATTTTACTGTGCTAGGAAAAAGATGTCATTATATGATATCCATAATTTACAGATGATAATGACTAAAGACACAGGAAGAACTTTCATTGTGCTTCTTGGTATTTTGTGTATCTCCTTCTGTAAAGGAGTTGTTTAAATAATTTTCCTCATTTAATTCAGTACTTTGACATTTTTATTTTATCATATATTTGTAGTCTCTCTGTGTGTGTTTGTGTGCATTTATGTGTTTGAGTATCTTTAAGTATATGTGTGTGTGTGCGCCTATATGTGTGTTTGTGAAACAAATGCTGATCTTTGATCAACTAAATGTTTCCTCCTGGCTGTGTCATGCTTGTTAAATGTCTTTTGGGTTTTTAACAAGAAGGCATTGACATTTATATACACTAATGTAACTGTACTTTTATTTTCTTATTAATTCTATCTATGATAAAGTTGAAAAAAAAAATATCATGTACTCCTATGGTAGCAAGATGCTCAGCGATCTGTGCTTCCCTCTGGCTGTAATTTTGTATTTATGTCTATGCTTTACTTTTCATTAATTTTGTTGTATAAAACTAGTTACACAAGCATATTTTGAGATGTCCGAGATCTCATCAGAAAATAAACACATTCCTGGCCATAAGTCTTCACTTTCATATCTATGTTTAGATGAGTGTCTAGAAGTGATCCACATCACCTCACACTTGAGGATAATGCATTACCAAAATCTAAAATACTAAAAATTAAATCTTGACAGTGATTCACATTCATTATTAAAATATAAAGGTTAAGCATGTTTGAAAATTTTTGAGACAGAGTTCGTTTATGTCCTGAGCTTATTGGTAGCTTATCAAGTTACTAGGCTGGCCTCAAACGCACAGAGCTCATCCTCTGTCACTTGAGTGCTCGGATTTAAAACTTAAACCATCATGTCTGCCTTGGAATTAATTTGTTTTTGTTTTTGTTTTTGTTTTTGTTTTTGTTTTTTCTTTTGAGTTAGCCTTTCCTAGTTTTATTAAACACACGTGCACACACAGAAACATGCACACACAATATATTAGGCATCATATATATGTGATCCCATTATCCCACTGTCCTTTCTCATCCCCTACCCCTTCTACTAAGTTCCTCTTTAAAACTTCCCTTCCTGCTTTCATTTCTTATTTTTCTTGGTTTGTTTGTGAACCCACTGTATTTAACTGGTATTGTCAAGATTTGCATGGGTGAACAACACCTATTTTTTTCAATTGCTAACTCCAAGAGAGGGCTAGGGCTGCGTGAGGTCCTCATGTGTTTTTGATGGAATGCTAAGGGACAAAGCCTTGTGAAGCTGATTTGAAGACATCTGCCACTCCTGTGTGTTCAAGAGTGCAAAACCAGCCACCCCACGTCCAGAATACAGCAGTTCACAACACCTTCACATCTTCAGAGCCTTGAATTTTTTTTCTGCTGTCTTTTCTAAGATATTTCTTGATTGTAATGATGTCTATGAACTGTTAAATTTTCATAATAATTAATTGTCAGAAAATTACACTAATTCAAATAAAACATTGAACATTGACATTTTATTAAATATCAATTTATTAAATATCAAATGAATGTGTGTGTGTGCATATACACACTGGAAACTGGATATTTACTTGGCCTATTTTTTACCAATTGTTATGGCAACTACCCCTTTAATCTCTTATTTTTTCTAGTTATTATAAGTGTAAAGTAAACTATATATTTTATACGCTATGGTACTTTATTTTATAAAAATTAAGATTCCCACTTGGTTTTCTGATTGTGATAATGTTGACACTAATTCATTATGTATTTTATCCTTACTATGTGGACAACAGAAACACAGCACCCACTTCAAAGTGAAGAAGTGCTAGTTTAATTAGAGGCTACACATATGTGGCTATAGATGGGTAACACTTTATATAAGTGTGCCAAGTAATATCTCCATATATATATAAAGGGTTTATAACTTCTTATAGCTCAAAAAAAGTAAAGTAGAAAAATCAATAAGTAGGTTAGTATATTGGAGAAATCTCTGTGATTGTTTTTCAGATGCTATCTGAGAGCATTCCTAGTTTCTGGATTGGTGGTCACTAATGGTCTGTTACTAGAACCCTATATGGTTTACAGGGTATGAGGTCAGACACAATGGTTGCCAATGAATTACTCTGATGTAAACCTCTCAAGGAACTTAGTGGCTTTCCAGATTCTTTCAAGGTTTTCGGGTAGCTCGACATGATACAGTGCTGAAGGGTACAGTGTGAGTGTATGAAAGTAGAGAAAGCTTCAGAGGTGAGCAAATTCAGAGATTGTTGTTCACTCTGTAAAATATGTGCGCTGTTCCAAGAGACTAAGCTAAGCACAGCGTCAGTTTAAGATGGTTTTTGTTAGTAACAGTGTGGTGTCCCAAAATCCTGTCAGTGAAGATGGGATTTGTTGCTTCCTGAAGCTGGTGCGATAAGTAATGCAGATAAATAATTATACTGGCTGATTTTTTTATTTTACAGATATAACAAAATTCATATTTGTTTTGTGATGTTGTCATAAGAAATCACCACAAACCAGATGGTTTAAAATTGGAGAAATAATTTTCTTGTAGGTCAGATGGCCAGAAATCAAAATTAATGTTTATAAATAGTTTGTTTGTCTCATTAATCTGTCCTTTCTAAGAAAGCTCTGCTTTGATTGTAAGCAGATGAGTGCTTCTCCCATTGAAAGCCTTTCTTGTATCTATAACTTCTGGTGGCACAAGACCTTCCCTAGTGTCTAGCATCACTCCCATAAGCTGCCTAACATGATCCATTTACCAAGCAGACCTTCAGGTCTCCAGAGTCCTGATTCAAGTTTGGACAGGCATGGTTTTTGCCTCAAAACCAGTCTCTTTGCCATCCTGGGGGACCTTACAAAACCTGGATGTCCTTGTCACAGTAGTCCCTCAACCTGTTCTCTTTATCACATTTACTTGAGAAAATAGATATTATTAAGTTCTTTACTAATTATATAAAACAGAAAATTTTAACAAAACTTCATAAAATAGTTATGACTATTTTCAAGACTGACTATCTCTCTGAACAAGTTGGGAGCCCTCTTTTAAAATGTGATCACTAAGGAAGATAGCACTCTTATTTCCTGGTCTCTCTAGGAGGATGGAACTCCAGTTAATGTAACTACTTTCTTTAAAGTTCTTGATTCTCACTGTTTAAAAGCTATGAAAACATTTATTATACAGAAAAATAAATGTTATTCTTCCACCTTTAGGGTTGAAGACCCCTTCAGCTCCTTGGGTACTTTCTCTAGCTCCTTCATTGGGAACCCTGTGTTTCATCTAATAGCTGACTGTGAGCATCCACTTCTGTGTTTGCCAGGCACTGGTATAGCTTCCCACGAGACAGCTATATCAGGGCCCTTTCAGCACTATCTTGCTGGCGCATGCAATAGTGTCTATGTTTGGTGGCTGATTATGGGATGGATCCCCGGCTGCAGCAGGCACTGGTTGGTCCATCCTTTTGATTCAGCTCCACACTTGATCTCTGTAATTCCTTCAATGTGTGCTTTGTTCTTAATTCTAGGAAGGGGTGAAGTGTCCACATTTTGATCTTCATTCTTCTTGAGTTTCATGTGTTTAGTAAATTGTATCTTGGGTAGTCTAGGTTTCTGGGCTATTATCCACTTATCAGTGAGTACATGTTATGTGAGTTCTTTTGTGACTGGGTTACCTCACTCAGGATGATACCCTCCAGATCCATCCATTTGCCTAGGAATTTCATATATTCATTGTTTTTAATAGCTGAGTAGTACTCCATTGTGTAAATGTACCAAATTTTTGTACCCACTCCTCTGTTGAGGGACATCTGGGCTCTTTCCAGCTTCTGGCTATTATGAATCTGGCTCCTCTGAACATAGTGGAATATGTGTCCTTATGTCTCTAGCTGCATATATAGAAGAAGATGGCCTTGTTGGCCATCATTGGGAAGAGAGGCCTCTTGGTCATGCAAACTTTATATGCCCCAGTACAGGGGAACACTAGGGCCAATATGTGGGAGTGGGTAGGTAGGGGAGCACGGCTGGGGTTGGGGGAGGGTTTAGGGGACTTTCGGGATAACATGTGAAAGTTAAATGAAGAAAATATCTAATTAAAAAAGGTTATATAAATATCAAAAACAAAAAGAAAAGAAATTATAAACATGATCCAGACCAGAATTTGAAAACACCTTCATTTGGTTTCTTCAGGACCAAGGATTATAATGTCAAGGGTCGAGTTAAAGAGTGCCTATAGTTTTTCTGGAAATTTATTTTGAACAATCACAATGTGTCTTTCACTTAGGGGGAGAAAGAGTTCTCTGACACTAATTTTTCTGCACCCAACACACATTTATTCCTTAAGAAACAAAACATTTGCCATATTTTTGTTTTGTATTTTTGCTGCTTGAAATGAAAAAAAAAAAATTACATACACATGTCCTATTGTATTCTGCCTTCACAATGAAAGATATACAGCTTTATTTTCTTCTCTCTGTGGCCCCAGACTCTGGTTCTCAGGAAGGCTTTAAGTTGGGTTCATGCTGTGGGCAGCCATGGGCGGCAGTGGGCAACTGTGGACAGCTGTGGGCAGCTGTGAGCTCCTTAGTCTTTTTCACTACTGTCCCCTCTTATGTTGCTCTTAACTTCTGACCAGCACTTCTGAGCTGTCATCTGTGAGGTTAATTGCCACATAATAACTAGAGGGTCTCTGACCTGTCACTCGAGTCCAGGTGAGGTCAGGGCTTTGCACAGCTATTCTAAAGACAGGCTATGTCACAGGAGGACCTGTGCCATGAATATTAGTCACAGCTCATTTTGTTTCCAGACCTGGACTCTGTGAGATGCAAGATAGGGACCACTTAATCCCCCTTTATGTAATGGATAAGTAGAGCAATTAAGAAAGCTGACCTTAAAGCCAGGCTTGGTGGCACACGCCTTTAATCCCAGCACTCGGGAGGCAGAGGCAGGCAGACTTCTGAGTTCGAGGCCAACCTGGTCTACAGGGTGAGTTCCAGGATATCCAGGGCTACACAGAGAAACCCTGACTCTAAAAACAAAACAAAACAAAAAACAAAAAAAAATGCTGACCTTAGCTGAGGATGTAGCTTAGTGGCAGAGTGCTTACCTAGTCTGTAAAAAGTCCCGGGCACTGAAGAAAACATAAAACCTTTGCCCAGTACTATTAAATCTACTCAAGCTTTTCAAACAGTGGATCATAGTCATTGATAGCTAACAAAATCAGTTTAGGGGATCAGGATGTATTCAAAAAACAAAGAATAAAGTAAAATAGAAGATATAGAAATAGATCATAATTAAAAATGTGCTTTCCTGTAAAAAAAAAAAAAGAAATGTTTTCATAACTTTTTGACAGAAGGTATTAGATACATACACCAAGTACCTCAGGTCCCTCAGCACCCCAATGTTGCCCCTAGAAACCCTTCAGGCATTTGTTTCAGTGTTTTTTTTTATTTCACTCTAATATTTGTCTTTCTGTCAAAGTCTTTTCTCTGCCTACTTCATTTCATCTTTCTGGAATCTTCCTACTTCTTTCTCTCAGTATGCAAACTTCTTTCCTTATGAAGACAATAGCTATTTCTTTTATGACCCTTCATAAATCAAAAAAAAAAAAAAAACAATACTAAGAACATGATACTAAGAACATCCTCGTTAATTATATCTTCAATGATTCTATTTCCAATTGAGGTTTTATTCTTAGTTTCGGATTGACATTGTTTGGAGATGACTATAATCTGCTCTATATTGATTAGCTGATGCTTTCCATTGATCCTTCATTGTGCTGCTTCCTGCCTTCTTTGATATCTGAACTGGTTCAGATACTTATCATCAACACAATTCAACTGGCCAGGAGAGTCTTTGAAATAATGGTTGAAATCCTTCTACCGTACAGAAGTATGACCACGGCATTCTGCCTTTCCCATATTGTAAGTCTGGTATTTCATATGAATAAAAATTCATATAGTAAATATTTTTGGTGAGAGTAATCCAAAGGTGTCATTGCAGGTTGCCAGCATCTGCAATCTCAAAAGATGAAGTCAAAGACAACTAAGGAGAAAAATCAGGAAAGCTTCTACCTTCTCCATTTACAGAGAGAGAGAGAGAGAGAGAGAGAGAGAGAAAGAGAGAGAGAGATTTACATCTTGACATCACACTAATCTCTGACATCAGTTAAACATGGCTTTGAGCCTCTTAAACCTTCAATGCACATAAATAAGCATTACTATTATTTATCTGCCATGTGCTTTCCTCTTCTACATTTCATTGTCTCTGGAGAATGTAAGATCTTTCCTTTGTACCATTACTTTTCCTGCTCAGGTTTAGAAAATGCTCTATAAGCTGGAATTCATTCTTTGGGTGTCTCTCAAATACATATGAAATGTCTTAATAAACTTTATTTTCCATGGTATTATTTTTGAGAATATTTTTATTGTTTATTTATGGGTGTGTGATGAAATACATGTGTGTACACACCTGTGAGGGTGCCAGTGGATGCTGGAATAGGGTGCTGAATCCTTTGGAGCTGGAGTTAAAGGCACTTGTAAGCTGCATATCATGGATATTGGGAACCAAATTCCGGTGCTCTGAAAGGGCAACAAGTGTTGCTAATGACCAAGCTACCTTTCCAGCCCTTTTTTCCCATTCTATTCTGTCATGAATAAGGCATCTCCTCCAGCTACATAACATTGAGTAAGTAAATTAAAAAGTCATAAAATATAGTCATTTGAAATAAACAGTAGATAATAACAAGACACTGCATACAATTGGCATCCAATATAACTTTATTTACACAGACAAAGAGCTAGGTAGATCTGGCCTGAAAATGCCAGTTTGTAGACCTAGTCCTAAAATGAGGACCAATATCCCCTCTCTTTGAGCTGAGAAAATAGGGTACAGGAAATAAATTTTGATGATTTATCCAGTAGGAACTTAACTTGACTTTCAAAATATTATTCTCAAAGGTACCATTCTCCCACCTCTGATATACACACTAATTACATAATTTCAGCAATCATCCTCAGTCTAGCACAGTTAGAACAGCAGAATTAAGTATTGTGTCAAACAAAATTTTACTTATTTCCAGTAGCCATACCTTGTTTTCACAGGAAAGAGCATAGAAAAAACACATTTTATTTCAAACAGCCATTTTTTCCTGTATGCTCTTCATTGTTTTTGTATGTGTACATGTGTGCAAGCACACACGTGTAGCATATCCATATACATGTGCATGTGTGTGAGATGTTCTCTCCTGGTTACAGGTTTTGGCAGCATTATCCCTTTTTAAATGAAAGTTTATTATAGGTTCTTTTCAATGATTATATGAACCAATATATAAAAAATAATTCACTGTGTCTTGTACTATAAACTTTAAGAAACATCTCTAAGTACTTTTAATATATCATAAAACATCACATTTCTAAGTCTCCTAAAGTGTCAGATGTAAGGTTTGAAAATGTGTGAGAAGATAAACATGCTCTTTTTCTAACACAAAGAGCTATAATCAAATTATCATGACAGAATTGTTCAAATTTCTTAGTAATTATCTCAACTACTTAAAAGCTTATAAGTAATTATTTTATAACCAACACATGAAAAGATTTTAATTTCCCAAAACAAACCATATGTATTTTTTCTGAAGTAAATTTATGCTTATTTGTATGATAACTGAATATTTTAATTAATTATAAGAACAGAAAAAATTAGTTAATTGGGTTTTTTGCTTTATATGATTATTACCAATAATTTAATGTTTGACACACAGTTTTATCTTCACTCATTTTAATCTTCTCATAGATATGGCCTTTTATGTCCTTGTTCTTTTAATCTATGTACATCACAGATTGCTGATTTTCTATCCAAATTTGCCATCCATCTATTCAGTGACAATGTTTACTGCACACAAGTGATGTGCTACACTCCTGGGTCTGAGCTTCATTGTAAATGTGTGTCTTTTCCCTTTCTAACTCTGTATCTCACAGTGGGAATAATGCAACGTCAGCAAGTCACAGCTATGATCAGAGCACTGCTGTCCAGGAGCTCATAGTATTCCGGCAGTCCCACAGAATCACCATCATCTCAGAATCCATCAGCTCCTGGTGTTCCTGCAGACCCACAGATTCATCATCATCTCAGAATCCATCAGTAATTGCTGTTGTTGCTGTTGCTGTTGCTGCTGTTGCTGCTGCAAATGCTGTATACAAGACATACAATGTGTGACAAACTCTAGAGCAGCATCTTTACACCAGTCTGACAAATAGTTTGGTGTTACACTGCAGCACTCTAGAAAGGAGTAAGGCAGGTAGGCTATAGGATGCTGCGGAAATAAGTTAGTGATCAATATTAGGACGAAAAGAGTCAAGGAAAGAAAGACAGGGGAGAAAGGAGGGAAGAAGAGAACAAAGGCAGGAGGGAGGCATGGAGGGATGAATAAAAAGAAAGGAAAGGGAAAAGGGAAGGAAAGGGAAAAGAGGAGACTTGTGGTGGTGCCGCCACTGCTTTTGCTATTGTTGTTGTTTCCCTTTTCGTTGTTGTTTTCCAGGCAGTAAAATTTCAGGTTATAATGTTAAAATATGAGGATATTTATATATTTATCTTCTTGCTTACAGGGTGGTCTGGGATAATCTTTTTCGAACAGGCTGTCCTTTCAGAAGCCATTCTTGTTCAAAATCAAAAAAAGGACAATAGCATCACCAGTTTTGTGGGTGACAGACAGATTCTGACTGGATAGACTTTGTTTTTCTTAGAGCCATACCCTATCTCTTATCTGGTCGGTTATGCTCTCTTGTCAGACCTGGCCATTTTGACCCTGACTTTCCTTTAAACAGTAACATCTATTTTCACTATAACAATCAGACATAGCACAGCTGCTTGATGAGTAGTATCTACCAGTTGAGTTCAGAGACCCATAAGAGTATTTGACAGATAAAGAGGCGGATGCTCACAGCCAACCATTGGACTGAGCATGGGGACCCTGATGGAGGAGTTGGAGAAGGGACTGAAGGAAATGAGGGGGGTTGCAGCCCCATGGGAGGAGCAACAGAGTCAACAGCCAA
The DNA here is from genome assembly GCA_902729485.2 of Mus minutoides. Taxonomy (NCBI): domain Eukaryota; kingdom Metazoa; phylum Chordata; class Mammalia; order Rodentia; family Muridae; genus Mus; species Mus minutoides. The sequence continues at coordinate 86,499 of LR752247.1, read as the reverse complement.
ACCTCCCGGAGCTCCTGGGGACTGGACCACCAACCAAAGAGTACACATGAAGGGACCCATGGCTGAAGCCGCATATGTGGCAGAGGATGGGCTTGTTGGATATGAGTGGGAGGATAGGTCTTTAGGCCTGAGGGTGTTCAATGCCCCAGTGTAGGGGAATGCAAAGGGGGGAAGGCAGGAGTTGGGGGCGGGGGGTAGGAGGAGCACCCTCATAAAGGCAGGGGGAGGGAGGAAGGAATAGGAGGCTTCTGCAGGGGAGACCTGGAAAGGGGATAACATTTAAAATATAAATAAATAAAATAACCAATTAAAAAAGCATTAAAAAAAAAAGAGCCAATTAGGCAGTGCTTGAGAGCAGCACTTAGGTACAGGAGTACAAGATGATTACCCCAAAAGTCCTGTGCTGCTGGTTTCTGCAGTAAACATGCCACTGAGGCTGAGTAGCTATTCATTCAGAACTTGCTCGTGTAAGAATGAGTTTACAGTGGTAAAGGGAGCTGTGATTAGGACCCATCACAATAACTTCTCAGTTTTGGGGTTTTTTGTTTGTTTTATCAGATAAATGTAATAAAAGAGAGAACCTGATAAAGGTGCCAGCTTGTCATCTATCTCTTAATGCTAAAGTGCAAAGGAGAGAGACTGAAAGGTAAAGAGTATTTTAATGCGACAAGAAAATTTGGAACTCCTGAGAAGCATCCAATAATTTGGGAAAAAGAACACAAAATAGAAGTTAAAAAAAGAAAATCTTTGGGTCTGGCCAAAATCTTCAAGGCTATTGAGGTTTGGTCTGTGGCTATGTATATTAGTGCTAAATTCTGTACCCCAAACTGTCTAGGCCTACAAATGAATTCTCACATCTACAGGCTTTTGTTGTGTAAGCCTTGTTTCTTGATTTAAAACCATTAGTTAAAAATAAAATTGGCTAAAGCCAATCCTGGAGGGATCAGAGGTAGGTGGGTTTGGAGTTACCTGGTTGGGGGCAGGGAAGAGAGAGACCAGAAGGAGGAGAAGGGGATGAGAGGAGATGAGGAAGCCCTGACATTAGGGGAGATGGACCATGAAGTCATGGCCAGGAGAAACAACAAGTATCTGGGGTACACTGCTGGGGAGACCAGCAGGTAGAAAAGCAGATTAAGGGTTCCCCCCAATAATTGTCAAAGCCAAATAAAATAACCATAATCTGAGTCCCGTTTTTTGTAAACTAGTCCGTTTGAACTTAAACTGGTTGTACTACATTTTGGGGCATGTTATGTCAAGCACAGAACCAAGCTAATCTGAGACAAGTTACAAAATAGAGAAGCAACTCTCTCTCCCCCAAAACACAGCTTTGAAGATACCTCTGCTTAGGACCAGCTGGACTACTGCTCTGGGAAGGCTTTGCATTCCTGCAGCTGCAAAGTCTTTCTCCTTAGAGCCCCATGATGCTCTGGAAAGCCAAGCCAGCACTATGTTTGTCTGAAAGTACAGCTCATGCTGAAGCCCATGGGAAAAGCAGCAGCCTAGTCTAGTTGCACTGAGTCCCCAGCCTGCTGCCCGGTGGGTGAGAGATGCTGGCTCAACCAAACATGGCAGGGGACACGGGCCAGAGAGGACTGGTGGATGTCTGGAGATAAGGGCCTAAAGCTTCACAAAAACACATAGGTTAGAGAGGCCTGGCCAGGTCTGGCAAAAGGTCAAGCCAGAAGCCCTGACCTAGCTAAACATCTGGGCCGGGGCTAAGGCAGCACAAGGTACAAACTAAAGAGTGCTGAGAATCTAAAGTGATAAGGTATTGATATATTGATAAGGTCTACAGAACAATAAAAACAATCAAAGGGAAGCTAAATATAATCGTAGACAGAACATTTAATTTAAATCTAAGAAAATAAAATCCTTAGGGAGAAGTTTTGAAATGACAAAGAAAACTGTTTTCTATATTTGAGGTTGAGGGAAGCACAATGACACATTCAATCTGGATTCAATATGATCTTACTCTGCTTATCAGCATGCAAATGACTGGCTTTGTTTGTTTGTTTGTACTTTTTTTTTTTTTTCAGTTGTTACAGTTTGGTACGTCCTCTTTGGGAAAGATCAAAATAAAACAGACTTGGAGAAAGAAGAGACTGAGAAGTTATATACTAGATTAGGGACCATAAATCAGAGGTTGAAAGCGTCTTTAAATCAAAAAGTGGAAACCCTCAGAGGAATCCAACCTGGAACTTACAATAACATCATATATGTAGTTCCAGACAGGGAGATTCCACAAGGGCTTGAGAAATTAGAATGGCATCCCATAGAGAAATAATATATTAAATTAAGAATAGAGAAACCCTGTCTCAGAAAACCAAAAAAAAAAAAAAATACAGATTATCTGCTTACTGATGTTAAAGCAATGACAAAATGACAAATAATAGATTGTATGTCTCATTTTATAGTAATTGGAGAATTGAAATAAGTACACATGTTGATAGATTATACAGCTGATACATGTTTGGAACTCCAATGGACTTCTACCTTCAGTTCTAAGGGGAATGATTCTGAGGTTGCATATTTATTAGAAATGGTGTCTATCTTGGAGATGCCTTTACAGATTAAATCTGATTATGCTTAGACATATGCTTCCATTAAAACACAGCAATTTTATGGACATTAAGCATTAAGCCTGTTTTTATATATAGTTTACAGGCCCACAGGTCAAGCCATTATAGAAAGATCTATCAGGAGTTTGAAGGAGATTCTCATAGAACAGAAGAGGGAAATGATATCTCCCAAAGATCGTTTAAATTGTGCTTTGTTGACTTTCAATTTTGTAAAAGTCAATGAGACAGATAGCACAGCTGCTAAGATAACACTGGATTTCAGAAAGGACTGCTGAATTAGACCAGCCTATAGAAGTCCTGATTCTAAAATGAAAGGAAGGAACTGTTATGTTGGGATGGAAATTTTACATTTGGTACAACAGGAAAAGAAAAGCTAGTCTGGAATAAGCTTAAATTGGTGGTCGACAACAAGATTTGGTCCTTAACATTGGTCTAATACAGGCAACTCCACAGTTGGGGAATATTCAGCGCATGGACTGAATATTGGAATTGTGATTTTTTTTAATAAGCAATGGAAAAGCCCATCAGGGTACGGTGTGAATGAACCCTCTTTAATCATATGAAACCCAAAACCCTATCAGTATAATGCTATCTATCCTTCTTTGACACACTAGCTGCACAGGCTTAAACTTTTTGAGGGAAATCAGTTCATGACAGAGTAGACCAAAGGAAGCACTAGGGACCCTCAGTTACTATAGACTGAGGTTTCCATAGTTATCAGAGATGAGAAGACAATAGAGAGAAGACAAGCATTACTGAGGAAGTAATCCCAGTTTACTGGGATGCAAATGTCTGTGCTTACCTGAGAGTTAGGGCTTATTCAGAGAGGACTAGAACACTGTTAGTGGGTTTTAGTGACTTTGCTGAGTCGTGTTAACTCTTTTTTGAGGTAGGAGAGGCTTCAGCAGAACTGGATAATGTAGACCAGCACGGAAACTGAATTCATATGGTGCTAAAGCTCCTGGAAGACTGGAGAGAAAGAGTGAGCTATGTTTGTTTAGTAGACAACAGTTATTTTCCAGGCCACACAAAGGCAAGCAAGACAAGATTATGTTGAGCAGGATTTCCCATGGAAAAATAACAGCAGAAAGAGAAATGTTATGCTAGTAAGTTAGCTCATAAAAAGCCTGAGTCATAAATTAATATAGGTAATAATAAATTAAACTTGACATAGAGGTGGTTTTTTATCTTCCCATAGTACACAGTATTTGACCTTCCTTTTTTAAAATGAATACTGATGGTAAAAACTGTTAACCAACCCAGAGCTGTTCAGAAAGACAATGTAGCTAAAGGAACGGCAAGGGCTGTGGGGCTTGTCCAGAGATCATTAGAACCAGTCCCACTAGCTAGAGTGCAGCCTTAACCCAGGTTGAGACCACAAAACAGTCCTATCAGTGGTGAAGAAATATAAAACAACAGCAAGAACATGAGATGATGTGACCAAGTGGCTTGTTAAAAAATGTCTGTGTTTGATAGAAGGCAAATAAGGTTTATGTTTCCTCTAGCCACTCTTCTTACTGAACAATTGAGAGACGTAATGAGATCTGTTGTACTTTACTACACATTGCTAATATTTTTGAGTGTCCAATTAGCTATTCAAGGCTGTGCTTTTCTTAGGAGAGAAGAGTGGACCCTCAGAGACCCTGCTCACACTGTTACATAATAGTGAAACCTCTGTGGTATAGATTTGTAAAAGCATCTAGACAGCAGTAACATCAATAGATATAGTCATGAATGAGAAACAGCTATTTAAAAGGGTATAAGGTTGTGGGATGAAAGTATATATACATATGTACATGTGTATGTATGTACTGTATTTTTATTCATTCTTTGTTAGCCATATTTGTCCACATTTAATCTATTTACCCAATATAGTATTTGGAGCAACCTTGCACATTGGTAAGATGATTTTCTATTTTATGCATCTACCAGCAAACTGTAAGTCCATGTCCTAGATAAAAGACAGAAGTATTTTGACAAGCAGCTAGTAATTCTATGATTGATTTCCAGCATGATTAGAACCAATACAGTTGCTATTTTAGAGTTTCTATGAAAGTACGTATTATTATCAGACCATTCTGAGAGTCAGGTACTCTCCCTGCAGTGATTGCTCCTTGGGAACAGACATAGCTATTTCCTTTTAATTTTTTCACCTAGCATAGGTGAAATATTCAATTTTTGTATCTAGTTAATCACAGTCTGTATAAGGATTATGAACAAATTATACTTATTTTTCTTAACCTGATCTAAACCATCTTCTGATAAGATATAAAAATGTTTAAGTTATATTCTTATCAACAAAGCTTCCTGATTTTCTATAGTGTGCAGGTGATATGTGTGTATATGCACACATACACACTCACACACACACACACACACACACAAACACACACATGTGAATATGTATCTTAGAAGTTAATTATAGGTTTCTCCGAATCAATTTGTCATATGTTCTTTCTCCTTCATCATTGTCTTAAATCTTAAATTAATCTGTGGAAATACAACACAAGTCAGACAAATGGGGGAAAGAAAACATAAAAATCATAATGAAGTTGGTTGTAGTTTCCACCTGTGACCTGAAACCTCAGAAAAAAAAAAAAAAAAACTGAACAAAAAAATGAGTTGTAGTTCATCTAGCACTACAAAGCAGAATTGTAGCTGAAAAAGCACATGAGAAAAACATATTTCAAACACAGAGGCTGCTAGAAAATTAAAATTGGTAGAAAATTGAAAGTCCTAGAAACAGTTTGCATTTATCTCTTCATAAACAACCTGAGTCTTCCCAGATAACACCGCTGGTACCATTTAATAGCACGTTTAAGCAGTTTTTCTCTAAACAATTAAAATTACAAACTAGATATATAAAGGCCTGGTAATGTTACAAATTGAGAAACCCATGGATAAACCATGGCAGAAAAACAAACAAACAAACAAACAAACAAACAAACAAACACAAAAAAGGTTGGAAAACCAATAAGAATACAGATAATATGTAAATTAAATGTTGTCTTGCTGCATATTTTGTTTGTTATGTTTCCTTCCCAGCTCCTGTTTCTTCTGAGAAGAGCAGCCCTTTCTCCTTGTTTTATCTTCCTCATAATTCTTTTCCATTTCTGTATTTGTCTTGCAATTTATGCACTCAGGATAATTAACTAAGCATCCATCATAAGATATATTATAACTTTGAGACATTTTCCTAAAATAATCAATCCAAAAAAGTGACTTGTGTTTGTATTGAGAATTACCAAGAATTAACAATAATATTTAACAAGTACTCTAGAGACAAAAAAAAATATATTATTACTAACTACATATGTTTAACCAAAAAAAAAAAATTGCTACCTGCTGATTATCACTACAATTTTAGGACATTAACATCAGGATTAAAATTATTTCCAGAATTTAGTTCTATCTATTAAAATAGAGTTTTTAATCTAAAACTTTCTTTATCGCTATATGCAGTTGATGTTATTTAAAGTTCATAATCTAAGCAGTCCTCTGTTGCAGTGGTGAAGATTTTATTCATGCATAACCCAAATCACCCTTATCCACTCACCCCAATCAAGGGGTTAATTGTTTGGAGAAATGGGTGTAAGGGAGACATGAGCAAAGGTTGAAAAACTTTGGAAGTTCATATTGCAAGTATAGCACAGTAGGAGAAATCCAAGCTCCGTATGTCAACCTCAAGCAATGTGTACATTTCAACAGTCTTATCTAACTCCTGCTCTTGAGTAATACTAATACACAGATAATATGAAAATTTTTCAGATTGTGAAAGCACCTTTTAGCCCTTTACTCTCATGTCAAACCCACATTAAGTATGTCACTTCTCATTTTAGGCCAATCACGGTGCATATAGAATGTTAAATTGCTTAGCCATAAGGGTCAGCCTCCACGCAGCGATAGAATAATGAATGAATAGGATTGAAAGATTATCGTTCTTGCTGTTGAAGTGCACTGAGGAGACATAGTAACCATTTAATTTCCTATCAGGCTACATACACCAAATGTATCAAATGATAATTGTGTGATTGGAATAGTTTCTATGGAAACGCTGAAATCACTGGCACTGCTTACATGTGCCAAGTAAAGTAGCATATTAAAGAAAGAGCCTTCTTTGAAATGTTTATCTTCTCTCAAAAAATATGCTTTCATTTTTATTGGTTCTTTGAGAATTCTGTACAATGTTTTTTGATCATCTTTACTCAGAGTCTTCTTTACATACCGAATTTTGTATCTTCTAGTTTTCAGTGCATTATTTGCACAATCTTTGTGCCATCCATATATTCTTGGGAACATTTAAAAAGAAAGACACAGTTTTGAACTCACAGCAAATCCATTGAAGCTTGCTTTAATTTATGGGAAAACTGAACAATTCCTCCTTATAATGATTTATTTTTGTATAAGTTTGGCAGTGTAATTACTAAAGTAGAAAAAAAAAGGATACAAGAACATGGCCAATAATAATCAATTTCTCTTATACATCAAGTTCTTCAAATATGCTGTCAGTGCCTACCAAGGGCTCCAAAAAGCTGAGATGTTCACTTTCTCAATGATGAAATGGAAAAATCATAAGAATTGCTGTATTTTATTACATTTCAGATTAATAATGACATACATTGTAAGGGGCACATCTCCTCGACTCCAAGACAAACAGAAAGTGCAGCCAACTACAACAGGAAGACTGATTAAAAATATTAGACTGGTAAGGAGGGCAGTGGGGGAAAGTGGTTCATAGAATGATTTCTGGTAGAAAAGCACCTGCCTCGGGCAAACCACCTGGACGGTTGCAGCCTGTTCCTGGTCTCTGACTCCAAACTCCAAATTCTCTCCCCTACACCTCACAAACTCAAATATCTTCACAAAACAAAACACATTTTCTCCTTCTCCTTTATTTCTGATGGTATTGCTGAGTCTTTGTAACCTTCGTGAGGAAGAAATCAAAGTGCCTGGCACTGTATTAATCAGAAAAATGGATTGCGCCTGCCTCTTCCTGTCAATCACTTGATAAGGAAAAACAAATAGCAAAGATTAAATCACAAGCTGCTAGCAGGCTTTGTACTTGGAATAAATACATTTCAGCTTTCACAAAAAGTCCATTATGCACTGTTGGCTTTGATTAGCAGGGGGCATTTCCTAAAGCATGGCAGAGAGCTACAGCCAGTTGAAGAGGGAAAAAAACTGCAAGTGTTTTCTTACTATTTAGTTAAACAGATGATTCACCCCAGTTAAAGAAAACAGCAAAGACTGTGACAATTACAAATGTCCTTGGAAAAGGGATGAATTTATCTGCCTGTAAAGGAGACGTCGCTTGAAAAGGCAGCGTCTGCGGCAAACAGAACACCAGCAGAGCGTGACTATAAAGAACAATCCGTATTTGCTCTCACACTGGAGAGACCCACAATTGCGACCTGATTATAATCCTCACCTGGGAAATCTGAAATCACCACCTGTTTTCTTTGGATGCTTGTGTGACACACTCCAGTGGCTTTCTACAGAATTTAGAGCCTTCTTTTACTCCACTGGATACTCTTGGAGCTTTGCTCAATTCAATTTATTCTCATTAAGCAACAGACTTGCCAGAATTGTTTGAGCTCTTCAGTTCATGGTGCTTTCATATTCCCATTTTTTTCTCTAGCTATAGACTACGTTGTTTGTGTCTAGTCCATGGCATCCTTTCATGCAAGGGTTCCACATGTTTGCAGTTTATTAATAGAGGAAAACTGTCAAACATAGCAACAGTTATTTACTATATGTAGTCAGTTGTATTAAGAACACTGAGAGACAGAGCCACCAAAGAATAATCAGTCATCATCACAAACCGTATGCCTTTCTGATCAGCTCTTCTCTATCTATTCAATTCCAACTCTGTCACTAAAATCCCTATTCTTTCTGTTTGACTATTGTAAAAACAGCAAGTTTTGAAATGAATGATACTGGTGGACAAACCATATAAAGTAGATTTATGATTCTTATCATATTTATTGTAATCTCTATAATCTTTAGTATTTGATCTCTGGGAATTATATTTATCCATACATGCTGCCTAAGAATTTTAATGTGAACTGCAGTGCTGTCTTGGGTGGGACATAAGATCTACCAGGCACTCTTCACTACGATTGTTTGACTAAATAACCAAAATAAATAAATGAACAAACAAGACCTCAGCAATTCCCAAGAACAAGGCAAAGTCAGCTAAGTGTTTGCAAGGTGGCTCAGCAGTTTGCAACATTAATGGTTATATAGAGTAGGTTGGCTCGACTTTTAACAAACCTGTCTACATTCACCAATTTGCTGTTTAAATTAAAGTGCTTTATAAAATAAATTTTAATGTGATGCTTGAATTGTATAACTGTAAAAACAGACACGATGGTAGCAATATGCTAAAAGTGTAACTTTTGATCCAGCATATGCAAAGTCGCCTCAAAGTATTATTCAAAGTTGTTGCAATCAGGTTTATCTAATCAGTTTAATCTTCCAATGAATAAAGATTCGTTGTAGTTAAGCAAATTCTTTGTAATCTCCTATTATTGAGGAATTTGGGGTATAATATGATTATTGTTCAATGACCTAGGGAAAAGTTTAACTTTAGTGTTTGCTAATCGTTACTGCCATCTACTGGTTCATTTTGTCACAACACTGTTATGGATCAGGGTTGGACATGTTTGCCAGGCATAATATATTATTTAAGGTAAGGAATAGCTTAAATTACATAGATTAAATAGCAAGGATTAACACTGCGAGGTTTGATGAGTCAGACTTTTATGTTACTGTATCTATTAAACTTATCAAAGTAAGGAGGGATGTTTAAACTAGGCACCAATTCTCCTTGGGCTTTTATGCAATGATGCATATACTATACATTTGTAGTCTGAACATCTAATTTATGACCTGACTGTTTGATGTATTAGTATAATATGATTCAAAATGCTAGCAGACACATTAGGACTAACGCATTTAAGTAAAATATTTGAAAGTAGTTCGTGACCTGAAGTTGATACAGAAACATGATATCCCGGCATGAAGCAGTTAATTAAATTTGGTTAAGGCTGATTCAGGTGTCTGTGTTGGGTTGTGAGCCAAGGCACAGCTTTGTAGTAGCTATTTTGAGAACACCTTAAAGACAGTTGTGTATGGAAAGAAAAGGAAAATAAGAGCTCCTCTACAGAGGAGCATCTTATGTAGAGAAAGTGAGAATAACAGTACAGCAGGCTGTTTTAGCTTCAGCACAGGAAGCACAAATGTATCCTCAATGCTGGCACACAGCGCTTACTGTTAAAACAGTCCTTGAAGGTACAGTCCTTGAAGGTAGTATTGATATGGAGCACATGGAACTTTGTGTACATTCTAGTACCTGGTTTTGATTATTGACAATTACAAGGAGCAGTTTACATGCATTTCACTCTGCTGAATTGCATATAAAGACCATTCTGTTAGAATAAACTGAAGATTGCTTAGTGTGGCGTTACACAGTCTAGCAGAAATATGAATAAAACTGCTACCTTACACTACTTATTCATTGATTGATTGATTGATTGATTGATTGATTGATTTAATATGAGTACACTGTAGCTGTCTTCAGACACACCAGAAGAGGGCATCAGATCTCATTAAAGATGGCCGTGAGCCAGCATGTGGTTGCTGGGAATTGAACTCAGGACCTCTGGAAGAGCAGTCAGTGCTCTTAACCGCTGAGTCACCTCTCCAGGCCCTACATTCCCTATTTAATTTGATGCTTTGGGCTATAAGTTGTCCTGGAGTACTCTTGAAAATTGAAGTAGCTGGGCAATGGTGGCTCAAGCCTTTAATCCCAGCACTCGGGAGACAGAGGACAGCAGATTTCTGAGTTCGTGGCCAGCCTGGTCTACAGAGTGAGTTCCAGGACAGCCAGGGCTACACAGAGAAACTTGTCTCAACATAGATAGATAGATAGATAGATAGATAGATAGATAGATAGATAGATAGATAGATAGATAGAATGAAACAGAAAAAGAAAAAAGAAACCTGAAGTAAATTATTATTCTCTACACTATGTTAAAAATCTGTCACACTTATAACACTTGTCCAAATGCTGGTATCCTTAGGAAGTTTCTTGTTTTTCTCTAAGGATAGTGTATAGCCAGCAGTAGTCAGCAGTGGACTCACTAACTGATTGGCCTATCTCCCCATTCAATCAAAGCAAACTACGTCAATATATATTATGCAACTGCATGTTTGTGTGTTTATGCAGACACATAGGTGTATAAATATTTTAATTAGATACATAAATTGTCTTGAGAAAGTACTCCACTGATTTAAACAAAAGCAGTTTTGAAAGTTGGTCAGTTTAAGCCGGGTGTGGTGGCGCACGCCTTTAATCCCAGCACTCAGGAGGCAGAGGCAGGCGGATTTCTGAGTTCGAGGCCAGCCTGGTCTACAGAGTGAGTTCCAGGGCAGCCAGGGCTACACAGAGAAACCCTGTCTCGAAAAACCAAAAAAAAAAAAAAAAGAAAAAAAAGAAAAAAAAGAAAGTTGGTCAGTTTAAAACTGAAAATATGGAAAACTAAGAGTCAATGGGACGCATTGAGAACAGCTTTATTGTATACAAGAGGAGGGAAACGGAGGATTAGCATGGCATTGTTTATTGGCTGCCTTTTGCACACTAGTGCATCGAACTCTTCAGAGATTCAATTTATTTTGACCACAGTAATTGCTTTTCCTTTTCCAAATTTCTTTCTTAGCAGCCACAGGTCCAGTGATCTGTTCAGTACTAGTGAAGTGTTATCATGGTTGTTCTCTCACCTCTATAACACGAAGTTGTACATTCCAGGTATTACAGAGATGTGTTCATGAAACAAACTACACTTGCCTTTGACAGATTTCAAGATGTTTTATTTGAGTTACTGAAAAAAAAAAAAAAACAAGCAAGATGATGTGTTTTGGCAAATAAAACTTTTGTAGGGTTTTGTTGTTGATGATGATATTGGTAGTGGTGCTGATACTGGTGCTCATACTGGTGCTGATACTGGTGCTGATACTGGTGCTGGTGCTGATACTGGTGCTGATACTGGTGCTGATACTGGTGCTGATGCTGGTGCTGATACTGGTGCTGATACTGGTGCTGGTGTTGTTACTGGTGATGATTGATTTGTTTTTTTGTTGTTGTTGTTTTTTTTTTTTTTTTTTGGCAGGAACTTTATAGTACTTCAGGTTGGTCTGGAACTTGCTAAACATCCCAAGCTGGTCTCAAGTTCACTATCTTCCCTCCTCTAGCTTCTGAATATTTGGAGTGCAAAACCATGCCCAGTGTTGCCAAATATAAATAAACAGTATTCTCTTTATCTATCTCTATCTATCTTTCTATCTATCACCCATCTATCTATCTATCTCCATTTTCCTTATATATACGCTAACCTATTAATGTTACCAAAATTCAAAAAAACTGAAAGGCATATTCAGAAGATGAAATGTAACAAAATTTTAAAATCATGGAAAATATGATATCTCTCATAGAAATTAGAATAGTTCACATTGCAAAATTTAAATTTAAAATAGTACGAAAATAAGGTACTGAGTTGAAAAGATATGAAAACAGTAGGCTTCATTGGCTCATCTGGAAAGAATGAAACAAATTTAAAAATTCATACATCAGCTGGAAAATTAAATATAATTTTTTCATATGTCTCTTGATATATATCTCAATTCAGTAATCAATATGATCATTAAGGAATAAATTTGGCAGTCTGTATATGCTAGTTTTGCTGGTAAGGAATGTAAGAAACCTGAATATATGCCCTGAAGAGGTGGGCATGGAGGAAGCAGTAGATAGGTGCCATGAAATCTCACATAAGAGTTAAACAGCAATGCTGGTGGCTCTAAAATTATAACCAAATGGTAATGCAAACTATAAAATAATACCATGTAGACAATTTTGAAATATACATAGAGAATGACAATAGTTTTAATGGAGAATGTATAAATAAATAATTTGCCCAAGACCATGGAGAGAAATAAATCAAATGTATAAAAACAAATACAATAATAAAAGAGTCATAGATTGATGGAAATAATGTGCATTACTGAAGCTGATGATTAACTGAACCATCCTAGCTGAGCATTAACTCAGAAAAACATGACTACAATGATAGGCTTCTATAGGACGTTCGAAATAGAATGTGAACATGTGCAAATCCTAAGGCCAGCCTTGATATATTGGTTGTCTTCCATATCAGAATGGAAAGAAAATTAGCCTTCATTTTCCTAAGTGATTTTGATATTAATTAATTTTTTTCTTTCCACTTGAAAGCCCAATATCCTTTAGCTCTAATTTAGTTTTCCAATTAAATGTCATATTGTTATTTCATTTTACACAGAAATGGATAACTTAGAAAAAGAAATTTAAAATTACCTTGATTTGAGAAAATTTTAAAAAATCAGTTGTGTCCTAAAGAAATGCCATTTTAAATGCACAGCGCAAAGGTACAGTGGTGAATACTGACTTTAAAAAGATAATATGCCCTAGGACAATGTTTTTATTCCAATGCCATGCTTATACTTAAAAATAAATTACTAACTGGGCTATCTAAAAAGCATATGCTGAATATATTTAGAATATATTTTATTTCAGTAATATTAATTCTCCAATCTCTTGATCTCTGTCCTCAATCGTCTTTCTTTCTGGCTTCAGAAATGCTATAATATCTTCCAGGACAGCCAGGACTACACAGAGAAACCCTGTCTCAAAAAAACAAAAAAACAAAAACAAAAAGAAAGAAAGAAAGAAAGAAAGAAAGAAAGAAAGAAAGAAAGAAAGAAAGAAAGAAAGAAATGCTAGAATATGGTTATAGTTAACAATTATGTGGGAGGGGGTGGGTAGGGGAGCAGGGCGGGGACACGGGAGGGTAAGGGAAAATTTCTGGATAACATGTGAAATGTAAATGAAGAAAATATCTAATAAAGAGAAAAAAAAAGAAAAGAAAAACAACTATATAACTATATGACCTGTTTCACTGCCTCAAAGACTAGTCACAAGAAGCTGATTTTTCACACTTTGGTAATGTTATATATCAAGATGGGAAAGAAACAAATAAAAGGAGGGAGATGTGATAGTGATTAATCTAGTGCCACCTGATGGAAATCACTGGATTGTTGTTTTATTAATGATGTTCCTGGTCTAGACAAAGACTGGCCTCATAAATTCTCATAAGCTTAGCACACATATCCTTATTGTGCCCTCTTGGAACCACAGGGAACAGGAATAAGCATGTGTCAGTTCCCCGTGGCAAATGAAGAGTCTGACATGTGTTTGTGTGAGTGTGTGTGTGTGTGTGTGTGTGTGTGTGTGTGTGTGTGTGTTCCTCTCAATGCTTCAATGTCTTAAGACTCAAATGTGTCTACAACACTTCTGAACTTGGTTAAGTTTTTACAAGTATCTCCTTCCTAGCTCAGTGATTAACTAGCTGTCATAGAGTGGGAACAAATCACAGACAAGCAGGAAATATAGGTTGTACAGGTAAAACTATAATTGGTTAAAAATGTGAAACGCTAAAATTTAACATGGACTTGACCATGAGGGACACAAGAGCTCACTATACAATTTTAAATTAGGAAAGGAAATATGAAAGCCACATTCTAAGAAGTTTAATCTTCTTGAACTATATCAAATAAATGGAAATGAAAAGGGCTTAAATAAGAGATAAAGGGAAACTATTGTTAACATCTTGCTGTAAGATAAAAGACTGACTTAAGGAAAAGGAAAACCAATTAGGTAGAAACTGAATCCTGATATATTTTAATTAAAAGTGTGATGAAATCATGATATTAATATGAGTGGGTTAAGTAAATGAAGTATGGTTAAAGACATCTGAAAATATACATTCTATTATTTTATTTCTAAGGCAGTATTTTAAAAGTGATACTTATGCATAAAATTCTTAATTACTAAAGTTTCTTTTTTCTTTTTTATTAGATATGTTCTTCATTTACATTTCAAATGCTATCCTGAAAGTCTTCTATACACTCCTGCCACCCTGCTCCCCAACCTACCCATTCCTGCTGCCAGGCCCTGCCATTACCCTGTACTGGGGCATATGATCTTCTCAAGACCAAGGGCCTCTCCTCCCATTGATGGCCAACTAGGCCATCCTCTGCTACATGTGCAACTAGAGACACAGTTCTGGGGGGTACTGGTTAGTTTATGTTGTTGTTCCACCTATAGGTTTGCAGACCACTTCAGCTCTTTGGGTACTTTCTCTAGCTCCTTCATTATGGGCCCTGTGTTCCATCCAATAAATGACTGTGAGCATCCATTTCTGTATTTTCCAGGCACTGGCATAGTCTCTCAAGATATAGCTATATCAGGTCCTGTCAGCTAAATCTTGCTGGCATATGCAATAGTGTCTGGGTTTGGTGAGAAAGCAATATTAACAGATTCATAATCATTAGCCCCTTCAGAAAGCATTTCTTTTAACCAGTAATCATAAACAATATTTCAAATTATAATAAAAAACAAAATGGGGGAGACTGGAACGCAGGAGATCCTGATCATAGTTATGAAGCTCTGGGTCTTAGAAATCAGTTTGTATTTTAGTTTGAGGGATTTTTTAAAAATTTATTCTTTAATTTTTTTTTTTTTTTTTTTTTTTTTTTTTTTTTTTTTTACTGTCCAGACTTTATCCGCTCCTGGTCCAACTTCCAACTGTTCCATATCCCACACCACCCATCTCCAGTCTCCACGAAGATGTCCCCACACCCCATCCCATCAGACGTTCCCACTCCCTGGATCCCCAAATCTCAAGGGGTAGGTGCATCTTCTCTGGGTCCAGACCCATCAGTCCTCTGCTGTATATGTTTTGAGGGGTCTCATATCAGTTGGTGTGTGTTGCCTGTTTGGTGATCCAGTGTCTGAGAGATCCTGGGGATACAGGTTTGTGAGACTGCTGGTCTTCATATAGGGTTGCCCTCCTCCTCCTCCTCAGCTTTTTACAGCTTTTCTTTAACTCAACCATGGGAGTCCCCAGATTCTGTCCATTGGTTGGGTGTAAATATCTGCATCTGACTCTTTCAGCTTTTTGTTGTGTCTTTCTGAGGGCAGTCATGATAGGCCCATTTTTTAAGCCCAACAGAGGAATCTCAAATGGCTGAGAAGCACCTAAAGAAATGGTCAAAGTTCTTAGTTATCAGGGAAATGGAAGTCAAAACAACCCTGAGATTCCAGCTTATACAAATCAGAATGGCTAAGATGAAAAACTCAGGTGACAGCAGATGCTGGCAAGGATGTGAAGAAAGAGAAACACTCCTCCATTGCTGGTGGGATTGCAAACTGGTACAACCACTCTGAACATCAATCTGTAGGTTCCTCAGAAAATTGGAAATAGATCTAACTGAAGATCCAGCTATACCACTCTTGGGCATATACCCAAAAGATGCCCCACAATACCACAGTGGCACATGTTCCACGATGTTCATAGTGACCTTATTTGTGATAGTCAGAAGCTAGAAACAACTCAGATGTCCCACAACAGAAGAATGAATACAGAAAACGTGGTCCATTTACACAATGGAATAATACTACTCAGCCATTACGAACAAGGACATCATGCAGTTTGCAGGCAAATGAATAGAACTAGAAAGTAACATCCTGAGTGAAGTAACTCAGACCCAAAAGGACATGTATGTTATGTACTCACTAGCACGTGGATATGAGCCAAAAAAGTAAAGAATAACCAGGATACAATCTACAGAACTCGAGGAGGTTAATAAGCCAAAGAGCCCAAGTGAGGATGCCTCAATCCCACTTGGGAGGGAGAAGAAATAAGGAGGGGGGAGGAAGGGAGGAACCTAGGTGGGAAAGGGCACAGGAAGGGAAAGAGCGGAACATGATTAGTTATTGGGTGGGGCAAAAAGGATTGAAGCCATGAGTGTCAGCAGAAGAAATGGAAACAGGAAACCTTGGGAGGTAGGAGGTGGGGAGACACTTTTAGCATATTTTTGTTTTAAGTAGAAAATAAATAGATTGTTCAGCAATAAAATGTCAAGAACATGGTGTCTTACATTTTTGTTGGACAAATCTGTCTCTTCATTAATTTTGCTGATGTTCAAATCCGTGCATCCAGTTGCGTTAGAACTATAGGACAATAGTCATAATTGTCACCGAATTATGGGAAACTGGGAAACTGCATTATGGAGAAGAAAGTTTTGTTGTAGTGATGAAAATGCTCTACTACTAGATAAGAATTGATGTTGCACAATGTTGTGAGAGTGTTATGTGGTACTACCAGATAAGAATTTATGTTGCGCAATGTTGTGAGAGTGTTGTGTGGTACTACCAGATAAGAATTGATGTTGCACAATGTTGTGAGAGTGTTGTGTGGTACTACCAGATAAGAATTGATGTTGCACAATGTTGTGAGAGTGTTATGTGGTACTACCAGATAAGAATTGATGTTGCACAATGTTGTGAGAGTGTTATGTGGTACTACCAGATAAGAATTGATGTTGCACAATGTTGTGAGAGTGTTATGTGGTACTATTAGATAAGAATTGATGTTGCACAATGTTGTGAGAGTGTTATGTGGTACTATTAGATAAGAATTGATGTTGCACAATGTTGTGAGAGTGTTATGTGGTACTACCAGATAAGAATTGATGTTGCACAATGTTGTGAGAGTGTTGTGTGGTACTACCAGATAAGAATTGATGTTGCACACTGTTGTGAGAGTGTTGTGTGGTACTACTAGATAAGAATTGATGTTGCACACTGTTGTGAGAGTGTTGCACACTGTTGTGAGAGTGTTGCACAATGTTGTGAGAGTGTTATGTGGCTGATGTTGGTTTAGTGCTGTGCTTGCCATAAAATAATAAGAAGGAGATGTTGGGGCAGGATGAAAAATGGAAAGACTAGCCTAAGCTGATAACTATTAAAGCCTGAAAGGAGAACATAGGAGCCTGTGCTTGCGTGCATATAGGCATAAATTTTTGCAACCTATTTTTAATAAAGATTCAACCTCTCCTCTAGCCCATCACTCAGCAGAGGTAGTGGAAGCAAAAAGTTATTAGGATATGGGGGAAGCCAACCTGTTCAGCAATAGTTCTTTAGGGGCAAGCTTGATCTTTTGGGGGCAGCATTTTGGTCACATAGCAAACACCAAATACGATTCAGCAGCTACAGACCAGTCCTTTAGGCAGGCAGATACCAGACACAAACCAGTAGTTCAACCCTGAAAAATGTACAAGACTCACCAACCAGCCTGAGGTGTGGCCAAAGGGCTGGCAAGCTGCCATGGAAACCTCACTAACAGTTCTGGGCGAGTTCCTCTCAATGGCAGTTATCACAAGTTCAGCTCAACAACACTATGTATGTAAGGTGAACCAATACATGCCTACCTTTATCAAAGATTAGCAAGATGGAGCAAACCTTCTCAGGGCTCTTCCCCCACTGTCTGTTGGGCCATATTTATATGCCTTCGTCAAGCATCCTTTCATGTATTTGCTATATCAAAACATCTTTTCACCTGTATCTGCTTCAGAAAAACAGCCTTTCATGTGTTTGCTTTAGCAAGACATTCTTTCACCTGTGTTTCCTAGTAAATCATCATTTGACATAACTAATGTTCCAAATAACTACAACTTTCCACTTCACATATGTGTCTGCTTATATGTATGTACATGTTTGCTTAGACATATATAGATGTGTTTGAACCTACACTCATAAAATGTTATAAAATGTTATTTTGTTACAATACATATAAATTTGTTTTCATATTTAAGATTCTGTTGTGAAATAGATAAAAATAGCAATACATTGAATGGCCTTAGAATTATGTTAAAAATTAATTGACAAAAAGTGTATTTGCTTATGATAATATTTCTAACAATAAAGCAAAGATGGTGTCTATCTCTATACTCAACTCTATTTTGTTTCTGAAGCCACTTGCTCTTTGTCTGTCTCTCTTGCTCTAACTCTCATTGTGATGTGTATTATTTTCACCATGTTTAAAATCTCCCATCTTAGAAGAAGTTGCATTAAGATTTGGAGTGTTTACAGGGCACAAAACAATAGCGTATTCTAGGAGGAAAAGAAACATTCCATCCTGAAAGGGGATCTAGTTAACCTAAGAAGGAAACAACTCAAAATAGCATTAGAAAGTTCCTGAAACTGATCAAATTCTATCGATTCTCTCCATCTCCCAGCATGTATAAGCAGTAGGAATTGTTTAAAGATACTCAGAGACAAACTGAGCTCTAGAAGATTCTTAGAAAAGCTGAGTGATCTGGAAGAAGCTGAGATCAGCTAAGTTGTCTAGAATAGTCTCAGACCAAATGAACTCCCAAAGAAGGACACCCTCAAACCTAATCTGTTCAGCTGCCTGCCGCTGTCCACTATGGCCCAGGTTTCCAAAATGTGTTAACTGCCATTCATGCTCGAGTGGCTTTTTGGTGATGCAGCTGTCTCTAAGTCATTTCTGTTCCCTCATGTAACTCCTATCCCAGACTTCCGTAAGTAACACTAATTAAACTCATTGGATCTCCAAGCTAAAACTTAGAAGGATCATTTTGGTCAGTAATTATCTCCTGTCTGGGGTGAATAGATGTTTGTTCATATCTCCTCTTGTCTTCTTCTTCTTCTTCTTCTTCTTCTTCTTCTTCTTCTTCTTCTTCTTCTTCTTCTTCTTCTTCTTCTTCTTCTTCTTCTTTTGTTTTTTGTTGTTGTTGTTGTTGTGGTGGTGGTGGTGGTGGTTTTTCAAGACAGGGTTTCTCTGGGTTTCTCTGTGTAGCCCTGGCTGTCCTGGAACTCACTTTGTAGACCAGGCTGGCCTCGAACTCAGAAATCCACCTGCCTCTGCCTCCCAAGTACTGGGATTAAAGGCATGCGCCACCACCACCCGGCTTCTTCTTCTTCTTCTTCTTCTTCTTCTTCTTCTTCTTCTTCTTCTTCTTCTTCTTCTTCTTCTTCTTCTTCTTCTTCTTCTTCTTCTCCTTCTCCCCCTTCTCCTTCTCCTTCTCCTTCTTCCTGTCTCTGTCTCTTTCTCTGTCTCTCTGTGCATCTCTCTGTGTGTCTCTGTCTCTCTCTGTCTCTTTCTCTGTCTCTCTGTGCATCTCTCTCTGTGTCTCTGTCTCTCTCTGTCTCTCTATCTCTCTCTGTCTCTCTCTGTGTGTCTCTCTGTGTCTCTCTGTGTCTCTCTGTGTCTCTCTCTCTGTGTCTCTGTCTCTCTGTCTCTGTCTCTCTCTCTCTCTCTCTCTCTCTCTCTCTCTCTCTCTCTCTCTCTCTCCCCTCTACACACACATATACGCATTCTGTACCAGTACAATTTTTAATGACTATCAGTGTATAAGTTTTGAAATTTCAAAATGTGAAATCCATAAACTTATTCTTCTTTTCTAAGATTTTTTTTCAGCATCCCTCTAAGTTAGAGGATTAGAATAGAGGATTATAATTTTTTAGGACTTTGTTCTATCGATGAATTTAGCACTCATATGAATTCTGGCATCATCTCAGCAAATCTACTTATACATGAGCCGAAAGTCTCTTTCATTTACTTGTGTCTCCTTTAATTTCTTCACTGTTTATTTGTAAAACTCACATATAGGTCTGGTAGCTTCTTAAATGTATTCTTAAATATTTATTCTCTTTGACATGATTTTGAATGAAATTATTTCCCTTGTGTCCTTTTAGCTGTTTCTTGTTGCTTAGGAATAAACTGATTTTAGTGTTAAGCTTGAATCTACACTTTACTGAATTTGTATAATACATACATTGTTCTTTGGGAATTTTTTTTCTGGCTTTTCTCCATGTAAAACCATGTCACTAGAGACTATAATTTTACTTTTTTTCCCATCTGAATGCAACTTATCTTTTTTATCCTTCCAGATGTTCTTGTACATCCCAGTCTTCTCCCTACTCTTGGGGAAAATATTTCATTCTTTTATCACCAAATATAATGTATACAATGTTACCTTTGGGATCTTTGTAAGTGATCTTTACAAAGTTGACAAAGTAAATATCTATTTTTAATTTTTTCTGCTTATATCATGAAATAACACTGTCCTGCAAAAGAACTTTGTGCATCAGTTGAGCTAATATTTGCTCTTTATTGGGTAATTCATCCTGTTATGGTTTGAATAAGAATGGACCCAATAGGCTCATATATTTGGGTGCTCAATCATCAGAGAACAGCACTATTTAAGAAGGATTAGGATGTGTAACCTTGTTGAAAGAGGTGTAGCTTTTTTGGAGGAATTGTGTCATTGGGGGTTAGGCTTTGAGATATCAAAAGCCTATGCTAGGCCCAGGGTTCCCTCATTCATTCTCTCTCTCCCTCTCTCTCTCTTTCTCTCTCTCTCTCTCTCTCTCTCTCTCTCTCTCTCTCTCTCTCTCTCTCAGAACAGGAGGTAGCTTTTAGCTACTTCTACTACACCAGATTGCCTGCCACCTAACTCCATGCTGCCATGCTGCCTGCCATGGTAATAATGTACTAAGACCCTGAAACTGTAAGCAAGGTCCCAGTTAAATTCTTTGTAAGCATTGCCTTGGTTACGGTATCTATTCACAGCAAGGGAATAGTGACTAAATCACACACTGATTGACTTCCATTTATTATTATTATTAAAAATAGATTCTTCTCTCACACAGCCTAACTATAGTTTTCCCTCTCTCTACTCTTTCCAGCTTCCAATTACCTCCCTTTCCTCCAAAATTCACTCCCTTAAATTCCCATTGAGAAAAGATCAGGCCTCCAAGAGACATAGTCAAACATGACAAGATATAATAAGACAAAGGGAAGGCACTCATACCAAAGCTATATACAACAACCCAATGAGCTGAAAAGAGTCCCAAGAGCAGGCAAAAGATCAGAGGCACACACTCTCACTTTTAGGAATCCCAAAGAAATACCAATCTAACAGCCATAAGATACACAGAAGACCTGACATAGACCATTGTAGACCTTGTATTTGCTGCTTCGGTCTCTGTGAGCTTAGTTGAATTAGTAGGTACTGAATTTCCTTTGCAATTTTAACATAAATCCTAATTTATAGTATATAACCAGCATGCTGCTGGATTTTTCTGCTGGTTTGCCTAAGGATTTTTGAATCTATATCAATAAGATGAATATTTTCTATTTTTATATCTTTATACAAATTTTGTCTGGCATTAGAGTCAATGTAATTTTGAGCTCAGCTCAGATAACGAGTTTGGAAGTACTCACTCATCTACAATACTCCAGAAGCAAGAGGAAGAAAATTGATATTAATTCTATAACTGATTGGCAGAAATCACCAACAAAGCATATGGCCCTAGACTTTTTTTTAGTACAGAACAATAAAGTAGTAAAGGATGGAGATATTTGCTATAATGCTAAGAATGCAGAAAGACATTAGAAACTAAAGTAACTTATTTTTCCCTGAAATCCAAAGAAAGAATTAGACCCGCTTGCACTTTAGATATTGACTTGCAAAATTGGAACATGGGAAGTGTATTGTACATTTTCCTTGAATTTAAATTCTTTAGGAAACCTTTAATGATAATGTCAGAACCTACCAAAATGCTGTATATAGCTATTGTAAAGGCAATGGGGTGTGACCTGTCCTTGAGAAATCAGTACTCAAACTTGGATGCATTATATTCTTTCCATAAAGATTCTTCCCTGCCCCCCTCCCGATGAACTATCATTCTTCAGTATGTGGGTTTTTTTTTAATCTCCATGAATAATCTCTAACTCTGTTTCATATTGGCTTATCCCGAAAACTATTTCATTGACAAAGTCAGAAAACCTGCTTTGACTTTGTGGAGGTCTCTGAAGAGAACTTACACTGCTGTTATACAGAGTCTAGAAACTACATCATTCCACTACTGACCATAACATCAATGATAAACCAGTGCAGCAGATATTCTATTTTATTTCAAAATCAATAACTCACTGCAGAACTCAAACAGTTCCTTCCAGGATACTTGTACTGAACATCTGAAACTACATATATCTCTATTACCTGTGAGCTATGAAAGTCCTTCCCTCATAAAATAAGTATTCCTGAGATTTTATGCTCCAGATATTTTGGTTGGTGAAAATAGTATTAGTACATATGTACATAATGTTATATTGCCTTCTCAGACTGGTAATATCCACACCAATTCTGACAACAGACAGTCTGACTTGACTCTGAGCGCCATCAATTGTGCCAGATATCAGAAAACTTAAATAAGCTCATAAAGCTCCACAATTTTAACTATCAAAGTCAATAAAAAATGCCAACAAAGATTTAATTTTAAGATTACTTCACATAAGGCAGCATAGATATTGTTTCACATGATTTATTTAAACCATGCATCTATTTCTAAAATGTCAAAATTACATAGTAATGAAATATAAATTAATTTTATTTGATTTTAGGAATATGATTTGCAAAAAGAAAATACTTTCCTAGGCTATAAAGTAGAATGCAAGAAGTTGGGAATCATTCAACACTGATACGTCCTCAAGGACTGAAATAGTGCCTAGAATAGAGCAGATACTTCAAGGGTATGTACGGCTGTATGGATATGCATAACAGATTATTTATAATCTATGAGCACAGATTTCTAAGATATTATAATAAATACTCCTCGCATGATACAATAATGAATTAGCAACATAATATACACTTCTTGAACTACATTATGAGTCTATCCAAAAATTATAGTTTTATCTGAAACTGCTATAGTTACTATCTCTGTCATAATAATAGGTGGTTATTTCTTTAAAGGTAAATAGAATATTATTTTCACTTTGTTTTTAATACTTTTACAAAGAAAATATTCAGAGGTTGGGGATGTAGCTTGGTATTAGAAAGGTTGCCCAGCAAGTGAAAAGTTCAGGGTTCATTCACTATTTAGCTACAGAAAAATGTTTTTCTATGTTTCTTAACTGTTTATCTGTATATTTATAAACAAGCTATAAGAAGAAATTTTTTACAATATTATAAGATAATAGTGACCATGAGTGAAAACACAAAATATAAACACATTTTGTGATTGTTATTCATATATTTATTATATTTATATTAAGCTTTATCAAATACAAATTATTGGTAAATAATATAAAGAATAAAGGTACTTAGATTTTGCCCCAAAATACTGTAACTGAGGTTGCTCCTAGTATTTAAACCATGTTTTATGTACTCAAAACTTACACAGCATAAAAGACTGTGAAACTACTTCCATATATGTATTAATGTCCACTGGTTGATTTTTAATCAGGTTTCCATAGTTGGTAAAGTTAGTCTAGGACTAATTAAATCAGAAAAGTTATTACATTATCTAAAGTTTTTCTTCATCAACAAGCATTATGGAATTCTTAAAGATAAATAAAAAGCTAAAATTTAACCTGTATTTTATAAGGACAATTAAAACCTAGCATTGCAATGTAGGAAAACCCACACAGTAAAAGGTGGTGAAATCCTGTAAGGAACTTGAAATAACTCTCAAACATTTCATCAGAGGTCAAATCAAGCAACATTAACAAAAATTAATACTGTTCAAATATTCAGTCAGTAATGTGTTTATTTTAGAAAAAAAAAAGTAGCCAATGATAAGTAGCCTACTGCTTTGTGTGGCAAGAGATAGCAGAAACACAGGCAAAGTATGATACTGATAAGTTCAGGAGGCTCAGTGCTACCAAATGTTAATCCACGCCAGAAAATAAAAATATAATATGCTGATGCAATAGTATCAGGAAAAGGTGACATGTTCCAAAGAGAGAAAAATATTAAAGATGTGGGAGCTTCGGTTATTAATAAATATGTTAAACAGTTTAGAAAAGCTTTGAGGACAGTTAAGCTTAACTAGGCCATGTTACAAAACAAGACATTTGACTCATTTTCCACACCCATTTGGTTGTTTATTCAGTGACCCAATATTCATTTTGAAGCTATAGCTTTGATAACAGTATGAAAGCTTTGATAGAGCATCTGTCTCTGAAACATCAGTAGTCACTGGCCTGAAAAGTGGGCATCCTTTCAGGATGCTTCCCTCTCATCCTTCTACAGAGGAACTCGGTAAGGCCCACTCTTCCTGGAGAGATGCAACAGATATCTATTAACCTAAACGGAGTATGTGACCGACTATAGTAAGGAGTACATGAAAGTCCACGTTAGTAAACCACTGAGTTGTGGCTGGGGTTGCTCACAGGAATACAGATAGTGGTTACTTGTAGAAGCAGGGATATCTCAAAACAGCTGGAGAGTAAAAAAAACAGATGTGATACTGAAAATTCCATCATCCATAGGTCATAAGTCATGAAAGTTGTATCTTTCCAAAAGATGCTCTATACAACTTACTGGTAGCTCTAGTCTCTTCTCTGGAACTCAGTTGGTAAGAGTCTCTCTCTCTCTCTCTCTCTCTCTCTCTCTCTCTCTCTCTCATTGGATATAATCTTTATCCAATAAGAGAGAAATGTTCCAGGTCTCCCCTCTGGAAACCCCCTATCCCATCTCCCCTTCCCCTGCCTCTATGAGGGTGTTCCCCCAGCCACCAACCCACTCCTGCCTTCCAGCCCTGGCATTCCCCTACACTGGGGCATCAAACTCCCATAGGACTCAGGGCTGTTCCTCCCACTGATGTCCAACAAGGCCATCCTCTGCCACACACGTGGCTGGAGCTATGGGTCCCTCCATGTGTATTCCATCTGCCTCTGTATTTGTCAGGGTCTGGCAGAGCCTCTCAGGGGACAGCCATATCAGGCCCCTGTCGGCAAGCACTTGCCCGAATGTGCAATAGCATCTGGGATTTGGCAACTGTATATGGAATGGATCCTCAGGTAGGATGGTCTCTGGATGGCCTTTCCATCAGTCTCTGCTCCATACTTTGTCTCCATATTTCCTCCTGTGAGTGTTTTGTTCTTAAGTGGTTTATGCTCTAAGATCAAGAATTGACAAACGGGACCTCATAAAATTGCAAAGCTTCTGTAAGGCAAAGGACACTGTCAATAGGACAAAATAGCAACCAACAGATTGGGAAAAGATCTTTACCAATCCTACATCTAATAGAGGCCTAATATCCAATATATACAAAGAACTCAAGAAGTTAGATTCCAGAGAAACAAATAACCCTATTAAAAATGGGGAACAGAACTGAACAGAGAATTCTCAACTGAGGAAACTCCAATAGCTGAGAAGCACCTCAAAATTCAACATCCTTAGTCATCAGGGAAATGTAAATTAAAACGACCCTGAGTTCCACCTCACACCAGTCAGAATGGCTGCATTCAAAAATTCAAGTGACAGCAGATGCTAGCAAGGATGTGGAGAAAGAGGAACACCCCTCCATTGCTGGTGGAATTGCAAGCTGGAACAACCATTCTGGAAATCAGTTTGATGGTTCCTCAGAAAATTGGACATAGTACTACCTGAGGACGCAACAATACCACTCCTGGGCATATACTCAGAAGATGCTCCAACATATAGCAAGGACACATACTCCACTATGTTCATAGCAGCCTTATCTATAATAACCAGAAGCTGGAAATAACCCAGATGTCCCTCAACAGAGGAATGGATACATTTACACAATGGAGTACTACTTAGCAATTAAAAACAATGACTTCATGAAATTCTTAGGCAACTGGCTGGATCTGGAGGCTATCATTCTGAGTGAGGTAACCCAATCACAAAAGAACACACATGGTATGTACTCACTGGTAAGTGAATATTAGCCCAAAAGCTCAGAATACCCAAGATACAATTCACAGATCATATGAAGCTCAAAAAGAAGGAAGACCAAAGTGTAGATACTTGCAACTCTCTTATTTTATCACTTCATTAATCCATCTAGAAAGCGTGAAAGAGAACTTTGAGAATATGCAATTTTATTACTTTCAGGAAAAAAAAGCCTTTTATTTCTCAAATGTACCTCATTTCCCATCCCTTCCCCTTTGGAAGGAATGTTTTAACTGGAAAGAAATTACTATGCAATAGTTGTTTTCCATTTATGTGAATAATTTTACTTCAAAAGACTCACACCTATGGCCATTAGCTATGTCTCTACTGTAAACAATGATTTCCAGCCCCCAGCCTCAGCACACAAGGATCCTGTAAATATTGTTAATGTTTTCCACCTCAATATTAAAATCTTCAGTGACCTTAGGAAAAGATGCCCTAGGGTGAGAGAAAATTCCTCTAAGGCAGAATTCTAGAACAAAACTCACCTTGACACTTGTATAACCATCTTGAAAAAAGTAATTCATTGTCCCTTTTCAGGCCTAAAAGTTAAACCTCTTTAGAACTGCAAAAGGAAACTCTTGTGTGGTGTTCAAGCCTCTCAACACTCAGGAGGCCAAAACATGAAGATCACTCTGAGCCTCAGCCCAGCTGAGGTATACAGTGAGTTCCTCACCAGCCTGGGTTACAGAGAAAATCCCTGTCTCAAAAGAGAAAAACTGAAAATCCATCCATCCATTTATCCATCCATCCATCCATCCATCCAACCATCCATCCATCAATCAGTAAAAAAAATAAAAGTCAAAAACAAATAAATACTGCAAGACTGGTCAAATTACTCAGTTAAACTCTGTCCAGCTTTGAATGCATACAGGAACTTGATTTTTTTTCCTCATTTTATAATTTATTTCCCATATTTAAAACAGTATTAAAAATACAAATGAGCCGGGCGTGGTGGCACACGCCTTTAATCCCAGCACTCGGAAGGCAGAGGCAGGCGGATTTCTGAGTTCGAGGCCAGCCTGGTCTACAAAGTGAGTTCCAGGACAGCCAGGGCTATACAGAGAAACCCTGTCTCGAAAAACCAAAAAAAAAAAAAAAAAAAAAAAAAAAAAAAAAAAAAAAAAAAAAAAAAAAAAAAAAAAAAAAAAAAAAAAAA
>LR752247.1:0-58994 GCA_902729485.2 Mus minutoides | reverse complement strand
AAAGTGATCCCACTTTTACTACGAGCACATGTTCTCTGCAACATCCTTCTCACCTCCACAGTAGCTTTTAATGTTGTAAGTGGAAACTGGATTCCCCAATCCATCTTATATTTTCATTTATTCCCACCTCCAACTCTCTCTTTCTCTGAAGCTAAAAACAACATTCAGCAAACTACAATTCTATTGAGCCTTTCCAATAAAAAAATTCTATTAAGCCCAGATATAATTTTTAGTTGACTGGTGATTCAAAAACTTAATTTTCTTTATCTAAAATTCTTTGCTCGGTCTTTAATTCCCTTTCTGTGATAATATAACAAAAATAGAGTATTCCTGTATGCTCAGATCCACTACCCACTTATTCTTTACACCAACTTATGTCTTTGTCATCCTGAGTTGTTCTATGCTGGGTAATATGGTGCCTTGACCTCTTGCTTGTAGTCCAGAGTGCTAATAGAAAGCCACACAGGAGAAGAGAAAGAGGGAGGAGGGGAAATGTCAAGGAATTTTCTTCTGCTCATTTATTAGTGAAGGTCACTGTTCCTTTTAAAATGGCTGCTTCAGGGGACACTCCTTTCAGTTTCACTTAACCATTTGCCACCTCTGTGTTTCACATCTGGGGTCCAGTATTTTTGATATTATTAACCTTAGACTATTACCTTCCTTTTGAGTCTTTTTGTCTAACACTCATGCTACTTGTACACTGTCTGTTAAAATGTCCACTGTTGTTTAAGTGCTCTCTCTCTCTGTCTCTCTGTCTCTGTGTGTGTGTGGTGTGTGTGTGTTGTGTGTGTGTTCAGTAATGTTAGGTGTAGAAAGGAGGGAAGGAAAAGTACAGGTTTTTCTATGAGATGTATATTTCTCTTGGTTTACTGTGTATGGTTGATTGTTGTACTAGCAGGTTTTGTGTATCAACTTGACATAAGCTGCAGATATCACAGAGAAAGGAGCTTCAGTTGAGGAAATGCCTCTGTGAGATCCAGCTGTAAGGCGTTTTCTCAATTAGTGATCAAGGGGGGAGGGCCCCTTGTGGGTGGGACCATCTCTGGGCTGGCAGTCTTGGGTTCTATAAGAGAGCAGGCTGAGCAAGCCAGGGGAAGCAAGCCAGTAAAGAACATCCCTCCCTGGTCTCTGCATCAGCTCCTACTTCCTGACCTGCTTGAGTTCCAGTCCTGTTTTCCTTTGGTGATAAACAGCAACATGTAACTATACGCTGAATAAACCCTTTCCTCCCCAACTTGTTCTTGGTCATGCTGTTTTGTGTAGTAATAGAAACCCTAACTAAGACAGTTGGTTTTTTTTGGTTTTTTTTTTTTTTTTGGATATTTTTACTATTAATACCACCTTGATACAATTATTCCACAGACATATTGGCCCTCTGCTAATCCAGATGTGAGTTTCCATGTTGGCCTCTGGTGAGAGGCAAGAGTTAGCTGAACAAGGAGGAGGAGGAGGAAGAGGAGGAAGATTCAACTTGGTTACACCTCTTACACAAATATGGATCCAAATTCACTCACATGCTGCTAGGATCAGCTGGTCTATAATATTTTTCACACTCTATGAAGTTTACCTAAAGCTTTCATTAACTGGACCACTCATTTTATTTACAAATTATCGACAGGAAACACATTCAAACCCTATATTCATGATATGATTATATTTCTTTCTTGCCTACTTGTTAATTTTGATGTATTAGGAAAATGAATTGTGTCTGTCCCAGGAAAATGCAATCCACATATGCAAGTCTGCTTACCCCAGAAAGGGAACCCATGATAAAGCAAAATAATGATTTCACCAAAGTCCAACTTGACGGTGTGCAGATGAGGAATTGCTTTCAGGGACAATGAAACTCAAAATATCAGCTGCATCACCAAACATCTACCACACCAAGGCAAACTATTCGTGAAATCTTCAACCCTTGAGGTCCCTGCACAGCTTTCAGGCAGTCTGAGAAATCCCTTCTCTATTACTGTCTATCTATTGTCCTTCTCCATGAATTTCTTTTTAAGGGTCATTTTATAAAGTCTAAGAGGGAGCTTCATATTCTTCAAAACCTTCATTTTTCCCAGAAATATGGCCCTATGTTTACCTCTTGAGTCTCAAAGCCTTTTTTGTTCTTCATTAGGGTGTTTCAATCTGAGGGAATCTTCTATATTATAATAATCTTTATCATATGGTTACATCTACAAATTAGACAAAAGACAAAAAACCCTTAGGTCCAGTAAGAAAGCACAAAACATGGTGAACAGTGTCACATTGAGGTAGTGACCAATCTACCAAATATGTAGGAAGAGGCTCTCATAACAACATAAACAGTGTCATCCAAGTAACATGCACCTGCTAGATTTTTATACTAAATGGTTTTACTGGTGAGAAATGCAAAACAAATGAAAATTGAGTAGAAATTATAGAACCAAAAGATGTGTTCATATTCCTAAACCTTTAAAACAAAACTCTAAATGATTAAGCTCCGTCTAACATTATTTCATTTTACAGGATATTCCAGTCGTTTTGACTAAAGTTTTAGTTTATTACAAAGCCTCTATTATTCTATTTGAAGTACTGTATTGACTTGGAAGCTTTATATTTCTGTCTCTCTTACCCGAGGTAGCATGGTTTTCTGAAACATGTCTACTAAAAATTTCTGGCATCATGTGAATCTTTCTTAGTGGATCCAGTTCTTTCCCTTCATTGTGAGTCTGAATGGATAATTCTACATTTTTGCTTTCAGTTAATTATTAGTGTGGAATCTGGTTTGAGTTGTAAATATATATGTTAGCAGATACTCTGCCATCATGTCTGACTGAAATATCACTTTAAAGCTTGCCATTGGAATTTTGATGGCATGGGAAAATATTGATCAAATACTGTCATTATTTCTAAAGTGCTTTAACACAGAGTTGTTAAGAAAACTATCACAGATGTTTTCACACCATTTTTTTATTATTTTTTTTTAATTATTTCCACCAAATAAAAGTTAACTCACATTTTCAAGATACAAAGAATTCCCAAAGAATGAGCTGTTATAGTGTCAGAAAATACCAAATAAACCAATCAAGAGGCCAGTATACTCAAAGGTTCATATATAAGGGTATAATCAACCCATTTCCTAATCGCTTTCTCAGGAAACAAAATGTTCAATTTGTTGTCTGATCACTTACCCAAGTACCAGATATGTGTACAGTAAAGACACATTATGAATCATTCATCTACATATCTGTATCTTCGCTATGTTTCTTCTTTATCTTGCCATTATGAATTCATCTTATCCTCTCAATAGCTTTTCTATAAAAAAGAAGTCTGCACTTACTATATACCCAAAATGAAACACAGTCCAATGCTGATGATGTAATGCCTTTTGCAATAATATTATTTACATTCAGTTAATGAATTGTTCGTCTACAGAATTTTGAGCAAATTGGCTATAATTTAATTAGTAATATTAGATGCTTAAATATTTGCAAGTCTCCCATTACATATTAAAGGTAAAATCAGTAATTAAATAAGGAGAATTATCAGAAACTAAAGCTTAAAAAGATAGAGCAAAAATGTAGTCATGAAAGAAAAAAAGAAACCATAAAAAGAATGAGGAAATAAACAATATTTGTAATATAAGTAAAAGAGTGATAGAAATTTCTGAACAAACAGTATGCTGGAAAGTAGATTGGGAATAAGAGAAGCAGAAAAGAAAAAGGGGGGAAAAAAAGCTTGGTAAAGAAGATACTGATGACTCCCAGCCATGACTGTTAGCATTTTGTCTCTGCTCTGCCCCACAGTTACCTGGCAACAGCCAGGTGTGCCTGACTCACTATAAAAGGGGCTGCTTGCCCCTCCTCTCTCTCTCTCTCTCTATTGCTTTCTTGCCTTCTTGCTCTCTGTCCTTTCTAGTGCTCCCTCTCTCCCCATTTCCTCCTTCCCTCCTCCCTGCCTCTTCTCTCTCCATGTGCTCATGGTCCACTCTACTCTTTCCCTCTCTCTGCCTTTCTCTGTCACTACTAACCTCTCAACTCCCCTCCCCATCCCCTGAATAAACTCTATTCTATACTATACCATCATGTGTCTGGTCTCTCCGGGGAAGGGATGTCTCAGCATAGCCCTGTGGAGGCATCCACTTACCCCACACCTGACTACACATCCACCAAACATTTCCTTCTCTATTTTTATAAAACACAACAATGACTGCTTAATATACCGGCAGTAGGAGGATGGCAAGTTTGAAGGTAGCCTGAGCCACATAGCAAGATCCTATCAGAGAGAGGAGGGGGGATGGTGAGAGAGCTGGACAGTAGGCAGATATATGGGAAATCAGAAAAAAAAAAAAAAAAAGAATGTACCACAAACATCTTATCACAGCAAGAAGCAGGGTTCGTAAAAGAAATTAGATAAAGACAGAAGATAAGAGAGATGCAGATTAATGGAAGGGGACTTGGAGGAAAACGGAAGAATTAAAGTCGAAAGGAGTCATAGAGGAATTGAGGAACTATTCACTCAAAAGTGAATGTGCATAATCATTAATGATAGCCATTTCAGGCTCGAGGAGAGATACCCACATCCCGAGTGTCCACTCCAGTGTAAAGAACATAATCACAAATCCCTCAAGGAGACTGACAAGCAATTATATCAAAGAGACAACTGGTAGCAAGAAAACGCTTTCAGCTCCAGTCAGCAGAGGCCATGGAGCAACAGTCTGTGTTTCTCATTATTCGCTAATGTCATGTGGGTGCACTTCACATTTTATGCTACTTATCCTAAATTTATGCTTTACTTTTCCCCTAGAAATAAAAATAATGATTTTGAGTGGATGACAATTACCTAGCCCTAGCAATTATTTCCTAGCTTTTCTTTCAGCTGTAATTTGTTTGAATAAATTTTGCATGATGAGAGTAAATCAGCTATAGTTGATTACAGAACAGATTTAATGCTTTCATTTACCACAGAAAAGATGACCAATTGAGTTAACATCTTGTCTTTATCCCCTCTTTTTTACCAAAAGAGAACATAATATTTGAATGTATAACACACACACACACACACACACACACACACACACACACACACCACTAAAATTGAATTTTCTGAGTACATAAACCAGCATTATTAACCATTAACCTTGGATCTTTTACATATAGAATGACCTTCATGTGAATAGGCTTCTTTAGACACTGGTGACTCTGGTTTTATCAGTGCAAGTCAAACTTAGTCTAACTTATGTAATCCAAATTTGTATTGTATTCTAGTTAATTACTGACACATTAATGTGCTATGTGTTGATCATATTGTAATTCAATTTTGATAAATTAAATGTATCAGATGGGATGAAGCAAAACCAACCACAGGAGTACTAAAGAAAGGAAAGGAGCATGAATAATACCCACGAATACCATTGCATCAATGGACTTCTAAAAGAAGCGCTTTAGCAAGCATCCATTCATAGAGCCATATAGCAATGTAGAGCATTAGAGAAGTGACTAAGGAATTGTTGTTTTTGTTTTATTTTGTTTTGTTTTTGTTTTTGTTTTTTCATGAGCTGATTCCTGTTTATTAGAATTATTTTATGTGCTGAGCCCCACACTAAATATGCTGCATGAACTACCTCGTTTACCCCAAACAACCTTTTTTTTTCCTTTTTTTATTAGATATTTTCTTTATTTACATTTCAAATGCTATCCTGAAAGTTCCCTAATCCCTCCCCCCACCCCTGCCCTGCTCCCCTACTCCCCCACTCCAACCCTTTAGGTGACTAAGGAATTGTAAGAAGCATTTTAGGTGCAGTAATGAGGTCCAAAGTAACAGAAAATCTCACAATAATAAAACAGGAAGGATATGAAGACATTGCCCGGAACACCAAACAGGAATTAGCAATGTGTGGTTGATTGAATATAAATGGCTCCATAAGTTCCAATATTTGAATTGTAGGTTCTTGTTGGTGGAATAGTTTTGGGAAGGAATAGCAGGTACAGCTTTGTTGGAGAGATGTGTAAATGTGGGTGGGCTTTAAGATTTCAAAAGTCCACAAAGAGCCCAGTCTTGCTCTCTCTGCCTTTTGATTGTTAATAAGATATAAGTAACTGTTCCAGTTCATGATGTTCATGGACTATTAATAAGCCCCAGTTAAAAGCTTTCTTCATAAGTTGGTCATATTGCTTTTTCACAGTCATAGAATAGTAACAATGGCAAAATGAAAGGAATACTCATTTCTTATCCAAATTGGCACATGAAATTTCCTGATGTGAATCAGTAAGAAAATTTAAAATCTCTAGTTGAAGACATGGTAGTATTTATAGTATATCATTTCCTTAAGTATACAATAAAATATATGTAGTTATCATATGATAGTTACCTGTATAATCATTTTCATAAATAATGAGTTAAAAACTCAATTATTAAATGAAGATGTGTGAACTAACAAAGTTTACCTCATTTTTATAACCAATATATAGAGATAAAGGTTAGAAACTATTTCCCTTCATTATTCTACTACTTGGTTCATATTAATTAAACATGTGTTATATTTCACCTTATTTCCGTTGATAGTAAATTAACTTTATTTCAAAGCACCACTGTAAAATTGTCTCTCAAACTGCATGTCACATGTTCAGTTTTTGAAATTTGTAATGTTGCTATTTTTAATTGGCTATATAATTCTTAGATGTTCTTTTCTAATTACAGTGAAGAAAATATCACAGTATATAATTTTGTAGAACCTGTAAATTTTATGGATAGTTTCTCCAATGCAGATAAATCCTTGTTTCTTTATTGAATATGAATTGGATTGCGGTAGTTACACTTTGATGTCAGATAACACAACGAATTAGTGTTATTCTACAAAACACACCGTTGTATTTTTCTCAAGCATAATGTCATGTTTAATGGAAAAGCTCTATCCTAAGTCTGCTGGAAGCTGATAAGTGCAGAAACTATTCCCATGCCTTTGCATTTGGCAATATGTTTTCCTGCATGCTCTCTCAGAAACAGTAAAGCTAAGAAGCAACAGTGAGCATGGCCCGTAGCCACATGCTTTGTCCAGCTACAAAAGCAATCAAATCCTGTTTGTTTTACACAATTCAACTCTGTCCCATGCAAATTGTGAGGACTCGTGCATATACATTTTCTAGTACAACAGAAGCCATCACATGCAGAAGCATTTAAGATTGAATTATATATTTGAAAGAGTTTTTCATTATGTAGACTGGACCAGTTCTTTGCTAAGTTTCTGACACTCTTAGAGTCTCTCTCTTTATTGCTGCTAGCCCAGCCATGGCCACCACCTGACCGATCATACAGCAGTCAAACATGTTATTTTCCTCTGAGTATCAGAAACTATGTCTAAGCACCACCAGCCCTGGGACCTTTTCATATATATGAACCTGGCTATGTGAAATGTTCCTTGGTCCTTGATCTTTGGTTATTGATTATTATTAGTTTCTATACTCATGTTATTTTCTGAATGATTGTCTTGTTGAAACCTGTGTCCTATGTTGAAACATAATACCCATAGCAACACTATTAGGAGATAAAGGCTTCAAGAAATCGTGAGATGATATCGCTCAAGAATGGAGTTAGTATTTGGGGGAGATTAATATTATGGTCCACCTAACAAGATCAAGAATTGCCTAATTGAGAATCTTCTGGAATTGTCAGGAAGGTGTTTCTAGATTGCAATAAGCAAAATGGGAAGGCCTACTCTAAATGCTGGCTGTGCCATTCTTTAGACAGTGGTTATGAACTGAATGAAAGAAGAGAAAAGACATGAGCACCAACATTTGTCACACTCTGCTTGGTGACAGCAGGCACACATGATCAATCAGCTGCCGTGTGCTCTTGCCATGCCTTCCTTGCAGTTACAGACTCAGACATCCAACCTCAGCTCGCAATAGACACTCGCTTCCTTAGGTGGCTTTTGCCAGGTAGCTTATCACCACACACAACACTGAGAAAAATAACTACACTTTCAACATAAGACAGACAGACAGACAGACAGAGATCTAGGATTCTAAGTCTGGACCAGCCAAATGAACAATAATTCCAGGTTTCCAAATCTAACACACAAATATCTCATACTTTGAAGAAAAACATTTGTGATATAAAAAAAAAATCATCCTTTAGTTCAACTGTATTTCCTGTGAAAGAAAGTATTAAACTATTCTCTAATCTGGGAAATCAGATGCAGTTGGTGCCTCCTATAGTTAAGATAAGGTTAATGTACAAAAGGTTCTGAAGAGCTGCTCACCTACAGCAAGAATAAAACAATGTCTATAAAATTGTGGGATGTATCACTACCCTGTGTCCTGGAGTTATTTGGTAGTAGCAGCTAGGCTCTGCAACACCCCCAAGGAACTGGCCTTACTGTGGGTTCCTTGTATCCATTAGAAACGCTCTGCTCCTTCATGACATAATCACTTACCATGCCTGATGGAGAACTAACTCTAGATATCCTGTCAGTGTCTAAATATAACTGTATTATTAAAAGATAACTACATTACTGAAGACGTTTACACATGTATTTTGAGTACATTAAAACATAAGCTTAGATCAAAGCTATCTTTTGAACTTATCTCTATAACTCATACTTCAACTCTGAAGCATGATGTCATTTTATTTTTATGAGAAGCATTAGTGTCCAATCAAAATCAAGGCCTACTCTCTAATCAAACTTCCCTTAACATGATGCAAAATAAATACAGAAAGCACAAATATATTTTTATGAAGGATGGAAGATTTTTAATCTATATATTTGAAAGAACTCTTCTAATAAAATTTTCAGGTCATTTTAAAATTGTTATAAACTTTATCCAACATAGACTGTTTAAAGGAGGTTTCTACCTACTCATCCAAATGCTTGTGATGAATACATCAGGTATGGTGTTAGATCAGGTATTAACAGGCTTCAGGTCTACCTCACACTTGATGTTGTAGTTTATTAATATATACCAAGGACCCATCAGAATCAGAGCACTGTTGTCATCTCTCTGTTTGACAACTCAACACAGAACAACACACACTCTGGAATCTCCATTATGAGATAAATGTCTCCTTGTGTTTCTGATATTCTGGGACCCACATCATCAATGTAAGAATCAGTCTGTCTCAATGGAGACATTTTTAAACTGTCCATCCTCTTCCATCAAGGTTAAAATACATTTAACATTCATAGAAAATATTCATTTTTTGAGGTTTTATGTCATTTTTATGGTTAAAAAGATCATCAAACTGACAGCTTTTTAAAAATATCTTAATTTCTGATAGCTTATTTGGACAGCCCCACTCCTGTGGTGCATTCCAGCTATGGGGCCCATTCTCTTCAGCCATGTCACACGATTGCCCTGGGGAAGAGGAAATCCTCTCGGCTCTCTTCTGCCATTATGAGGGAGCAGATGGCACACAATACAGCGAGTCCAATGTTCTGTGTTTCCAAAGCTTTTGGAATTTGTCCCGCTATATTATATGAGAGAATGTTGGGTATTTCAGCCTCTTTGCATGTTGGCAACTGCTAAGCAGCAGACTCAGTCAGTAAGGCAAACAAATTATTAGAGCAGATTTAACACATTAAATGCAGAACCTCTGTGTTGTGCAGACATATCCATAAATTTGTCCCCATTCAATGATATATAATGTACTCTTTCAAGAAACATCCTTAGAATTGATTCCTGCGTGCATTCTGCAGAATGTAATAGCATGAATTATACAAGCCTGAGCCCCTTTGTAGCAACTCTTTTTTTTTTTTTTTATTTCCCTCCACTAAGCTAGAGGCAGCTGCTTCCTGCATCTGAATTATATCAGACATTCTCTATTATGTTCATGATCCTCAGTGGTACCTTTAGAGTCTATTGATATGTTAAATTCTTTCTGCTTAACATACCTGTTTTATAAGAACATATCGGGACAGATATTGGATCAGAGAAATATGTACCTAGATGGAAAACACTGAAAAATGATCTAGAATATACTAGAAAAACTATGGTCTTATTAATAGTAAAGTTTTCTATCTTGAGTATGATCCAGTTGAACTTCCCGTAAGGTTCAGAAAGTCTCAAATCTAGTGGAAATGTACTAATAAAAAGATTAAAAATTAGAAGTATTTTATTTAAAAAGCTCAATTCCTGCTGATTCATATTTATTTTATGTTTCTAGTCATTCCTTTGCACTCTGTCCTTTAAATTTGAATTCACAAAACACACGCAATGGTATGGAGGGCTTTAAAAATGTCTGACCACAGGTACACTCTATGGTTCATTTTATCTACTCTCGGAGCTTTCATAAGGAACAATCCAGTTTATTTAATGAACTTTTTTTTTTTTACCAATTCTCTTAATTAAGATTAGTAGGTTTTCTATAATAGTAGGAGTATTTATGACCCCCTCCTCACATCTTCCCCTCCTGAAGAATATCAGCCCCATCATTTGCTTCCATTTTGATGATAAAAATCATTACACAGCTGTGTGGATGTCAGCTTCACAGTATTGTGAATGGACCGTCAGGAGCTCAGCTGGAGACACCAGGTGTTGGAACTTCTGGTTAAGACAAGCCAAAATAAAAGCAATGGCCGTGCCTGCTAATTGCTTACCGGGATAGCCTGAGCAAGACTCTAAGCCAGGAAAGCGCATCCCTCCACTGATCCATTTTCCACATTCACTGATGCTGTGGGTAAGGTGAACCACAAGACACACGGAAGTGCATGATGACCATCACATTGCCAGTGGAAGGCAAAACATAAGATTCCTGAATCCCTGTGAACCAGAGTCCAGGAGAGAGGTAGGAGGATAAGATACAAGTGGAACGGAGCCAAGAACTAAGGGTACTAAGAGTGCAGAAAACCACGTCCACAGTTCTCCTTCCTTGGGGAATTCTGCAAAAAGCCCCATCAGATGCCCTCTGAATTAAGATCCTATTCTCCAAATTCAAATAAAAATGATTATGTAGTTGTTCAGTGAAGCCTGGTGCTTGACAGCATTCAGCTCCTTCTAGTGTAAGCGTTTGGGAGGAAAGGAAATTTCCATCCTTGTGACTTCTCTGGAAACATTAGTGAATGCTTTAGATTGACTGTAAAAAGTTCACTTACAGTGTGCTTGCTCAGGACAAAATACTTCACCTATTGTCACTGAATGGTACCCTTAAAAGAGTTACAATGCCAACCGTGACTGATTAAATGTTAGAATATATAGATGAAAAATAAAATGATATATGGCTTGTGATCAATATCAAACTTATACGAGTCAGTTCACAAGGACATGGTCTAGTCAAAACTGAATATGAAATTATCTGTTTGTTCAAAGATATCTTATTTCCTTGCATTAATAAAATGTAAGGTGTATGAAGAATGGAGTAGAATAACTAGCCAGACTTGATGTATCTATAGAGAATCCCATGCATGGGCCACAAATAAAAATGAACTCTTTCAATCACAATATGGCAAGAGTAAACTTCACATACAAACTATGTTTATATTATATTAGTTGCTATTCTGTGACTGTGGTAAAACACTAAAACAAAAAGCAACTTAAGGAAGAGAATTCACTGTAGCTCATGGTTCCAGGGAGATGAGTCCATCATGGTCAGGTAGAGGCATGGCAGCAAGCAGCAGATACGTAGGCAATGCCAACAGGCTGGGTGGCGTGTCTTCACATGCAAGCACAAGGAATGACAAGAAACTCAAAGAGGCAAAAGGCACTTTAGTCTCAAAGTCCTCCAGAAAAGCCTCCCTCCTAAACCTGCCCAACCAGCACCAACCACTGGGAAGAAGATGTTCAAATGCCTGAGATAACAGGGAACACTTCTCACGTAAACCACTACAAATATCATGTCCTTCTTTCTAAAATCCTATAGAGAATCCCCATGGGCCTTAGACTGAATGCAATTTCCTGATATTTAAGAGCAATCTCCATGTTGCGGTAACAAATCTGTTTCAGTTTCACTGTCTTCTGTTCCACAACATATCTCTGTCTCCAGCACGGGGATGGAAAGTCCACCACTTCCCACAATACATAGCTCTTTCTCTGCTGTACCACACTTCAATCTGTTGTTTATTCTGCCTGGCTGACTGCCCCCTGTTCTGTACTTGGCTAGCATGATATAATCCATCAGTTCCAAGCTCAATATCAGTTAATTACATAGATTGTCCTTTCTCCCCTGCCTAGATTAAGTGTAATTACTTCTACCTCCAAAGAACGAGGGTTATCACTCTCACTGAAGTTGATTATTTTCTTAAACAATTAGTATCTTTTCCCAAACAAAGATTAAGTTCCACTAAAATAGGGACTGTGCTTGATGTATGTGGCCAGTGCATAGCAATGGAATAAAATAAATATCAAATAAAAATATAACTTTTATATAAATCAATATTTAATCATAAAAGAGAAAGTTTCCAAAATTATTTATAAGAAATGAGAGCTCCTAGGTAATTCAGAACAGGAAAGAAAAATTGTTAGAAGGAAAAATGTAGTTTCCACCAAAGAAGAGGTATTTCAACAAGAGCCAAGGTACTAAGGAAAAGAATGCTAGACAGAAAAGATGGCCTTTTGCTTGAAGTGGACACTGAAGGACCAAAATAATAGAACAAATACAGCTTCCTTTCCAAGGGCAAGGATGATTTATTAGTGTTTGCACTTGGCAAATGCTTCTGACCTTCCATTCGCTGTGACCTTTATGACTTTTGATATTTTTTAAAACTGTTCCTTTTCTGGCATTTGTCTGATTTTTTTTCAGAAATATATATATGTATATTTGCTCCTCCCTAAAGTGCTTCATCATCTTCATCATATTTGCTGGTTATCATTTACCTTAAGAAATAAAGAATTGTGGTGGGATGGATCCAAGGATAAAAACATGCATTACTCGTGCTGAGGGCCTGACTTGGGTTCCTAGCACCTGTGACTATAGCTTACAAC
Source organism: Mus minutoides (assembly GCA_902729485.2). Classification (NCBI taxonomy): domain Eukaryota; kingdom Metazoa; phylum Chordata; class Mammalia; order Rodentia; family Muridae; genus Mus; species Mus minutoides. Next base: position 46,113 of record LR752247.1, on the reverse strand, counting down.
CTCCTACTTTACCTCCAGGGGATACAAGAGCTTCTTTTGGCCTCTGGGGGCACTAGCATTCTCCCTAAATCACCCTTATCACTAGCATATAGAGTTTCTGTTGTTGTTTGTTTGTTTGTTTGTTTAACTACCGTATCCCTTCTTGACAAATAGTATTATTGTAAGTTATTCTACTAAATCCCACTTAATAATGTGTATACATTGTATTAGTTCAATTCTTCTAGAAAGCCCGAACTAAAACAGTCCGGGTGACTGATAGGTCCTCATGTTTCTAGTGACCAATCAGGACACCTCTTATCCTCTGGAACTTCATCTATTTTTAGTTGCTCCTGTATGTTACTGCTTGTTGACGAAGCTTTGCTTTCAAAGTCTGTGAGTGGACTGTAGTTTCTATGCTTGGTCAGCTCTGTCTTCAGCCTAACTAGCCATACTTCATGCTCAGTAGAATAGATTACCTAGCTGAAACATGTCCAGGGAACATTCCTCCTAGAACTTGATGCCTTCCATGGCCTCATAGTATGCCTTACAGAAGCTACTTTCAGAGCCCCCAGACTCTGACCATCCCCACTTTAACATGTTCTATACTTTCAAATATGCTTTGCTCTGACTGCAGCTAACAGGCCTAGTCATGTGGAATGAAACACAGAAGATACCAACACTTTCCTTGGTCCTCCCTTTATTTCCTGGAATGTTGTTCCCTCAGCCTCACTTCCATTCGGGATAGCATTTGAAATGTAAATAAAGAAAATATCTAATAAAAAAAGTTCAAATTCAAATTCTCCATGATAGAAAGCATTAGAAAGAAAGAAAGAAAGAAAGAAAGAAAGAAAGAAAGAAAGAAAGAAAGAAAGAAAGAAAGAAAGAAAGAAAGAGGCAGTGGACAGTTACAAGCAGTCCAAACCATTCCTGAGTGTTTCCGTGGCTGCTTTGGTTTTACTACAGTCCTTCCAAATCAACAGGTGTTTGGAAGTAGAGAGAAAATTCAGTTCTCACCAATGCTTGCTGTTAAGGATAAATAAAGTCCTGCATATACAAAAAGTAGGTTAAAAGATGCTTGATTCTAGTGAGAGAGAAGGATGCCAGGAGCCACAGCAATTAGGAAGATTCATACACTGGCAAGAAACACATCAGGGAGAATGAATTGTTTTCAAACCAATTTGTATCAGGGCCGCCTGCCAGTAGGTGCCACCCACACTGACGTTCTGATCACAGTAAATCCTTTCTGGAAATGCCTGTACAGACCTGCCTGGTCCAGCATCTCACTTGGTTCCAGATCCAGTCATGCTGACAGTCAAGATTAATGATCATGAGTGTTCTATTCAAAATATGAAATGGAATTGACTTAAAATGGCCAGATGTTCACCAATTCTATTGTCTCTAGGGGAGAAAAGTCATCTAGTACTTTTATTTGTTTGTATTCTAGTTAACAAGTTTTGGTTGCAAAGATTTCCTTATCTGATATCATTTTTCTTTATAAGGAAATACGGAAAGCATTTGGTACTTAAAAGATGTTCAAGAAACTAGGCAATGTTCGTCTTCTTAGAAACATTCTTAGCACAATTTCCTTTTCTTTCTTTGAAAATTTAGTTTCACAATTCCATGCTTGCATACAATAAAATATGAGTATAATTTCTAACCATTCACCCCCAAATTACCCAAATATATCCTCTTCTCCAAACCTCAAGCTCCTTTTTAAAATAATCAGTCTAATTAGTATGTCCAATGTGTATGTGAGTGAGGAGACATCCACTGCGGCATGAACAGCCAAGCAGGAACCACATCCCTGAAGGATGACTGGCCCTGCTCCAAAGGCTTTTCAGCTAGTGAGGTTACCTCATGTTCCCTTCTCTTATGTATAGTGGAATTTTGATTGGCTTAATTTTATGCAGGTTTGGGGCTAGGGTCAGTTTCTGAGTCAATATCTATGTCATGTTCCAAAGACAGCATTCCTCCTCATGTTGCAGACCTTCTATTCTTCCTCACTCCTCGTTCACAATGTTTTGTGATCTTCAGTCAGACCCAGCAGACTTCATAAAGATGCCTCATCATTATGACTCAACACCCACAGTAATGTATTATCACCCCCCCTCCCCATTGACCAGTTTTGAGTCTTGGCCTTGATTGCTGACTACTTCAGAACAAACCATAATGAAGCCTGAAAGCAATCTAAGGCCGATGACTTCCCAGGTGTGGACCTTCACTCAGGTTTATATGAGCAGGCCTGAACTCTCTAGTTAATTTTTTGTTCCATATCATTATATCCAATATTTAATATTATACTATGAAACTTGTTAACTGGGCTATAAGAATATCTCAGTAGCTAAGAGAATGTCCCACTGTTGGAGAAGACCTGAGTTTGGTCTCAGGATTTACACTGGTGGTTCCCCTCTAACAATCTGTAACTCCAGCTTTAGGAGATCTGACTTTCTCTTTTGCTTTTTGTAGGCATATGGACAGACAGACACACATGCATGCACATACAAACAGACACACATGCATGCACATACACACATAAACACACATACACACTAAAAATAAAATAAATCTTTAAAATATTCACTGGCAGACTTGGATTCACCAGGCAGGTATCAAAAGAAGTCAGCCTTCAGGAAATAAGCTGATAACTGAACTTTGATTTTTTTTTGAATAACTTTGGGAATGTTTGGCATTCGTTCTTCTTTAAATGTTGGATAGGATACTCCATTTAAACAATGTGAGTATGACTCAGGAGGCCACATCCCTAGCTAAGTTGCTGTTTGCAATTGACAGCTACTGGATGCCATGGTTTGGAGACTTTTGATTATTGATTTAATATCCCCTTGTTAATTATCTATTCTTGTTTCTTAGTATTTCTTTATTCAGTCATCATAAATTAATGTTTTAAGAAATGTAGTTGAAACATCTTGTCATATGAATGCCTATAGTACTTAATAATCTTTTATTTTTCTGTTTTTATATGTAATGGTTACACTATGCATACTGGCTTTATTTGAGCCTTTTTGTTCTCTAAGTTGCTCTAGCCACATGGAAATCAGTTTCACATTCTAAAAATTTCTCTTCATTGTTATTCATTTCTTTTTGCTATTCTACCTTTCCCTTAATTTCTACTCTAAAGAAAGCTACTTCCTTCCTCCAATTAACGTTGACTTAAACTGCATGTTCTTTGGGGTTGGGGGTTTTGGTTTGGTTTGCTTTTGGTTTGGTGTGGTTTGGTTTTGGTTTGGTTTTTTGAGGTTCAAGTTTTGGGTAGATGGTGACATGACATCTGCAGTAGTAATTTTTGAATTATATGCCAGAAACATTGTAGGTAAGAAAAAACTTCAGGAAAGTTGAGCAGTTATTTCTATATAGTTGTGGAACTTTTGAATGACCGCTTCAGCCTGGATTGTCAACTACAACTGAGGCTATGCCTTCACCAACAGCCTTGCATGGTCTCTTACAATGTCAAGATTTAGGTGCTCTTTATGATCCCTTCATGTCTTCAAAATCAGTACCACCTGGGTGACACTTATACATTACTAACTATATTTGCAGAATGAGGTACATCTTGGATAGCTTCTTTGTGCTCTCAGAAAACACTTCCCTGAAGATTTCACCTCAGTGATGCTGATCTCTTCTTAACTACTAATTTCTTAGCTCCAGCTAGCCAACATCAATTGTCCCAGTAGTCTCTTCTATTTTTCAAGCCAGAGCCACATGGCCAAAGCTGCCATTTTCTACTGCTTGCTGGGGCTGGAACATAGCCCCCCCCCCCCCTTATTCTATTATCAGCTTTCTGTTTTTCATCTTCTTCAACTGCCTAAGTTTGGTTGTCCTGGAACTTTCTCTGTAGGTTGACCTTGAACTCAGAGATCTTCATGCCTGTCTCCCTGGATTAAAGATGTGTACCTCCATGCCTGGATTTAAGTTTTCTTCACCTAGAACTTGCTCTGTCCCAGGCTGGCCTTGAACTCAGAGATCTGCTTGTTTTATCTCCTGGGATTAAAGATGTGCATGCCTAGATCCAAATTTAGCTGGATAGAATCTTGTCTCAAAGTCCCACTTCTTTAATCTGCTAGCTCCTAGTAAACAGAATTCAGCTCTATTTCACTTCCAGGTGCCCCTTTAATACTTCAACCATATATTTTATATTTGTTCTTTCTCAGCTTGCTATGCTTTTTAAAAATACTCTTCATAAGACTTAACCAGAGAACAAAGCCTATGATGGGCATTTCTAAGACTTTCTTTGTCAATGCAATTAATCTAAGTCTCTTCACTTTAGATTAATTGCACCTGAGTCTTCACTCAGTCACTCTTCAGACAAAGGCAAAAGGTAGCCACATTCATCACCAAAAATACAAAAACAAACAAACAAACAACAACAACAAAAAAAAACCAGTCTCTTGGCCATGAATTAAAATTCTTCTCTTCTGAAATGTCTGGAACCAGGTTTCCACAGTTCAAATCACCATTACCAACAAAGTCTTCCATATTCCTACTAGGATGATGGCCCATCAAACCCCACTTTAAGCATTCCACGGCTTTCTAAGTCCAAAAATCCACATTCTTCCAAACAAAAGAATGGTCAAGTCTATCACAGCAATACCCCTGTCCCTGGTACCATCTTCTGTCTTAGGGTTTAACTACTGTGAATAGACACCATGACTATGGCAACTCTTATAAGGACAACGTTTAACTGGGGCAAGCTTACAGGTTTGAAAGACCCACAGCATGAGAACTCCCCCACGTTCTAACTCAGGAGAGGCAATACCCCAAATCACTCCCGAGAAACGATCTTGAGGCAAACTGCAAGAGGTTTATTCGGAAATGACCAGTGCACTGGAGATGACACATATCCCACGCAGGGGTACAGGAGTCGACCACAAGCTCAAGGGGTAAGGGGTTTATAAAGACACAAGAACCCCAAACACCTGGCATTGGGCTATAGAAAGGCAAAAACTGCAAAAACCTGGCATCCTGGAACAATGGGGCTATTTTGAACACAGGTCTAGGGGCTTAAGTAATTTTTTACTCTCTGTCAGGATATTTTATATTCAGTTCATTATCATCAAGGTGGGAGCATGGCAGTGTCCAGGCAAGCATGGTATAACAGAGCTGAGAGTTCTATATCTTCATCTAAAGGCTGCTAGGAGAATACTGGCTTCCAGGCAGCTAGGATGAGGGTCTTAAAGCCCACATCCACAGGGACCTATTCCAAAAGACAACACCTAATATTGCCACTCCTTGGGCTGAGCATATACAAACCATCACAATTGCCTACAAGTTTCATGATGGGGAAATCTCACATATAGATAGAGAGAATGGAAGTTCCCTGGGAGGGGCCACCTCTAGGATATGTCAGAGACCCAAGACAGGGAGGGAGACTCCATGGAGCCGATGGGGTCACTTCAGATAAGACTCCTAGCAGTGCACTATATAGAGCCTGAAGTGGCCACCTCCTGTAGTAGGTCAGGACTCTCAGTGGAGGAATAAGGTCATCAAACAACCTGCAATCATTTGGCCTAAAATGAGTTCTGCCTACAAGATGTACAAGGACAAGGCTGGAGCAGAGACAGGAAATGGCCAACCAATGAGTGGCTCAACTTGAGACCCATCCTATGGGCAAGGACTCATTGCTGATACTATTAATGAAACTTTGTTATGCTTGCAGACAGAAACCTGTCCTCTGAGAGGCTCCACTGAGCAGCCATCCAAAACAGATGCAGAGATCCATATCCAAACATTAGACAGAGCTTAGGAAATCTTGTGGAAGAGTTTGGGGAAAGATTGAGGAACCCCAAAACAATAGGGTCACCACATGAAGACCGCCAACAGTGTCAACTAACCTGAACCCTTGGAGGCTCCCAGAGGCTTAACCACCAAAAAAAAAAAAAAAAGAACAAGCATAGGCTAGACCAAGGCTCCCTCATATATGCAGCAAATGTGCAGCTTGCTCTTCTTGCATGGACCCCAATATCTGGAATGGGGGCTGTCCTTGACTCTGTTATCTGCCTATGAATCCTGTTTATGTAACTAGGATGTCTTGTCTGGCCACAAAGGGAGAGGATGTGCCTAGTCCTACACATTGTAGTGACTTGATTTGCCAGGGTGGGTTGATATTCAGGGAGTCTCCACCTTCTCAGAGGAGAAGGGGAGGTGGGTGAGTGGAAGGGTTGTGTGGTGGGAAGACTAAGAGAGGGAAAATCTGCGATCAGGATGTAAAATGAGTTCACAAATGAGAGAAAAGATTTAAATGTCAGATCATATAATTAACATATTAAATATAAGATTTCATGTGTTGTATGGTGTCCCCACGGGTTCATGGATGTGAATGCTCGGCCTTAGGGAGTAGAACTATTAGGAGGTGTTGCCTTGTTGGAGGAAATGTGTCATTGTGGTGGTGGGCTTTGTGCTCTCCTATGCTCAAGCTATGCCCACTGTGGAGCACAGTCCATCTCTGATGCCTTTAGATAAAGATGTATGACTCTCGTGTCCTTCTCAGCACCATTTCTGCCCAGACACTGCTGTGCTTCACACTATATTGATAATTGACTAAGTTTCTGAAAGCCAACTTCAATTAAATGTTTTCCTTTATAAGAGTTGCCATGTTCATGGTGTCTCTTCAAAGCAATAAAACCTTAACAAAGGAATAAGCAAGTACCAAGATGTGTTGCTGTGCTATAAACCTGACTAAACTTTGGTTTGGAGAAATATGGAATTTGAAACTTTGGATTAGCAAAGCAGTGGAATGCTTTAAATGGAGCTCAGAGGGCCATACTATTAGAAGCACAGAAGACAGTGGTGATGAAGGTGATTTAAACTGTGGGAGCCTGGTTCAGGTGGTTTCAGAGGAGAAAAATGTTAGTATGTTGCATAAAGATCATTCTTCTGGTATTTTGGTGAAGAATGTGGCAGTTTCTGCTCTTGTCCAAAATATTTGCCTGAGGTTAAAGTGAAGAGTTTTTGATAAATGCACTGGAGTTAAAACTCAAAACAGCCTAGGTTAGACTCTGTCAGGTGGTTACTCTTTGCTCTTATGATGAGCATTATGATGAAAAGGAGTGAACTGAGCAAGAAACCCACAAAATGAATGGTTCAAAGGGAAAAGGAGCACTAGAAAGTGGACTGGAGCTAAATCCTGTATTCAAGGAGATAAACAGATTGGAGATATTAAATGGAATACGGGGAGGGGTGACCTCAGGACATGATCCCATTCAGCTAAGCTTCAATCTTATGAAAAAAAAATTAAAGACAAATTTAGACCCAAGCACAGTGGTACACACCTTTAATCCTAGGGCTCAAGAGACAGAGGCAGGGGTATCCACAGATCAAGTTTCAAGTCATGCAAGTTTAGGCAATAAAGGACATCAGGGAAAACAGAAAGCTGGTGAAGATTTAATTGAATGAGGGGCTCATGTTCCAGCACCAGCAGTTAATAGAGTTTCTTAAATTCAGGCATGTGATTCTGGCTTTAGAATCAAGGATAGAAGAAAAGGGCTTTAGAATCCCCCCCACACACAACTAAGGAAAGTAAGACATGTTCTTATTACAAAATACATATAAAATGAGCAAAAGAAAATTAGAAATGTAGAGAGGTAATAGATGCAGATATTATATTAAGTGTAGTGACAAGGACATGAGAATATGCTTATCTCCAAATAATGAAACTCATTAACTGTATTCAAGCTTTACAAGCTACAAATCACTACAATGGTTTTAAAAAGCTGTACTACTTAGTAAAATTAATAAAGCTATTCAAAAGATTTTTAAAAATCAATTTCTGAAAAATATGCCCATTTATTTTTCTATTATTTAATGTAGTAATTTATTGATTTTTCAATTAGATATTTTATGTTATAATGTACTTTGGGAAACTTTTCAAATAATTATTGTATGTTGTCAATTCATTATCCAAGTATTTATTGACTGTGTATATTTTGAATAGGTAGCATTCAATCTCATAACATCACTACTTTTAACTCAGAAAAAGAGTGTTCTAAAAATTGAGACTATTATAATATTAAATAGTAGATTATATATGCGTATTAGCCTGTGTATTTTAAATAAGTGAGGTTTTATTTTTATTAGAACCTCCTTGTGTTTGCAGAACTTTTTCATGATTTTTATAACTTACATAAAATTGTTTTAACAAGAATAAGGATTGCAGCCACTAAGGGAATAGGAACTCCACTGGAAGACCAACAGAGTCAATGAACCTGGACCCTTGGGGCTCTCGAAGGCTGAACCACCAAACAAAGAACATACACACGCTGGACCTAGGCTTCCCCACACATATGTTACAGATGTGCAGCTTGGTCTACATGTGGTCCAGAATAACTGGAGGGGGGAGCTTGTTGCCTGTATGTGGGATATGTTATATCTGGGCTATCTTGCCTGATCTCAGTGGGAGACAAAGCACATAGCTTTGGAGAGACCAGAAGTGCCAAGTTGGGGAGATACTCAGGGAGCCCTCACCAGCTCAGAGGAGAAGGGGAACAGAGTTATAGGGAAAGGATTGTTGGAGGAGTGACAGGGAGGGGGGCAATGAATGACATGTAAAGTGGATGAATAAATAAATAAATATTCAACCTGTTTTTATGTGAATTGAGAATTCATATATATGTGAATGTATTGGACAATACATATATATCAATTTATTTATTATATTGGATATACAGATACATACACAGTTGTATACAAAGTTTGCATCCATGCCAGATACACATATACACAAATATACTTCTAAAAGAAAAGTAATTATTAAACTCCACAAAATATATCATAATAATATAAAGTTGTGCTTCTTAACATGTATTATATTCTAAATATAGAGTAGGTTTTATGTAGCAGCATCCTCATCTTCCTTCCTCTGAAAAATTATTTTAAAAGGCCTGAAAATAATCCTGACGGCTCTCTGTAAAAGCATTGCATTTTGGAACCAAAGTATATATTTATGAAGGCTGAATGCAGATAATGAAGCAGAGTGTTTTGTTTTATCTATGACAACACCAACTCTATACAAAAATATAACATGAAAGGGCAATGGTGTAATGGACTGCAAAATGCTAATGGTCTTGTTATTGCCTTTATCCTGGTTTCCAATGGAAACAAGAATTATAAAGCTACTTAGTGCTCTTATACTTTAGGTACCAAATAAAAGTTAAATAATAATTATTATTATTAGGCTATCAGTCAGAATGTCAGTCTTGCTAATGTTAATAACAATTGCCTTAGCAGGCAATTTCAGTAAAGTTTTCAATGATCAGTGGCTCAGTGCTGGCACAGAATATAAAACATCAAGAAAACAAAAACAAATTTATCTCTGAAATATATAAAGAGAAAATGACAAGAAAATGTCAGACACTTAAGTATTTATTCTTTTTAAAGTATAGATGTCAAATATTGGAACAAATATTCTGTACAGCTAATTTTGAAGTGTAGGTGGACCCTCATAGGGATTGGTATTGAAAAGAATTATTGAAATACCTTACCCTTCCAACATTGTTTACTGCCCATACCAAATTATGCCCATCAGTTGCATAGCAACTGTATGTGTAAGAAGCAGTCTCTAATCACTCCAGTGAATAGTCCCATGGCATCTTGCCTGATCAGAATTTCTTCAGGAATCCTCTGCTATGAATACCTTCCATCCTCATTATGACTCAGTCACTGTTGTCTTCGCCTAGATGTAAAACAATAATTTTATTTATCTTTGATACTTGTATAAAACATATTTTTATCATATTCACCCAACACTTCCCAGATCTAAACCCCTTTCAAACTTATCTAACCTTCTGCACCTTTATGTTTGTTTCTTTCACCCACAGAGATTAATGTGTGGTGCCCAAATATTCTTAGATGGGTTGTTTCTATCGACTTACAAGAACCTACACTAGAAAGAAAGAAAGAAAGAAAGAAAGAAAGAAAGAAAGAAAGAAAGAAAGAAAGGAAAACAGTTTTTCCTTTGTAAATGGCTGCACATTTAGAGGTTGATTTTGTGTTCAAAATCAGTGTCCATGCTAGGGGTCTTGTCTGACTTAGGTTTGAGTAGATTCTGTACATGCCATTGCATCTACCATTGATTTATATGTGTATCCAGAAGTCACTCTTTCCTTATATTCATTCACTGCCTCTGGGTCCTATGTTCTGACCATTCTTCCTTTCTGATCGCCGAGCCTTCAGGTATTTGTTTCTTTCAGGGCTTTCTTTAGCCTCTTGCTCTCTTCACCTTGGTCAGTTGTGCATTGGGGTGTTAATCACTATCTAGTCTAAACAGAATCTTCTCAGATGAGGATTGAGAGATACACTGATCTATGGATATAGTGATTAGGACCCAGCTTAACACTGTGTCCATTCAGTAGGATAATAATACTAGTCTCTCTCTAAGACTTAGTGTACTAGATAGTTTTGTGTCAACTTGACACAGCTGGAGTTATCACAAAGAAAGGAGCTTCAGTTGAGGAAATGCCTCTATAAGATTCAACTGTAAGGCACTTTCTCAATTAGTGATCAAGGGGGAAAGGCCCCTTGTGGGTGGGACCATCTCTAGGCTGTTACTCTTGGGTTCTATAAGAGAGCAGGCTGAGTAAGCCAGGGGAGGCAAGCCAGTAAAGAACATCCCTCCATGGTCTCTGCATCAGCTCCTGCTTTTTGACCTGCTTGAGTTCCAGTCCTGACTTCCTTTGGTGATGAACAGCAGTATGGAAATGTAAGCTGAATAAACCCTTTCTTCCCCAACTTGCTTCTTGGTCATGATGTTTGTGCAGGAATAGAAACCCTGACTAAGACACCTAGATACTGTCTACTCATAGATTGTTGGCCTATATTGGGCTAGAAATATACCTAATATTATAAAATGGGACTTACATCCTATCAGAAACTGATTTGTTACTCCTTGATGTTCATGGCAACATTATGTCAGTCAGCATGTCTTTCAAGGCTACCCACTATTGTAGCTCACACGTTTCAATACTGGCTGCCATTGATGATTACTGTTCTTCTCTGGTCACTTGCATAGAACCTTCCAGTATTATGAAAACTAGCTAAAAAGTCTAACGTTTCCAGCTTTATTTCTCCATGTTATAAGACAAAATGATGTGGTATCCTCAGCAGTAGAGTCTTGCTGTCAATCGACGAACGGGAACCAAGAGCAATAACAACAGCTTGTAATGTTTGCAGGTCCATGGGACCTCACTAGCCAACAAGTAGAAAAGACATAACCATGTCTTGGCACTGGGGTTTTTATATTTTAGTCTCTGTCATCAAGCAGGGCACTGTTGCTCTACTATAGGATAACTTTATTTTATTTTTTGTAAAGTAGTTATTTTTTTATTTATTTTAGATTGGATATTTTCTTTATTTATATTGCAAATGTTAACCCCTTTCACGCCTCCCCCCCAGAAACCCCCTATCCCATCCTCCTTCTCCCTGCTTCTATGAGGGTGCTCCCCCATCCATCCACCCACTCCTACTTCACTGCCCTCTCATTCCCCTACACTCGGGCATCAAGCCTTCACAGGACCAAGGGCCTCTCCTCCCGTTGATGACCTACAAGGCCATCCTCAGCTACATATGTGGCTGGAGCCATAGGTCCCTCCATGTGTACTCTTCGGTTGGTGGTTTAGTCTCTGGGAGCTCTGGGGGTGGGAGGATCTGGTTGGTTGATATTGTTCCTCCTATGGGACTACAAACCCCTTCAGCTCCTTCAGTCCTTTTTCTGACTCCCCCACTGGGGACACTGTGTTCAGTCCAATGGGTGGCTGCGAGCATCTGCCTCTGTATTTGTCAGGCTCTGGTAGAGCCTCTCAGGAGACAGCCATATCAGCCTCCTGTCAGCAAACACTTCTTTGCAATCACAATAGTTATAATGAGCAACAAAAAGAGAGAGAAGATTCTATATTAGTGGGTTTCCATGACTGTTTAACTGTTACTTATCTCTCCCAATACACTCTCTTCTATTCTGCCCTTATCACTACCCCAATTTAAACTTCTGTTCCAGTGTTCACTTTAAACACTAAAAGTATGCTATGTCTCCCATCCCTTGAGAGCCCTTCTCCAAACCACTTGGTAATTTCTTGACCTCTATGAGTATTCATATGAAGATTCTTTATAAATAGTAACTCAGACATCAAATAGTTAAGTACCTGAATCGTTTTTTGTGGAATAACAAATTTATTAGCACTTAATAATGCAATTGGATATTATATATATATATATATATATATATATATATAGTAGTCCTTCTTAAAATTTTAATTTCAACTTAAACTGAAAATTTTTAATAATTTGAGCAACTAACATCATAAAAATATGAGAGAAACACTTCTAGTTTTCCACTACTACTCGTCTCTGTATTTTAGTGTGATTACATTCATATTGCTAATAATGAATCGACATATTACATTTGCATGACATTTAAAGGACTTTTCAAATTTCTGTTGTTGTTATTGGGTCTTTCTTTGTAGCTCAAGCAGAACTTAAAATCAAGGCAATCACCTGCTTCAGTGCTCTCACGGATCTTCAAAATTATTAAATTCACAAAATTAGACTCTTTTCAGGAGGAGTATTCATTTTTAAAGAAAATTTATGAGTGAACTTCTAGACTATGTCTCCTTCCAGCTCATAAAAAGTAATTATTTTAAACTTGAATATTATTATTTTAATTTCTGTTAGAATCGACAGATTAAAATTCTGAAGATGAACTGTCAGGTTTAGAAACATATATCTCAATTTTATGATAAGACTATATTAATGAAATCTGACTTGGAAATCACTTTTAATATATATTGTATATAACACACATATGCATATATATATATATATATATATATATATATATGCATACACATATACATTTGGGAATATGGTTTAAGGTATAATTCGATAATCTACTTTGAAGAGCATGACCATGTTATGATTTAGTTTTCTATTGTCCTAAAATGTTATATTTGCCCTGTTATCTCCCAGGAGGCTTCTCTTATATTACTCTGATTAATATCACTTCCAATGAGAGTTACCTGACTACTGTCTTTGTTTATCTATCATGATACAACCCATTCACTCTTGGTGTTAAGATATGGCCTCTGTTTCTAAATAACTCAGCTCTACCTAATAACATAGGGAGATAACATAGGTCTGAGCTCCCAAAGCCTAAATCCACTTCTTCAAAGCACTATATCAAGATAAGGAGGGTTATTGCCTTTCCATTGTAGTTCCAGCAAATGATGGATATCCATGCCTTTTTATTATCATTACAAAATCAAAATTTCTCCATTCATTGCTTTCCAGATAAATAAGCTTCTGGTTTAGCTGTATCCCTCGTGCATTACTCTAACTACTGAAAAATATATTATAGTAATAAAAGGAAGACAGTGCTGTACTTCAAGCCATCCGAATCTTAGCCTTACCTTATCTCTCTACTTAGTGTAGATATATGGAAATTGAACAGGTACCACTTGCCCATTATTTAAAAAAAGAGCTTACAGTCCACACTTCCTACACCTAAAATAGAATTTCAACACACCTCTCCACACCACACAGTTCTGTCTGCATCCCAGAATGCCTTCTCTAACCCACGACACACAGGTAAGACATCCAGGCCCTCCCTGCCCACCTGGAGCCCAGCAGGCTCAGCAGCTATGGGCTCTACCTTGTACTATTGAAGTTCCATCTTCCTTCTGGCCCATACCTATACCTGATATCAAGTATCTATACTCCATATCCCAAGATCTGCCTGCCTTGTGGGAGGCTTGCAAGTATCTCAGACAATGAGTCCAAGAGACTTACTTCTCTCAGGAGCAAGCAGGCCTATCAACACCAGAGACAACCTGATGGAGAAAGGCAAACACAAGAACATAACAAACATAAGCAAGAGCAATATGACACCATCAGAACCCAGATTGCCTACACAGCAAGCCCTGGATATCCAACACACTTAAAGAATGAGACTGTGACCTTAAATTTTATATCATGAAGATGATAGAGGCCTTTAAAGAGTATATAAATAAATTCCTTAAAGAAAAAAAGGAAAGCATAATCAAATAGGTAGAAGCCCTTAAAAAGGAAAAAACAAACTCCTTAAAAAAATATAGGAAAATGCAATCAAACAAGTGAAGTAATCCATCATTTTGCAGCATACAAGAAACACACTTCAGCAACAAGATAGATACCACCACAGAGTAAAGAGCAAGAAAAAGTTTTCCCAATCTGGACACAGAAAACAAGCCGGACTAACCATTCTAATATCTAATAAAACAGACTTTCAACAGAAAGTAATAAAAAGATGGGAAATCTCTTCATACTCATCAAAGAAAAAATGTACAAAGGTGAAGTCTCAATTCTGAAAATATGTGCCTCAAATGCAAGGGCACTCATATTCCTAATAGAAGCATCACTAAAGCTGAAATCACACATTGAACCCCACACACACAATAATAGTGGGGGACTTCAACACCCAACTCTCACCAATAGGCACGTGACCTGAACAGAAAACAGAGAAACATCAAAAATGACAGATTTTATGAACAAGATGGATCTAACAAACATGTACAAAACCTTTCACCTAAACAAAAGAATATATCCTGTTCTCAGCACCAGACAGAACTTACTTCAAAACTGACCTTATAATTGAGCACCAAGCAAGCATTAACAGATACAAGAAGATTGAAATAATCCCGTGCACCCTATCAGATCACCATGGATTGTGGGTGGTCTTCAACAACAAGAGAAACAACAGAAAACACACATACTTATGTAAGCTGAACCCCTCTCTATGTATAATGTTCACTTGGTCAGGGAAGAAATTAAAGATTTTTCTAGAATTCAATGAACATGAAGATATGACATGCCCAAACTCATGTGACACAATGAAAGCAGTGCTAAGAGGAAAGTTCATAGCACTAAGTGCCTTCATAAAGAAAGTGGAGAAATCTTACACTAGCAATTTAACAGCAATCCTGAAAGCTCTAGAACAAAAAGAAGTACACACACAAGAGCAGTAGACATCAATAAATACTCAAACTCATGGCTGAAATTAAACAATTAGAAAAAAAGAGAATAATACCAAGAATCAACAAGCAGGTTTTTTTTGAGAAAATCAACAATCTGGAAAAATGCTTAGCCACCCTAACAGAAAGGCATAGCCACAGTGTCCAAATTAACAAAAGCATAAATGAAGAAGGAGGGCATAACAATAGAAAGTAAGGAAATTCAAAGAATCATTATGTCTTATTTTAAAAGCCTGTACACCACAAAACTAAAAAAAAAAAAAAAAAAAAAAAAAAAAAAAAAAAAAAAAAAAAAAAAAAAAAAAAAAAAAAAAAAAAAAAAACCACACAAGCAAACAAACAAAAACCACTAAACCATCCTCTAACCCTCAAGATAATAGAAGCATTCATTTAAAGTCTCCCAACTAACAACAAAACAGCCAGATGGGCCAGATGGTTTCAGTGCTACATTCTACCAGACTTTCAAAGAAGAGCTAATACCAATATTCTTCAAACTATACCACAAAATAGAAACAGCAGGAACACTACCTAATTTAGTCTATTAGGCCACATTCACCCAGATACCTAAACCATAAAAAGACTCAATGAGGAAAAAAAGAGAATTTCAGACCAATTTCACATATGAGTATCAATGTAAAAATAGTAAAATTCTCCTAAATCAAGTCCAAGAACACATCTGTAAAAGTAATTTTTAACTCTGTTTTTTCCTTATGGTCCTTTAGTTCCCACCAATAACAACTCTTAGGCTAATTAGTTATTATTAAATGCATAGACCAAAAGATTTGGCCATTCCCTGACTAGCTCATAACTTACTTATCTCATTTAAACTATTCTGTGTCTACCATGTAGTTAGCTACATGTCCTTCATTCTTGGTCTGCCTCTTTAGTGTCTCCTCAGGGCTACATGTTGGTTACATCCTTGTTCTCAGTCTATCTCTCATCTCATCTCTGTCAGCTCTCCTCCACATCTCTCTTTTATCTCTTACTATTTTCTAGAATTTTCTGTCTTCCTACCAGAGTACCACCTCTATTACCTGCTTCAACTTTTTTATTGGCAGGTAATATTTATAAGAGATTCTCTCAACATACATCAAAAACATCATTCATCATGACCAAGTAGGCTTCATCCAAGGGATGCAGAGATGGTTCAATTTCTGAAAATTCAGCAATGTAATACACTATAAACAAACTGAACAAAATCACATGATCATCTTACTAGATGTTGTAAGAGCCTTCAACAAAATCCTACAGCCCTTCATGTAAAAAGCCATGAAGACATCAGGAATTCAAGGCACACACCTAAACATATAAAAGCAATATAGGAAGTCAATGGCCACCATCAAATTAAATGGAGAGAAACTTAAAAAAATACTACTAGAATCAAGGACAAGGCAAGATTGCCCTCTCTCTATCTATCTACTCAATATAGCACGTAAAGTTCTAACTAGAACAATAAGAGAACAGGAGATCAATGGAACACAAGTTTGAAATGAAGAAGTCAAGGTATCACCATTCATGGATGATATGACAGAATACATAAGAGGCCTCAAAAATTCTTCCAGGGAACTCCTACAGCTGATTAACAACTTCAGCAAAGTGACTGGATATAAAATTATCTCAAATAAATCAGTAGTCTTCCTTTATACAAATGATAACAGGGCTGAAACCACAATGGCCTCAAATAATATAAAATTCCTCCATGTGACTCTAATTATGCAAGTGAAGATCTGTATGACAAGAAAGTCAAGTCTTTGAATAAAAAAAAGTCAAGAAGATAACAGAAGATGGAAAGATCTTCTATATTCATGAATCAGTAGGATTAACAGTGAAAATGGCCATCTTACCAAAGGTATTCTGCAGATACAATGCAATTTCTATTAAAATTCCAACACAATATTTTACTGACCTTGAAAGAATAAAGTCTCAACTTCATATGGAAAAACAAAAGAAAAACAGAATAGCTAAAAGATTTATGAATCAAAGAACCTCTGGAGGTATTGCCATCCTGATCTCAAGCTATACTACAAATCTATAGTTATTTAAAAAACTGCATGGTATTGGAATAGAAACAGATAGGTTGCAATAGAATCAAACTGAAGATCCAGAAATAAACCCACACAACTATAGACATGATTTTTTGATAAAGAAGCCAAAAGCATACAATGGAAAATAGCAAGCATCTTCAACAAATGGTGCTGCTCTAAGTGGATGTTTACATATAGAAGAATACAAAATGATCCATATGTATCACCCTGCACAAAACTCAAGTCTGAGTGGATCAAGCACTACAACATAGAACCAGATACATTAAATCTAATAGAAAAAGTGGGAAATAGCTTTGAACACACTGGTACAGGAGACAAGTTTATGAAGCGAACACCCGTGGTTCAGGCTCTAAGATCAACAATTTTTAAATGGGACCTCAGGAAACTGAAAAGCTTCAGTAAGGCAAAGGACACTGTCAATAGGACAAAATGACAGTCAACTAATTGGAAAAAGATCTTCACTTACCCTACATCTGACAGAGGACTAATATCCAAAATATATAAAGAACTCAAGAAGGTAGAGTCCAACAAACCAAAAACCCAACTGAAAATGGAGTACAGAGATAAACAGAGATTCTTAACAGACAAATCTCAAATGGCATAGTAGGGTTAAAGAAATGTTCAGCATCTTTAGTTATCAGGGAAATACAAATCAAAATGACCCTGAGATTCTACCTTACCAATCAGAATAGCTAAGATCAACAACTCAACTCACAACCCATACTGGCGAGAATGTGGAGAAAGGGGATCATACCTCCATTGCTTGTGCAACTGTAAACTTGTAGAAATCAGTCTGGCTGTTTCTTAGAAACATGGAAATACTTCTACCTGAATACCCAGCTATATCATCCTGGACATATCCCAAAAGATGCTCCAACATAACACAAGGACACATGCCCATTATGTTCATTGCAGTTTTATTCATAATTGCCAGAATCTGGAAACAACCCAAGAATAGGTACAGAAAATGTGGTGCATTTAACTGACAGAATACTGTTCAGCAATTAAAAACAAGGGCCTTCAAAACAATTCCTTCAGAAAAATAAACACTAAAAAGCAAAAGAAATGTGTGGAGCAGAGACTTAAGGAAAGGCCATACAGAGACTGCCTCACCTGGGGATCTATCCCAATACAGTCACCAAACCCAAACACTATTGTGGATGTCAACAAGTGCTTGCAGACAGGAGCCTGATATAGCTGTGTCTTGAGAGGTTCTACTAGTGCCTGACAAATACAGAAATGGATGTTCTCAGCCAACCATTGAGTTGGGCACAGGGTCCCTAGTGTAGGGGAATGCCAGGGTGAGGAAAAGTGAGTGGGTGGGTTGGTGAGCAGGGGGAGGGGGAGGGGAGGGGATTTTCAGAGGGGAAACCAGAAAGGGGACAATATTTGAAATGTAAAATATCTAATAAAAAATTTAAAAAAATTAATTTATTTAGAAAAATTAAAAGTCTCTTTTAACTTTATATGCCTCAATACAGGGGAACACCAGGGCCAAAAAGTGGGAGTGGGTGGGTAGGGGAGCAGGTCGGGGGGAGGGTATATGGAACTTTCGGGATAGCACTTGAAATGAAAATTAAGAAAATATCTAATAAAAAATGTCTCTTTTAAATAGCTATAAAGAAATATATTGAAACTTATACCTCATCCTTTGTATTTTTTAGGCCCCGATATTCAGACTTTATCTGGGCTTTTGTGTAAATATAGAAAGAGAAAGAGAAATCTAGCTTTATTTTCAACAATATTTTTTAATAGAATCTTACTATATAGTCTTGGCTTCCTGTTACTCCTTTGTATACCTGGATGGTCTGTTAACAACTATACTAAATTACATATAATTTTACTACCTTATTGATATTCTCTTATAATAGTCACGAGTGTCTTTTAAGAAGCTGAGTAACCATTAAGTCTGTTTGAAACATGATTTAGTAGTTAAGAGTACTAGCTGCTCTTACAGAGGTTCTAGGTTCAGCTCTAAGCACTGAGCTAGTAACTCACAACAGACTGTAACTCCATTCTCAGGAGATCCAGCGCCCTCTTCCATCCTATTCAGGAACTAGATATGCATGTTATCATAACATGGAAAGACCTGGAAGCAAACACTCAGATACATGCCATAAAACTAAATAAAATTTTAATATAATAAAATAAATTATCTTTTATATCTACCATTATTTTTACTGAAATGCTTTAAAATAACTACTTTTATTAATTATTTTATTTCTTTACATTTCACATATTGTCTGCCTTCCTGGTCCCCTCTTCCCAGTCCTCCATCCCATTTCCTTTCTGCTTTGAACTAATTGTGTGATTTTATAATCATAAAATTTATAGTTAGTACAATTAATAATTTGATATAAGTATCTATTATAAAACTAATATTTGGTATAAAAACACTAAGTTTAAGTACAGATACTAGTTTTAAGTATCATAATGCAGTTACAAGGCATGCTTATTATAACATGCATTTCATTTTTATAGGTCTCAAAATGAGAAAAGGGAAAAGAAGATATTTAGGATCGATGAGTCAGAAATGTATAAGCTTATTTAAACAAGTTTTTTTTTCAGGATTTTCTTTCAGAATAATTTGAATTTCTTGAAGACATATAGGAAGTATATGCCATGACAACAATTACCCATGGCATAATTTGCTCGGTGGCATGTCGGGAGTGAAGGTCAGCATTTCGCACTCTTCATAGCAGTCATCTTTAAGAAGTCACAGTGATGTCCTCTGGAGAGTCACATCTGCCTTTCCTTAAGTGAAACAAATCATTGAAGTACTGTGCAGTAAAATGAAATGGTTGATAATCATTCATTAATGTGACCAAGGAAGTTTCATTACAGCCTTCAGCAATACAGAACTGCTATAGAATAAAAGCAAGATGACCCCTGCTGTTACTGCATTAGTCAGAATAGAGGATGGTTTACTGCACATAGAGCTTAATTTTGAAGCTCCAATTGTTATCTGTGGCCAATAAGATATATGTAGAAAGGAATGGGGTCCCATTGTGGTACCCCATGACTGTGATCCCATGCTTGGCAGGAGAGAACAAGAGGATTTGGGAGACTAAGATCTGCATAAGACTGTTTCAAAACAGAGAAAAAGAAAATAGAAAGAACTGAAGAGCTAGAGATCCAGACGAAAATGTCGATCATATCCATTCACAGCAACTAGAAACAGTCCAGTGACACAGGACTAATGACAAAGGTTGATGGGAAATTTAGTGCAGTGGATGGACATGGCTATATAGTTAACACATAATGTTCCGAATGTCTCGGTGCCATTCTTCCCTCCTGCATAAGACAGAAATGGATTTTTATAAATTTAACTCTTAAAAATAATGACACCAAAGGCAATCTACAGCCTATATAGGAATATAGAAAGCTGTCCCTGGGGTAAAGTTAAATTTTTTGCTGCCACCTTTTGATCTATTTGCAACTGTGTCTGATCTGAAGTAGGTACAGATTAGATGGAATCACATCTATTTTTGTAAGGTTTTGCATGGAGACCAAGGAATAGTTTTGTGCTTCCTCACAGTCTGTTACAGAGTCTCACTGTAATCCATATTTGGGGAAAAAAACTGTACTTAATACAATTTTACTTAACATATTCATATTCTATTTTTTTTCTTTTTCTCTATAAAACAGTTGAAGAAAATGTAAGAATAGTGTGTAATTTGCAAATTGCCCTTTCTAACTCAGTGAAGAATTGAGTTGGAATTTTGATGGGGATTGCATTGAATCTGTAGATTGCTTTTGGCAGGATGGCCATTTTGACTATATTAATCCTGCCAATCCATAAGCATGGGTGATCTTTCCATCTTCTGAGATCTTCTTTAGTCTCTTTCTTCAGAGACTTGAAGTTCTTATCATACAGATCTTTTAGGTCCTTGGTTAGATTCACACCAAGGTTAAAAAAAAAAATAGTGTGTAATATCAATCCCTCAGATAACAGAAGAAATAAATACGGTGTCATATCATCTAGTGCAGAAAATATGCATTAAATTAAGATCTATATTTTAATGTTTTATACATATATTTCAATCTATTTCCAATAATGTTTTATGGTTCATGGCATTTGATAGTAAGAATACCAACCTTGAGGTGGAGAGATGGCTCAGCCCTTAAAGGCTAGGCTCACAACCAAAAATATATGAGAATACCAACCTTGATTTATTAACTGAAACAAATTAAATTGTGACATCAGCCTTGAATTTCTACCAAACACAGGAAATAGAATGCCATTTGATGATAAAAACAAAACAAAAGGAAAACATCAATAAAAATACATTGTAAAGATTTAGGCAGGCCTTTTGAAGTATTATGTCTACTTGCGAGTATATTATGCAATTAGTCATTAATTAATAACAATCACGGGTAACATTTCTGGGAGGACACTCATGGGCTAAAACACCATTCTTATTCTCCAAATGATAACAACATTTATCTTCCATGTAATTCTAATTTGGGGGTACTCTTATCTTCATTCATACTTGACTAAGGCAGGAACAGACTGAATAAATTGCCCAATGACGATGTCTTCAACACGCTTTCTGCTAAAGACTATGTAATATCTTAATAGTAAAAACAAAAGAGTGATAATGTAAGGTTCACTTGATCACGCTCTTTAGAATGTGTTATATAGTTTAACAAAAATAATCAATTATGTATCTAAAATAATGCATAAATAAGAAATATAAAGATAAAAATATTTGAGGTGAAAGAACGTACAAAGGAAAAGGAGAAAGAAAAAAAGAAAAAGAAGCAAAGACTCTCTCTTCCAGTCCCAGGCACTGCCTGAGCCACCGATTATCTTGCAGACATGGGCAAGTCCAAGAACAACACCATACACAACCAGTCCCAAAAATGACACAGAGGATGGACCCAACGACTGCGGCTGCCAGGGATCCATCCCACAATCAGTCACCAAACATAGACACTATAGCATATGCCAGCAAGATGGTGCGGAAAGGGCCCGGATATAGCTGTCTCGGGGGAAAATATACCAATGCCTGACAAACATGGAGGTGGAAGCTCATGGTCAGCTATTAGATGGAACACAGGGTTCCCAAGGAAGAAGGAGCTAGAGAAAGTACCCAAGGAGCTGAAGGGGTCTTCAACCCTATAGGTGGAAGAACAACCATGAACTAACTAGTACCCCCTGGGCTTGTGTCTCTAGCTGCATATATAGAAGAGGATGGCCTTGTTGGCCATCAGTGGGAAGAGAGGCCCCTTGGTTATGCAGACTTTATGTGCCCCAATACAGGGGAACCCCAGGGCCAATGGGTGGGAGCGGATGGGTAGGGGAGCAGGGCCGGGAGGGGGGAGGGTATAGGGAACTTTCTGGATAACACTTGAAATGTAAATGAAGAAAATATCTAATAAAAGTTGAAAAAAATAAAAGTTCCCAGTAATAAAGATATGAATCTTTTGAGGGAGTCGACCCCAAGTACCAAAGGAACTTGCTCTCTGCTAAGAAAAATAACAAGAAAAGCCTAAAGAAGAAGCAGGCAAACCACACGAAGGCAGAGAGTGCACCGGCAGAGGCCATTAAAGCCCTTGTGAAGCCTAAGGCAGTTAACCCCAAGATGTCAAAGGGCACCAGCCACACATTCAACCATCTCGCTTTCATCGCTTATCCAAAGCTTGGGAAGCAGATTCGAAGCTACATGAAGGCTCATAGGCTCTGCCAATCAAAGCTCAAGTTTGAGGCTCCCAGCACCCTGTGAAGGCCCCATAGAAAAGCCTTCATATCTGCCATTATGAAGACAGGGAGCTCCTCTGACACACCCACATGCTCCATGCAGAAGTACAGTGCCCTATATATATCAGGGACTGTGCTAGTTGTCCCACAGAGTAAGTTAGACATTTTTATTTGTGCTTATTTAAATTCATTAAAGATTACTTGAAGTCCTAGCCAGAGCGATTCGACAACAAAAGGAGGTCAAGGGGATACAAATTGGAAAGGAAGAACTCAAATTATCACTATTTGCAGATGATATGATAGTATATATAAGTGACCCCAAAAACTCCACCAGAGAACTCCTAAACCTTTAGTGCAGTGGCTGGATATAGAATTAACTCAAACAAATCAATGGCCTTTCTCTGTACAAAGGATGAACTGGCTGAGAAAGAGATCAGGGAAACATCACCCTTCACAATAGTCACTAACAATATAAAATATCTTGGAGTGACTCTTACGAAGGAAATGAAAGATTTGTATGACAAGAACTTCAAGTCTCTGAAGAAAGAAATTGAGGAAGATCTCAGAAGATGGAAGGATTTCCCATGCTCATGGATTGGCAGAATCAATATAGTAAAAATGGCTATTGTGCCAAAAGCTATCTACAGATTCAATGCAATCCCCATCAAAATTCCAACTCAATTCTTCAAGGATCTAGAAAAGACAATTAGCAAGTTCATCTGGAATAACAAAAAACCTAGATTAGCAAAAACTCTTCTCAACAATAAAAGAACCTCTGGNCATAGTACTACCGGAAGATCCTGCAATACCTCTACTGGGCATATATCCAGAAGATATTCCATCTGGTAACAAGGACACATGTTCCACTATGTTCATAGCAGCCTTATTCATAATAGCCAGAAGCTGGAAAGAACCCAGATGTCCCTCAACAGAGGAATGGATACAAAAAATTTGGTATATTTACACAATGGAGTACTACCCAGCTATTAAAAACAATAAATATATGAAATTCCTAGGCAAATTGATGGATCTGGAGGCCATCATCCTGAGTGAAGTAACCCATTCACAAAAGAACTCACATAACATGTACTCACTGATATGTGGATATTAGCCCAGAAACCTAAACTACCCAAGATACAATTTACTAAACACATGGTACTCAAGAAGAAGGAAGATCAAAATGTGGACACATCACCCCTTCCTAGAATTAAGAACAAAGCCACATTGAAAGAGTTAAAGAGAGCATTTGTGAAGCTGAATCCAATGGATGGACCCAACGACTGCGGCTGCCAGGGATCCATCCCACAATCAGTCACCAAACATAGACACTATAGCATATGCCAGCAAGATAGTGCTGAAAGGGCCCGGATATAGCTGTCTCGGGGAAAAATATACCAATGCCTGGCAAACATGGAGGTGGAAGCTCACGGTCAGCTATTAGATGGAACACAGGGTTCCCAAGGAAGAAGGAGCTAGAGAAAGCACCCAAGGAGCTGAAGGGGTCTTCAACCCTATAGGTGGAAGAATAACCATGAACTAACTAGTACCCCCTGGGCTCGTGTCTCTAGCTGCATATATAAAAGAGGATGGCCTAGTTGGCCATGGGTGGGAAGAGAGGCCCCTTGGTTATGCAGACTTTACATGCCCCAATACAGGGGAACGCCGGGGCCAAGGGGTGGGAGCGGATGGGTAGGGGAGCAGGGCCGGGAGGGGGGATGGTATAGGGAACTTTCTGGATAACACTTGAAATGTAAATGAAGAAAATATCTAATAAAAGTTAAAAAAAAAAGATATTTCACCCTTCGACAACAGTTATATTAGAAATAACAACTAGACCATACATAGAACAAAATCAAAATGTTGATTAGGAAATAGGTTTAAAATAGTTAAAAGAAATAAATTATAATTAAAAATTGAAAGAGAAATAAATGAAAATAAGCTACACAATGACAGTACTAATTAAAACATTGTAATCAGTATGAGGAAGGATGGACTTCAGACAGAGGTTCCAGGGATACAGAAACACTGAGTGAGGCTGGGAATTGATACAAAGTGAGTACATACAAATGCAGAATGATCTGTGCACTTCATGATAGAAGCCCATCACAGCAGATAAGAAAAGATGTATCAGAGACAAGGTAGGAATATGTTAACAATAGCAACTGGAAATTATAATTTTTAACCTGAAAGGGTGTGCATTGTCTTAAAGACCCTGATGTATATTGGCCCAGGTAATCGAGAAGAGCAAAGGGCAGAAAATACTGAGACCAGTAGCAAACAACAAAAGTTGTCACCATTCCATAAATTCTATTAACAAGGATTATTATACAGTCTTAACTGACTATCATCATTCCAAGGATACTCCCAGATGGAGGCATCTGAACTATATATGCAGAAGTTCTCAGCCAACAATCACATCTAAGAATGCTTAGTACTGACTGAGTCACAGCCTGGTATGAGGAAAGCTACTGCTTTCCACCCAAGACCAGCCAAATAGCACCTCCTCAGGGTTTATAACATTTTACAAGTTTTGGGTGTAACAAAGGATCTGAATGCTAAGGAAAAAAATGTGTATGTGTGTGTGTGTGTGTGTGTGTGTGTGTGTGTGTACCTGTCTGCTTCATCCAACCATATATTTTAGAAGTAAATATTTTCATCTTCAAATTAATTCATAGACCTTGTAATAACAATGTGAATGAACTTGATGCCACAGTTTTGTAATGCTATCCAATTATGTTTTGTATTCATATATAATAGATAATTGTAATAAGATATCTCTGTCATTTGTCATTCAAAATAAATGCCTGTGCAGCATTGAAATTAGAAATTAGAGTTTCTACTGTGATAAATATGCATTTGCACTGTAGAAAATACAATTTACTGAACTCCACAGGAAAATTTCAGTTATTCATTTGCTAAAAATAGTTTTACATTTATTAATATAATTTGTTGATATTTAAAAAGAAATCTTCACCTTTTTTTTCAAAAATTGCTTTTGGCTTGAAAGAAAAAGATTACAAAAATCCAGAGTTATCAACTATTTTTTATTAAGAATATAATGCGGCAATCCAGAGGTTATAGTTACAGCAGGAGTTAATGAAGTACTCACACATCACTATTGAAACACCCAGATAGACATGGATACTTCATTGGACTCAGTATGTCTGTTTTTATCATTTCTAGTATTTTGAGGAAGTTTCTTACTGTATCTTTTTTCATACGGTATAACATATAAGCCATTTTTCTTTATTCTCTCAATTTCTTGCTATGGCAACTTTTTCTCAATTTAGTAATTCTTTAAAAACTTTATGCAATGCATTTTGATTATAATTACTTTCTCTCTCAAATCCACTTAAATCCACCACTTTTCTTTCTACACAACTTTGTCACCTCTTTCTAGTTCATTGGTTTTTATAAACCTATCAAGTACAGTATGGCTGCCCATATAGTCCTGGAAGTATGATCTTTAGTTGGAGCATAGGTGACCCACAAGGGGCCA
This sequence comes from Mus minutoides, assembly GCA_902729485.2. Lineage (NCBI taxonomy): Eukaryota > Metazoa > Chordata > Mammalia > Rodentia > Muridae > Mus > Mus minutoides. The sequence goes on along the minus strand of LR752247.1, from coordinate 19,881 downwards.
TGTGCTTCTGGAAAACACATTCTCCCTCCCCGAGCTGATATCAGTTGCAATTATTACCTAACTACGGGTGTAACTTGGTCCACACTTCCGTCTACATGGTGGAATTTTGTCAGGCTTAGCTTGTGCAGGTCTTGGACATGCTGGCATAGTCCTGAGTTCATCTGGGCAGCTGCCCTGCTGTATCCGGAAAACAGTTTTCTTGTAGTCATCCATCACCTTGGTTCTAGATTGTTAGGAAGATGGCATATGGTATTGATATCCTGTAGGCGTATATTTTTCACTGCCTACTTTAATAAGGGTTTAACCTGTCCTCTAGCCCATCATCCACCAGAGGTAGCAGAAAAGAAAGGATATGAGGATGCAGGGTAAGAGGACCTGTTTAGAAATGGTTCTTTGGGAAGATCCAGTTCACTAGCCAAACCTGAATCAAAAGCTGTAGTGCAGTGCACTCAGCAGACACCACGCACAGTTAGCAAGGGCAGTTCAAGCTAGAAGAAACCATGAGGTTTGCCAATCGGCCAGAGTCAATGGAAGCAGCAAAGAAGCAGCAGGAATCTCAGGAGAAGTTCTTTGGTGAGTTTCTCTCTATGACATCACCACAAGCAAAGCTCAAAACGCAATGTAAGACAAATCAACACCTGTAACATTCATGAAGACTGGCAAGATGGAGCAAAGCAAACCAATGCTTGAGCTCCCACTGTCTGTGGAGTCACATTTATTTTCTCTCTAAGCATCATGTGTCCTTTCATGTGTTTGCATAACAAAACACCTTTTCACCTGTGCCTGCTTAAGCAAAACATTCTTTCACCTGTCTGCCCCAGCAAAACCTCATTATAGCCTGAGTCTCCAAAGAAATCAGAAATTTCCATTTTAATGTCCCATTTATGACTGAATATGTAGCAGAAGATGGCCTAGTCGGCCATCATTGGGAGGAGAGGCCCCTTGGTACTGCAATCTTTATATGCCCCAATACAGGGGAACACCAGGGCCAAGAAGTAGGAGTGGGTGGGCAGGGGAGCATGGAGGGGGGAGGGGGAAGGAGATTTTCGGGATAGCAGTTGAAATGTAAATTAAGAAAATATCTAATAAAAAATGCTAAAAAAAAAAAAAAAAAGAATCGGTTGCCAACAATGCAGCTGTCACCCAATTCTAAATCTCCTAACACCTGGATATCAAGGCACAGGCCATGGCTGAAGGTTTTCCCAGGTAGGACACAAACGCGCTGAGACTCTTTGGCTCTATCAACCTCCCAGACAGGTAACTGGGGTCCATAGCACAAACACAATATTCAGCAGGAGGAGGTAAATAGCTAAGACCTCCTGTATCTCCATCTTCTGCAGTTTCTCTGTTTTACTGTATTAAAAAGTTTATGACAGCTGTGCTCAATTAGCAGCTTGGTGTGCTAGGGCAAGGACATTCACAGTCAGCTGTCTGCATTTTAAAAGTCTACCAGCCATCTATACAGGAAATCCTGTTTGCAAACACTCCATCCATCCCTCCAAATCTGCAGGCATGCCATGGTTGGGGTGGGGTGGGGAATGCTTTTAATTGTATCATTGCTAAAAACTGAAAGCAAACCTGGGCTCAGAAGAGGAAATGGAGATCTTTCCAGCAGCCAAAAAAGAAACCTAATGCAGATCAGCACTGAGCAGATGTAGAAAAAACTAGAAAATGCAGCCACTGTCAGGTGAGCTCTGGTGGATTACTGGGGAAGGTACTGGTCTGGATGCAGAGCACCAGGGACACAGCTCCCTGAGGGCAACTTTGTACTGGTCCCAGGTTGACCTGGATTTATTGGGACTGGGGTTCCTCTGCAGCTTGCCCACCACTGTCAGGGATTGACTGAAAACACACAGCCAAGTCTTGACACCACTGAGCTACCTCCTTTCTACCTGTGCTTGCCTGGGTCACCATGGCTACTGAAAACATCTTGCATTCAGCAAAGTGGAAGTGCACCTGGTAGGCTCAGAAAACTTGCAGAAACTTGGAGGCCCAGCCCAAGAGGAAATGGTGGCCAATTACAGACAGAAATCAACCCCACCCAGTACCCCCTGGCTTCCATCTGAGAGCCTCGGAGCTAGAAGACTTTGATCTCCATCCTGGATGAAAGCTAATTCCAGATTGATGCCATCCTTAGGGGCAGGTAGGTAGTGGGTGTGTGAATGGGGCATATAGAAAGGGATGCCAGCAAGATCAACAGCAATCCACACAGTGAAAACCTTGTATTTGTTTCCTTGACTCAGGATTTCTCATGACTGGGCAATCACACTCCAGGATGTATCCAGATCTGGAGGCATGTGGTACCTCTCTGGCCAGGGCCAGGTTATGAAGGACAATCCTTGTTCACGAAGTCTGGCAACTGAACACCCATCAGGGCATTTGAACTAGTCAAGAAAAAGTGACTGAATTTCCCAACGGGAGCTGCAAAGTACATGGAGTGTATGCAGCAGCAGAATCAATCCCATCTCTGCCAAGACCCAGTTTCTGATTCAGAATCTTGAACTTCAAAAGGAACTAAGTGATTCTCCTGGTGTAGACATTGAACCTAGGTCCTGCATCAGCATCATGTCCCAAGAGACACCATCAACAGGTGAAAGCAAATGTCTTGATGCAAGATACTGGATCAAGGACAAGAAACACTTGATAATGGAACTGTGCACCTGAACAATGGAAGCCTCTTGAAGCCACATTTGTAGATGCTAAACTAGGTTTGAGAAGATCATGGAGCCTGCAGTGCACTAGAGACTGTGAAGTCTTCTCTGGATTTCATAGCCTCTGAGAAATTATTAACAGCATACTTCTGAAAGAAGCAGAGAGTTGCATTGTGTTCCTTTCATACAGCCAGGCCTAAAAAGGTCCCAAGTTAATCATTCAAATGACTCTAAAATTACAAACTGAACATCCTCTAGAATATGAATGTTACCAGGTGTTGGGATTGTCTCTTTTGACATTTGCACAATAAAAGGAATATTAATATATATATATATATATATATATATATATATATATATATATATATATGAATTGGATGTCAGTGTTTTTATAATCTACAATTCTATAATCTTACCGTTTTTAATCTTTTAATACATTATATGACTGTAGAAATTATCAACTCTGACTTATATCTGGGTTAAATTGCAAGAGGTCTAGGATAAGAAAATTAATTAATACATTGCATTAATTACCATCATAGCATAGGGGAAGTTACAACTCAACAGATGACTCATCAGAACCATTATTTCTTAACTGGAAGAGTAATATGATTAGTTCATAGATGTGTAGAAATAAAGTAGAAGAAAACATCCAAAAAAGAAAAAAGGAAAGAAAGAAACCACTGTTTTTCTTTAAGAAAGTAACTTTAAAACTACTCTAAACACTGGAGTTTATTAAAGATAGTGTTAAACAAAAGCACCATACTACACAATAGAAGAAAAAAGAAATGTAAACAATATATATAAATGTAAACAATATATCCAACTGCTATTGTAACAGGAAACATTAAAAGAAACACTTAATTTTTCTATTATATTAAAATATCCATTGCACAATCATGATCATTGCTTTATTTTTAAGTAGATTTTGTCTTTTGTATAATTCCTTGAAACTCTGGGCTATGCTATAGCTCTCTGTTCTTTGGGTCTATCAGGGTAATGCAAGTCAATTAAATTTCAGCAGAACATGTAATTACTGTTGGGAGTCCCTCTGCAAGGTTTTCAATTTCTCTTTAGGGATTTAGAACTGAACAATGAATACTTTTGGTTTAATTAAAATTCAAGTGTCAAATCCCAGAAGGCTCGATTTACAGAGACCTGCCAATCAGTCAATTGACAGGCTCATAAAATTCTTGCTCACTCTGTGATGGTCTTTTCCCCAATGTTATAACCCTTAATGAAAATTTTTGTTTTCTGCTATTTAATACCAGGTATCTTGTAATTTGGCAGTATTATAATAAAAGAAATGACATTCTCTCCCAAACTAATGAACTATCTAGCACCAATTTACACCAGGTTTCTTGAATAAGATGACAATGCAAAGATTTTCTTTCTTCTTTTATGATTCATTATAAATTTATGTATGTACACATATGTTTACACTGAAGTCTAAAAAACCCAATTGAGATAAACTTAGTATTTCAGAGGATATTTATTATTTAAATATTCCTTGGATGTATATTTGTTATCTACTATATCATATGTAAACTCTTAAAATCCAAGAGAAAAACAGTGCAATTTTTAACAGTCCTAATAATGTAGTTAAGAATGCAAGTAGCAAAATATTTAAAAAAGAAGATACTGTAAAGTGGATAATACTAAACCCTCCAGGAAACATCAAAGAAAGTGAATATGAATCTGAGCAGGAGAACTGAGAGGAACAGAGCCCAGTCACAGAACACTGCACTGTAGTGAAAATAAGCTTTAGACATACACTATGAAAATAGTGGGTTGGTAAGGCTTCTTCAGATGTTAGGAATATTATTCAAAGGTCAAAGACTAGAAGAAGAGCAATATACTAGAGATTCCTGCTGTCTGGGGGCAGAATACTAAATGTAAGCTAGTGATGGCATTTAAAAGACTGTCACTAAATCACACACACCCATTAGCCCAGTACTTGGGAGCCCAAGAGAGAATTTAAGGTCTGAGGAATGTATTAAAAGAAAGGAAGGAAAGAAGGGAGAAGATAATGAAAGAAAGCTTGGCATTATTTTTCTTTTTTGTTGTTGTTGTTGGTTTTATTTACATTTCAAATGTTATCCCCTTTCCCAGTGTCCCTTCCACAAGCCCCCATCTCCTCCTCCCTCTCCCCTGCCTCTGAGGGTGCTCCCCAACCCACCCACCCACACCTGCCTCAGCAGCTTAGTATCCCCCTATCCTGGGTCATCGAGCATCCAGAAGACCAAGAAGCCCCCCTCCCAGTGATGCCAGATAAGGCCATCCTCCGCTACATATCCATCTGGAACCATGTGTACTCTTTGGATGGTGGTTTAGTCCCTGGGAGATTTCAGAGGTCTGGTTGGTTAGTGTTGTTGTTCCTATGTTGCAAACCCCTGCAGTTCCTACAGTCCTTGCCCTAACTTCCCCATTGGGGTCCTCGCGCTCAGTCCAATGTTTGGCTGTGTGTATCCACATCTGTATTGGTCCAGCTCTGGCAGAGCCTCTTAGGGGACAGCTTTCCGGGTTCCTGTCAGTAAGCACTTCTTGGCATCAGCAATAGTGTCTGGGTTTGGTGTCAGCAGATGGGATAGATCCTTAGGTGGGGCAGTCCTTGGATGGCCTATCCTCCAATTTCTGCTCCACTCTTTGTCCCTACATTTCCTTGTGACAGAAGGAATTCTGGATTAATATTTTTGAGGTGCATGGGTGGCCCCATCCCTCAAATGGGGGTAGTGCCTATCCACTGGATATGGACTCTACAGGTTCTATCTGCCCTTTGTTGGGTATTTCGGCTAAAGATGTCCCTGTTGGGTTCTGGGAACCTCTTGGGTCCCTGGCATCTGGGCTTTCTAGTGGCTACTCCCAGCTCCCCCTCCCCCACTGCTACACACCTACTTTCAAATTCCCGACTTCTTCCCCATCTCCTCCCATATCCGAACTGGCCCCCTTTTCTCCTCCCTCTCCTCTCTCCTTCCAAGATCCCTCTCTCCCTCTACTTCCCAGAGATTATTTTTCCCGTACTGAATAGTACACATAGTACGCACTCACTGATATGTAGATCTTAGCCAAAAAAGAAGCTCAGAATACAACTCAAAGACCATACGAAACCCAAGAAGAAAGAAGATCACACCAAAGTGTGGATGCTACAGTACTATTCAGTAGGGGAAAGCTTGGCATTTTAAGGAAAGATGGGGCAATACGTGGATTTCTAAAGGAAAGTAACAGTAAATCTCTGTGTCCTCTAAAGTCATAACAAATAGACTAGATTACTAGCCATTACTGGAATAATGGACAAAACGCAGAACACAAACACTAGCCATATTACTACATGTATGTAATGTTTAGAATTTGGATATATCTTCATGACTTCGTTCTACCTCTGATCCCAGACCTTATTGCAATGATTGTGTCTTCAGTAAACAATGTAGCTCACTTAAGTACCAATTGACAAAGCACAAAGAAATAAACAGTTGAAAATATCACTGATCTCAGATTTTTCAATTCAGTTTATTATAAATGTGGGGAAGGAGTTGGATCATGAAAAATACACAAAACTTTAGCAGTCCGATTAATCCCACACACACACCCATGCGCACACACAGTGGCTGGCGTCTGTTAAGCACTAAATTTTTCTTTTTTTTTCTTTTTTTTTTTTTTATTATTAGAGAGTTTCTTCATTTACATTTCAAGTGTTATCCAAAGTCCCCTATATCCTCCTCCCGCCCTGCTCCCCTACCCTCTCTCTCCCACTACTTGGCCCTGGCATTCTCCTATACTGGCGCCTATAAACATTGCTAGACCAAGGGCCTTTCTTCCCAAATAATGGCCAACTAGGCCATCTTCTAATACATATACAGCTAGAGACATGAGCTCTGGGGGTTCTGATTAGTTCATATTGTTGTTCCATCTATAGGGTTGCAGACCCCTACAACTCTTGGGTACTCTCTCTAGCTCCTACATTGGGGACCCTGTGTCCTGCCCTATAGATGATTGTGAGCATCCACTTCTGCGTTTGTCAGGAACTGTCAAAGCTTCCNATCTTCTAATACATATACAGCTAGAGACATGAGCTCTGGGGGTTCTGATTAGTTCATATTGTTGTTCCATCTATAGGGTTGCAGACCCCTACAACTCTTGGGTACTCTCTCTAGCTCCTACATTGGGGACCCTGTGTCCTGCCCTATAGATGATTGTGAGCATCCACTTCTGCGTTTGTCAGGAACTGTCAAAGCTTCCCAGGAGACAGCTATATCAGGGTCCTTTCAGCAATGTCCTGCTGGTGTATGCAGTAGTGTCTGCGTTTGGTGGCTGATTATGTGATGGACCACCCGGGTGGGGCACTCTCTGGATGGCCCATCCTTTCATTTTAGCCCCAAGCTTTATAATACTTTTTTTTCAAATAAATAATTTAGCCATTCAAGCCATATATCTTATTTTTGGTACTGCTACCCAATTAGGAGGCAAGTCACATGTCAAGAGGGGAAATAAGGAAAAGGCACCAAAATAGTACCCCCACCATATCATAATCATCCTCTGTTGTATTCTAAATACTTAAAGGGCTAGAATGGCCTTTCATGTGCATTAAAATTAATCAGAAGTCTAATTTATTATCTTTCAAACTTGAGAAACAGTCCCAAAACATCAACACTAATATCCTATTTAACATTAGAACAATAATCAACAAAATAAAAGCTAGTCTGAAATAATTATGAATAACCATGTGTGTTTTCTCAATATAAATTTTTTTTAAAAAAATTATAAAAATAATGTGTGAACAAAAGCAGAAAATACACTGTAGCTCTGATCTATCCATGCCCCATAGCTTAAAGGAAACTATAAAGAATATGATACTGACAGCTTTCAGGTATAAGATACACTTTAAATATTTCTGCTGTTTAAGGTTGATGATAGCATGGATCTGTTGATTTTGGATATGTGTTGACAAATCACAGTAGTAATGATATTTCATGGATTAAATGCCATCTGCATGGAAACCAGATTAATTTCTTTTGCTACCCCCATTTTACTAATGAGAGTTCTGAGATACCATGCAGTTAAAAATCTTTCCCAATTTCTCAGCAGTTGTAGAGACAGGATTATGAGCAAGATTTAACTAACCTAAAACTATTGTCTCAAAACCTGAGTATTCTATATTGTAAGAGTCTCGTTTTCTGCCAACTGAGTTGCCCAAGAACATAATTATTCTGTGTGTGTGTCTTGGTGAGTATGCTCCTATGTGGGCATGTCCACATGTACCTCTGTGCACATGCACGTGGAGGTCAAACCTCAATACTGGGTGTCATGCTTCGGGAGTTGTCACTGTTTGATTGAAAACAGCCACTGTGTGTGTGCATGGGTGTGTGTGTGGGGTTAATCGGACTGCTAAAGTTTTGTGTATTTTTCATGATCCCTCTTTCATCTTAAAACTCTGTGAAGAGGCTAAGTTAATAGATGCGCGATCTGTATGTCTGACTCCCCAGACATAGGATTATAAGAATGGGCCACTAGGCTCGGACTTTTATATGTGTTTTGAGGACTGAAATCAGGTTCATGATTGTGTAATTCACACCTCATCCATTGAACTATTTTCATCATCATTAGCTGTCGTATTATAATCTATGAAGAACAGCTTATACTGAAAAAAATTTTAATAGGCATGTATATTTCACTGGTGTTTATCAGCCAGGTTGCTATACTATTGGAGTGTCCTGAATATTATGGTATTTCTGCCCCAGAAAAACAATTTGAAAAGAGGACAGAGAGATCTGGGGATGTAAACAATTGTTAAATTTAGGGAGTTCCCCTTGTGCAGCCACTGGTGGTCAGAAGGAATATTTTGGCATGTGAAGTGAATCAAAATCAGAACCCTTAAAAAATTTTAACATGGTGTTGGCATCCATAGCAAGTGTTTGCCTTCTTAAGTTTTGCCAACTTTTGTGTCAGAAATAATCACACTCTTTTTTGTTTCTATTGACTTTTGATACCAGACAAACTTTACATCTTAAAGCACGTACCATCAATTTATAAGAGACAGAAACTTTTAGTGCTATTTCTACATTAATCGAGTTAACTTAGAGTTAATGAAGCTAAATGTTTAAAATAATCATTAGAAATTTTCACAGGTATTAGATGAAATAATCTCATCCTGATTATTTGAAAACTCCTATATTTGATTATAGATAATTAGTCTACTAGGATCACACATCATAAGTTAAAAGTTATTTGATTCTTCTCACATAAGAATAGGTTCTTTGTGCTATAGTAATTATAGTTAGCAATTATTGAAATAAATAATCATTTGAAAAGACCCTCCTGATCTCAATGGATTATTTACTATATCATTAATCTAATGAAGGTTACTTAATAAATTATTTTCTATGATTCTTCACCTAAATACACACAAGCACACACACACACACACCCACACACATAAATGTGTACTAGCTTTTTGCTCTCAAATAAAGCTTATGTATTATACACTAACAAAAAGAATAATTACATTCATTTTCCTTTCTCTCATTTTAATACTGCTTGTTTAGCATTTTGGCATTATATTTACATAGAATTAGAGAAATTGCATAAGCTTATATATTTAACAATTCACTTGGTAATTATAGCATTCCTAAGATTAAAATGTTTATGATATAATGATAACTGCAGATGAAGATCTCAAAGCACAAAAATATCCAGAAAACATTTCCTCAAAAATCATCACTGTGAGAATTGAAGTGACTTTGTATGACATTTTTTAGTATTCTTTCCCCTGTCTATGCTGAGGACATACACAATATATTTGTATAATTGCATTATAAATTGTTGTGTGATGGTTGGATACATTAGTCAGAGAGGAGAAAAAGAGCAGAAAGAAATCAGAATGATAGGAAACTGCATGCAAACAAGCTTTTATCTGCATTGATATTTTTACATTTGAACTAGAAATAGCTTTTAGAAATGTCTTACTACCCTCCCCTAAGCTCCAAATACTGGCCCACAACTCCAGCAGAAGACCCCCTGCTCTATGAGATGTCCTTCCTATACTAGGACCTCCAGGTAAGACACTTCTCACTACCTGCTAACACTCCTTAGAATCCATCCAGGTGTTCCTATTATGATCCCCTCCCCTCAGCTCCATACCTGAGCCACAACTCCAGCAGAAGACCCCTGCTTTGGCATTTCCTCAAAAATCATCACTCTGGGATTTAAGGCAAAGCCAGTACTATATACCTCAGAGGACAACTAGCCTCTGGAATCCCAGAAGCCAAGACAATATCCATAATTCCAGAGGCCATTCTGTTTCCTAGAAACCCAGAGGTAATACCATCATCCAAATCTCTGGTGAAGACACTGTACTGGACCTGAAGAGTCAATGGTCAGCAAAACCACAGCCACTCAGGTGAGAACACCAGAGGAAAAGCAGAAACCAAGGGAAACATTTTAAAAAATCCATTAAGCAATAGAAACTGATAAATTGTCACCTAAGCCTGTAAGTACCCTAAACTCATATTACTAGAGGATGGCATGTAAAACACAATCATAAACAATTAGTGCAATATGGTAAAACCAGACCCTGGCTATCTTACTACAGCAAGCCCTACATATTCCAACACAGCTGAAGAACAAGAAAATGACTGTAAAAATCAATCCTATGAAGATGACAGAAGCCTCTAAATAGAATAAAGGAATCCAGAAAACAAAAACAAACAAGTGAAGGAAATGAATAAAACTGTTGAAGAACAGAAAATGGAAACTAAAACCATAAAAAAAAAAAAACCCACAAACTGAAAGAATCCTGAGGATAGAAAATCCAGGTATGGAAATAGGAATTACATACAGATTGCAAGTATCAGCAACAGAATACAAGAAATTGAAGGGAGAATCTCAGGCATAGAAGATAAAATAGACAAAATTGGCACTTCTATGACTTCCTGACAAATCTGGAAAACTATGAAAAAACCTGTCCTAAGAATAATAGGAGTAGAAGGAGAAAAGTCCAAGCTCCAAGGTCAAGAAAACATTCTCAACAAAATCATAGAAGAAAACTTCCCTAATCTAAAAAAGGAGATTCCTATAAAGGTACAAGAATCTTACAGAACGCCAAATAGATTGGTCCAGAAGAGAAAGTCCCCCCAACACATAATACTCAAAGCACTAAACATACAGAACAAAGAAAAATATTAAAAGTTGCAAGGGGAAAAAAGCAAGTAACATATAATGGCAGACTTATTAGAATTATATCCAACTTCTCAATTATAACTCTAAAAGTCACAAGAGCCTGGACAGATCCCTGACAACCTCTAAGAAACCACAGATGCCAGCCCATACTACTATACCTAGCAAAACTTTCAATCACCATTGATGGAAAAATGATATTCCACAACGATGTCAAATTTAAATATTGTCTATCCACAAATCCAGCCCTATGTAAGATACTAGGAAAACGTCAACCCAATAAAGTTACTTAAACTCATGAAAACATAAAATAAATCTTTTCACAGTCTTCACTGACAACGCTCTTGCATTGGTTCTTGTTTTCTTTGCTGGTCTTTGCTTGTCGTGACATCATGGAGAGAAACATATTAAGGAGCTTCTGGTTATGCTCCAGCTGCTTTCAGCCACTTGAGCAGACTCGTGTCAATTGCCAGAGCCTCCTGGTTTCTGCTGGATCAAGCTGCTGCTGCTGATTTGTGGGGCAGTGGGCTGTGCACAGACAGCCTGGTCCCCAGTTGAGTCTGGAACCCTGGTGACCAGCTGGGTAGCAACTTTCACCTGTATGGGACAGCAGGTGTTTGGCCACTCCTCCTGGGTCTCAAGCTCCTGCTGTGTAGCTACAGCTTCCCACTGGGCCCCTGCAGAGATCTATGTGGCCATCAGTCAAGTATGAGCAGCACCAACCCCCCCCCCACACACACACACACCTGCAAATAAGGTTTCCCCAAAGCTCTCAGACCAAACCAATGAAAAGTACCTGTTGTCAGACCCTTACTCACCCCAAAACTGTACCTCAGAATCCTATCCAGTAGGATTAGAGGTGTGCAAGAACTACTCCATTATCCAAGTCTTTTGTCCTAAGGTCTGTAACACTTGGGAAGAGATCTGCTCTCCCCAACACACCCCTGAAGCTCTGCAGCACCCCTCACTGGCTAGTTGGCCTCTCATTGGCCCAGCCCAACCAGACTCAATGCAGGGCAGTGTGGAGTTACCTGGAAGGCACAGCAGAGATGAGGGTAGATCCAACTGCAGCAGCAGAAGCGGCTGAAGCAACCTCCCCTCCCTGCCTGCACATGCCCCCCTTCACTAAAACTATCACACCAGGCCAGGCCAGAGATCTCCATGGAAAGCCTCTGGAACACAGGCCCACACTGATTCATGTTTGGTATATTGCTAGTGGTCTGGACAGCTGACAGCAAAGATTAGAAATGCATCCACAAAAGCAGGTTCACGTACCCATTGACCTATTAGCCATCTCCCCCCCCCCACCTTCTAAACAGGTTCACGTACCCATTGACCTATTAGCCATCTTCCTCCCCTACCTCTGTTTAGTGGGATATAAAGAAGGTTGGAGCATTTAAGACCCCTATTAAAGAAGGTTTTGACTACACTCCTACATACAAAACAGACTGAGAAAGAAATCAGGGAAATAACACCCTTCATAAGAGCCACAAATAATATAAAATAACTAGGTGTAACTCTAACCAAACAAATGAAAGAGTTTTATGACAAGATTTCAAGTTATTGAAGAAATTGGAGAAAACATCATATGATGGAATGATCTCCAATTTTCATAGATTGCTGGGATTAACATGATAAGAACGGACACCCTACCCAAAGCAATCTATATATTGAAGTCCATCCCCATCAATATTCTGCCACATTTTTTGCATACCTTTAAAGATCAATTCTCAACTTGATATTAAAAAACAAAAGAAAACAACAACAACAACAACAAAACACGGTTGGCTAAAACTATCCAGTACAATCAAAGAACTTTGGGAGGTATCACCATCCTTGATTCAATCTGTACTGTAGGAAAAACTTAGCCAAGCAAGCCTAGAGGCAGTGCTGGCACATATGCTGCTGATAGTTCCTCCCCAAGCCAACCTAGAATCTGCTGGCATAGCTAGAGACTGCTGATGCTGGGTCAAGGGATGGAGAGAGTCAATGAGACAGAGACACCACCACATCTGGCTACTTAAAAGCCAGTGAGATGCTGGGAGTCGGTAAAAGGTTTGCCCAGTTCCTGCAGTGAGATGCCGGGAGTCGGTAAAAGGTTTGCCCAGTTCCTGCATGAGATGCTGGGAGTTGGTAAAAGGTTTGCCCAGTTCCTGCAGTAAAGGTTTTGCCACTTGCCTACGTCCCAGAGTCGTGTCATCGACTCTGCAGCATCTAACCCCTACACCCAAGGGTCTCGCTTGGGCTCGCAAGCAACACTGTACTACACAGCAATGGCAATAAAACCTGCATGATACTGGCACAAAGACAGATAGATTGGGCAATAGAATCAAACAGAAGAGCTGGATGTAAATCCATACACCTATGGATTTGCACAGGTGCTCAACTTCCCTGAAATAAGGACACTGTAACTTCTTATGTATGAATAAATGTTTATGTCAGAAGCTTTGGATTGTGCCATGACATGTTCATAATTACCAGTTTACTGTATTCTAAGTCCTACCACGTGGTTAGTGACCTTTCCTCAGGTTCATGCAATTGTGTCCATAAGTCTTCAACAATAGGGGCCCACCCTCAAGCCCTAAGAAGGAAACAACTAACAAAAACCATCTATATTGTTTTGGGAGTCACTGGACTACTCTGACCAACAATTTGCAAAGTTTTCTCATGCATGACATTGGGATTTTTATTGGTCTAAGGTTCCTGTGTAGAAAATTCCCATCTCGATATGTCTACACATATACTTAGTGTGTTGTATAAAATGTTAGTTAACTAAAATGGTTGTTGGAAGTTTTTTCAAACAATGTTGGTGTTATAGAATCCCCCTTTTCTTTCTGTACTGGCCCCACCCAATTGGAGCCCACTTCAGTTTCTCACTTCTTATCAGCAATATTCTGATATTCCTCTCCTAAGACTCCCCCCCCCCCAAGTATGACCCCTTAATACTTTTCTGGTTCTGTTCTTATTCCGTGTTTTAAAGACACATGTTAGGATTTGGAGCTAACAAGTTTAGCAGAGATCAAAGGATCATGGTGTGCTCAGTCACAAAGAACATATTTACATCACAGCTCCCGGGACACTGTCTACAAAGTTATATCTATTTCTAAGAAAGCAAGAAATGAACAAGTGAACAAAGAAATAAAAGGAGAATGGAAGGAAAGAAGGGAGAAAGAAGGAGAGAATGAGAGAGAGGTAAGAGAGAGAGAGAGAGAGAGAGAGAGAGAGATTTGTAAATCTACTTATAGGTGTTTCTTGAAACAGTTTCCTCTTGAGTTTCTTTATAACTGGCTTTAAAAAGTTTCAGTAAGAGTAACATTTTATGAACTAAAGAGTTGCTGAGAAGCACTTTTCCTTTTTATTGGAGCATTTCAGTGCAGACTGTGTAAATTAGAATTTACTTCACAATAATGGATAAAATAGATACTCTTTGATCCAGCGGGAATAGAAGATATACAGCATTATCCCCATATGCTCTTTGGAAATCATATTATTCACTTTAGTATTCAAACAAAGAGTAATTTGTAAAGGATGCATGCTCTGCAGAGTCATTTTGTCAAATTGCTGAAGCTGACTGATTTCTTCAGGGACTCTTCAGCTGCCATGCCATTCAGGACACATCCAGAGGGCATCTCATTTGACAGTGGTTTAGGGAAACATATTTGTCTGAGTATCAATTTTCTGTCACCTTACAGACTATCTCTATAAATTATTAAAGCAATTGCACCAATGGTATGATTTTTGAGATGTGTTATGTCTTAGATTTTATTTGACTGTGATATATTAAAGTCATGATCTGCTAAAAATTAGTAAACTTTGCTACCTTGTGAGCAATGTTCTTATAAATCTTCAGCAGTCTGATGAGGTTTACCTCTAAGCATATGACTTTTATTAAGTCCCATATATTTTGGAGTGACTTAATACTTCCTTTCGAAGGGATAGGTACACACTTACTTTTGTGGCATTTTGATTATCCAGAGGAAAAATAAGCCACCAAAGTGTTAAATCACTCTTCACAATCACCTGATATATCTAAGGACAAAGACCAAACCCTAGTGGGAACTACTAGGTCCTGATCTGACGCTAGTTTTAGTTACATTATAGAAAAATCTATTTTCTTCTCTGTGTCATTTAAAACACATTAATGGTTAAATATGACTGCTGAGACTTATGGATGTGATGCACCTCTCAGGATGTCTGACTCAGAGAAATTGTCATAGCCTGTCTGCACCTCAATATCCTCATTTGTAAAACTTAGTTTTGAAGCAAACCTAACTCAGATGACTCAATATGAGTCTTTAATTTAAACATAGCATCCAATACATAATGGACTATGTAGTAATCATTATTATAATATATTTCAATCATCAGCATAAGCCTCCAGGACTCACTGCCTAAGGCCATAAAAATCCATTAATTTATTCACAAGCCATCAACTTGGAGAGTGTTTAGGAGTTCACACCTGTATCTATCTCTCACGGTGTCACTGAGGAGTCTTGGGTGTACACATTGACTTTGGTTCCACTATAAAGACAATAAATTTAGGTAAACAATACAGTGATAGCAAGCCCATGATATTAATGTGAGATTATGTTCATTGAAGTTTGGACAACACTAGACTGTCATCTCATATTTTCCTTTTATTTGACCAGGTTCCAAAGCTTCATGTGATCTTATAAGGTAGAAAATTTATTTAATACTCCATTGATATTGTTTCATGATGTCACTTACACTGGGGTAGAACTTTTTAGGGATATAGCTGCTTTGGAATCACCAACTTTCGCCAAAATCCTATAGGTAGTCAGAAAAATCACTGGTTTGGTCTATCCATGTTATATTTTGGAAAAATAGATGATTCTTCACATGTCTCAAGGAAAGCATACGACAACCAGTACATCTGTATATACACCATGCATATTTATAAACATATATACATTTACATATCTATAAAAGAAAACAAATAGAAAAATAAAAACAAAGAAAATGAGAAAGGTTTAAAGATCTAGATTGCCATAACACTATATTTGATTCTTTTAATAGGAAATTATCTTGAACTTTTATTAATAACTGATAAGGATAAAAAGATCACAATTTTCCATTAATAATTATTTTACCTGTATAAAGGATAAATATTAATCCATGGGTTATTCCCATCTTTTTCACTAATACACTGGTTAAGAATTTCTTGCTACCATTTATATTTAACTGTTTTATTTGTTTTTTTATATATACAAAATTAAGGTAAATGCAATAGGGATTCATCTCCATGGTAAAGTTGTCTCTAACAAATATAAGGTTCTCAGGTTGAATTCAAATACTAATAAACGGGATAAAGATAGCATGAGAAGATACGTATTGAAGAAATTTTAGCTGAACAGAATAAAAATTTTCAGTCAACACCATGCTGATATAAAGTGAAAGATTAAAGCATATTGCTAAAGACAGAAAAATTCAGGAACACACAATTGTATACAGTAAGTATAATAAGAATTTAAAAGTTCATGTTATAATAAACATATGATTTGGCATTTTGAATTTCTACTATAAAAATGTATAACCCTATTGAATCATGTTTAAGAGTGCTATACTTACTTTTAACATATCTGAAATAAGGACAGATGCCAAATGGCTTGACATATAAGCTACAGCTGCTTTCAGACTTGTATAGGCAGTGACGACTATCATGGGAACAGAAATTTAGCAAAATTATCTCATTTGTGTCTAGGTGATGAAACTGCCATAAAGGTCAGTAGTTACGGTGAATATTTTTCCACTTCACCAGTCATACTAGCAATACAGCTAATTCAATTTTGTACAAATGGCCTTTTTCCTGATCAGCACATAGTTACAATGTGGTCTTTCCTTAAATACTGCACTTTCTGATATTTTCATTAAATGGCATAGACATGGCTGTTTTAATTTCTAAAAAATGTTTAATTTGTAGGGGTATAGTTTGAATACTGTCCTGTTTATGTAAATAGCTTACTAGTCATTAAAATTAGATAGTCTATAAAGGAAAGCTGGCATGAATAATGAGCCACTGAACTGTCACTGTTTGCATAGTGTCACTCTTCTGATCTAACATGTTAATACATTTGGATTTTGGAGGAGAAAGGACACAATGTTCTCCTTTTCCCTCACACCAAAGGGATAGGAAACTAGCAAGGCAGTGCCATCGCCGGATGGAAGCTTGTTCATCCTTTCTCATTAGTACAGAGAGTAATTTATTATTATTAAAACATTGTTACTATAATTGCTTTCATTCTGCCATTTTCTTCTTATCTATAACTACTTTCTCTTATGCCCTCAGCACTTAAAATTTTCTTCTGTCTTTTGTGGCTTCTTTTATGTATTTTTTTTCTATTTCCCCTGTTTATAACATGGTTTTTAACACTTTCGGTTGAGCTCCTGGTTTGTCTCCTCTCTTTCCTTGTTCTGGCTTGTTTCCTATTGCTTGTTCCTCGACTGAAATACTGCGCTTATTTTCAATGTTAGCTTCGTTGCCGTTTTCTTCCCTGACTGGATCGATCCTGGTACAGAGAAGAAGCACCTGCTAAGAAGTCAGCCACACCTTTAAAAAAGAAATTTCTAAACAGGATCTCTATGGCAACAGGTAAACAGATCACAATGCAAAAGTAATAACAGAGAGACAATGTGACTCTTCCAATGCCTAAACAAGCTAACTCGATTGAAAGCTTGAAAATTTTCAGACGCCAAGCTGAATATCAACAAAATGATTCAAGAAAAAAAAAAAAACTGAATGAGATGTGAAAATCAATTTGCAACTTAGATGAGGAATCCACTGACGTTGGTGAGAATTGTCACAAGAAAATGTGAGACACTGAAAAGGAAAATAGAAATATTAAAAAAATTCTAAAATAAATACAAAACAGTGAGGAACAGGCAGAGCGTAGTGGCACATGCCTTTATTTCCATATTTCAAAAGACAGATACAGGGGGAACTCAATGAGTTCAAGTCAGCCTGGACTATATAACTAGTCCTAGGACAGCCAAGGATGCACAAAGAAACCCTGTCTCAAAAAAAAAAAATGTAATGAGAACCATAAGCAATATTTCAAATAGAGGAAAGAAATGTTATCTACTACTTAATCCAAGACCAAGAAATGTTGGTTTGCTTATTTGTTTGTCTGTTTGTTTTCAAGACAGACTAAAGAATTATTAAATTTGAGGTGCCATAAAGTGAATAAAAAGCATAATTAATCAAGAGACCAAACCTAAATTGTAAAAGAGGTCTGAAACACAGACTAACAATAAAGAAAACTTACTTAATAAAATTGTGTCATTAAAATTATAAAAATTTAAGAAAGAGTTGGGTACAAAATTACTTAAAATATTTGGAGCTACAAATAGCAGAACCCCACGATAACAGTGTTGCTGCAGAGCAAGGAGAAGCACTGCAAATTGCAGTATGAAAATTTCTGCATCTGCTTCCAATAGCAGATTCAATGAGAATGTCATCAGAATGCTCAAGGGAAAAATATACCGTACAGCTTGAAATCATGGAATGATATCATTTCAATTCCAGATGGTAGAAAGTGGGGAAAAGCCTTGAAGATATGGGCACAGGGAAAACAATCCTGAACAGAACAGCAATGGATTGTGCTGTAAGATCAAGAATCCACAAATGGGACCTCATAAAATTGCAAAGCTTCTGTAAGGCAAAAGATACTGTCAATAAGACCAAAAGGCCACCAACAGATTGGTAAAGGATTTTTACCAATCCTAAATCTGATAGGGGACTAATATCCAATATATACAAAGAGCTCAAGAAGCTAGACTCCAGAAATTCAAATAACCCCATTAAAAAATGGGGTACAGAGCTAAACAAAGAATTGTTAACTGAAGAATACTGAGGGGCTGAGAAACACTTGAAAAAAGTGTTCAACATCCTTTTTTTTTTTTTTTTTCTGGTTTTTCGAGTCAGGGTTTCTCTGTATAGCCCTGGCTGTCCTGGAACTCACTTTGTAGACCAGGCTGGCCTCGAACTCAGAAATCTGCCTGCCTCTCCTTAATCATCAGGGAAATGCAAATCAAAACAACCCTGAGATTCCACCTCACACCAGTTAGAATGGCTAAGATCAAAAATTCAGGTGACAGCCGATGCTGGTGAGGATGTGGAGAAAGAGGTAGACAAACTCTAACCAAGATTAACATACTCAACAAAGTTATCCTTTGCTATCTATTGGAATAGTAAAACAGGAATCAATAAGTACAGAGCAAAGAATGTCTTGCCACCAGTAAGCAAGCATGGCAGAAGACACTTGATGGAATTAGACACAACTATTGCAAAGAAATGTCACAGCCATGAGAAGCCAAGACAACATGAAGGGCACGAGTGACGCACACTCCCTTTAACACACCAGCAATTTTCTGGAATGAAAGCAACAAGGAGCAAGAAGTACATGGAATCGGATGAGAAAACACAATTAAAAAAAAAAAGACAAAAAGCAATAGTATCATGGTACACCAACATCTTGGTGACAAGATGTGCTTGCAGACAAAAAACATGGTCTGGCTATCTCCTAAGAAGCTCTGCCAGGACCTGACCAATACAGATGCAGATACTCACAGCCAACCATAGGGCTGAGCCTGGAGACCCCAATGAAAGAGTTAGGGAAAGGACTGAAGGAGCTGAAAAGAATTGCAAGCCCATAGGAAGAAAAACAATATCAACTAACCAGACCCCACAGAGCCAGTCTATGGCTCCAGATACATATGTAGCAGAGGATTGCCTTATCTGGTATCAGAGGAAGTAATCCTTTGGTCCTGTGGAGGCTTGCTGCCCCATGGACCAGAGACACTGAAACTTATAGAGGAGAAAGTGGGAAAAAGCCTCGAAGATATGGGCACTGGGGAAAAATTCCTGAATAGAACAGCAATGGCTTGTGCTGTAAGAGCGAGAATTGACAAATGGGAACTCATAAAGTTGCAAAGCTTCTGTAAGGCAAAAGATACTGTCAACAAGACAAAAGGGCCACCAACAGATTGGNTAGTTGGAACACAGGACTCCCAAGGTAGGAGCTAGAGAAAGTACCCAAGGAGC
>LR752947.1:5490-48250 GCA_902729485.2 Mus minutoides | reverse complement strand
TTTTTTTTTTTTTTTTTTTTTTTTTTTTTTTTTTTTTTTTTTTTTTTTTTTTTTTTTTTTTTTTTTTTTTTTTTTTTTTTTTTTTTTTTTTTTTTTTTTTTTTTTTTTTTTTTTTTTTTTTTTTTTTTTTTTTTTTTTTTTTTTTTTTTTTTTTTTTTTTTTTTTTTTTTTTTTTTTTTTTTTTTTTTTTTTTTAATGTATCACTAGCATTGGACTTCTTGAGGCATTTGTTATGTCTCATTGGTCTCTTCATTTGAGGTTAGTAAAGTTACTAGACTTTGAACTATGTCATGTAAGAGCTCACTCATATTTTACATAAATTTTAATTAATTCATACAAAATTATAATTAAAGTGAATAGTTATGATCCTGTGTCAAGTAATATAAAAAATTTAGGGTGTTTGTGTGTGTGTGTGTGTGTGCCTTTAAATTCTATAGCATTGATGAATGAGTGTGTGTGTCTCTCTCTCATAACTCTACCTCTCTTTCTCTTTCTCTCCCCCCTCCTTTCTCTCTCATTATCTTTTGCTTGTACATAAACTGTAGGAGTTTACAAAACGGTTAGTGTCAGGACATGACCAGATAGATAGCAACAGCGTCAGGCGATGCTGAGAGTACCTACCTAATCAGTGTGTATTCTTGAGTCATGAAGCATCCTTTCTTAAGTATAGTATAAACCTTCATTGTAGTAAATAATCATAGTACGTATCAGCTATTATTCTACTTTACATGTGGATAAAGTGAGCCTTGGGTGGATTAAGAAATTTCTCCAACTCGTGATAATTTGGGGGTAGAAAATGAAACCTGAACCCTTATCTATTGAACACAACATTAATTCCATCTGCTGTAAGAATCAGGTGGCACAGTTGCCAGGACTGTGTCCATTGTCCTGGGTCTTCTGAGAGTCCGTGCAGTACTTTTGCAGAACCTCCCCACTCCAGTACTGTTCAGTATCATTTAATCACCTATACAAAAGCATCTTCTATCTCTAGGCTACTTTAAAGGCAGACTGCACAGAAAAAAAAAAAAAAAAAAGATGGATGCTGCTTCTGTTTAGTTTTCGGAAGTGAAGAGTGCTATACAACTTCTTAGAATATTAAAATTAGCTATCACTTTCATCATCTTTGTTCATTTCTACTAAGAATTGGATATAGTATCAAACTATTACAATTCATAATGCTATACTAATGATATACTGTCAAGACTATAAGTAACAAGACAGTGGCGATCTATTAAAGCTTATGTCTGTGGCTGTGCTTTGATTATCAATGCCATCTGATCATTCTAATCACAAGTCATGACAAGTCTATCAGTAAGTATATAGACCACTCACATTCAACATGCATTTATTCATTGTTATCATGAAAGGTAGCAGATAGTGTGATTTAAGTAGTGATAGAAGCAATAATACCACCAATCTCCATTCATTCTTGCTTATTGGTTTTCTACAACTTGAAAATAATGTTCATCCTTTAATACACTGTAAGCATAAGGAATTGAAGCATGACATGCTATTTTAAATAAATGTCAACTTTTGTTTTATATCATTTTAAAATCAGTTCTTATTTAGAACATATGATTAGGGAATTCATGGTGGATATTTTACACATATATTTACCTTGCTTATATTTGTCCACTCCAGTAATTGTTCCTCCCTGTTCTAGGTTGGCTGTGAGTCCCTCCTCTAACAAATGAGCTTCTTATTTTGTTCCATTTTACATTGATCTTCCTTAACGCACACATTACTAACAATTTATAATGGAGAAACAATGGTAAAACATATAATGAAAGCAAAATTTATCAAGTAAAATGATAAACTTAATAATATATTAAATTCACATTCCTCTTTCACGTGATTTACTAAATGAGTGAGGAACTGAATTGTGGAATTGAAACTAAAAGATGAGTTTCATGTGTTTTGCAAATTATATCATGGGTAGTCTAAGTTTATGGGTTAATATCCACTTATCAGTGAGGGCATATCATATGTGTTCTTTTGTGACTGGGTTACCTCACTCAGGATGATATCCTCCAGATCCATCCATTTGCCTAAGAATTTCATGAATTCATAGTTTTTAATTGCTGAATAGTACTTTATTATGTAAATGTACCACATTTTCTGTATCCATTCCTCTGTTGAGGGACATTTGGGTTCTTTCCAGCTTCTTCCTATTATAAATAAGGCTGCTATGAACATAGTGGAGCATGTGTCCTTATTACAAGTTGGAACATCTGGGTATATGCCCAGGAGAGGGATTGCTGGATCTTCCTGTAGTACTTACTATGTCCAATTTTCTGAGGAACCGCCTGACTAATATCCAGAGTGGTTGTACCAGCTTGTCATCCCACCAACAATGGAGGACAGTTCCTCTTAGTGTGGATACTTAATTCCTTCTTAGAATGGGGAGCAAAATATACATGGAAGGAGTTACAGAGACAAAGTTCAGGGCTGAGACAGAAGAAAGGACCATCCAGAGACTGCTCCATCTGGGGATCCATCCCATATACAACCACCAAACCCAGACACTATTGCATATGCCAACAAGATTTTGCTGACAGGACCCTGATGTAGCAATCTCTTGTGAGGCTACGCCAGTGCTTGGCAAATATAGAAGTAGTTGCTCACAGTCATCTATTGGATGGAACACGGGTCCCCTAAAGAAGGAGCTAGAGATAATAAATACCCAAGGAGCTAAAGGAGTCGGCAACCCTATAGGAGGATCAACAATATGAACTAAACAGTACCCCCTATAACTGTGCCTCTAGCTGCATATATAGCAGAGGATGGTCTAGTCGGCCTTCAATGGGAGGAGAGGCCCTTGGTCTTGTGAAGATCATATGCCCCAGTATAGGGGAATACCAGGGCCAAGAAATGGGAGTTGATGGGTTGGGGATCAGGGCTGGGCGAGAGTATAGGGGATGTTCAGGATATCATTTGAAATTTAAATGAAGAAAATATCTAATAAAAAACCTAAAAGATGAACATGGGCTAAGTACATGACTTGGTTGTGAAGTGCTTGCCACATGAGAAGCTAAATTTGATTCTCCCAAATTTACATACAAAGCTTGGCACTATGCCTGTATACCTGGAGTCCCAGCACTAATAAGGTAGATACAAGGGCACTGCCCAGAACTTACTGGCATTCAGTCTAGTCACACAGCCTCAAGTTCAAAAAGATCTTGTCTCAAAAATCAAAATGATTGCCATTTACCTCTGACCTCCATATGCATTCACATCCACAAACAAATAAATATACATACTGAAAATTGAGGGCTGAGAGGAACTTCAGTAAGTAAAGTGCTTGCTTTGAAAATAAAAAGACATGGATTCATCTATGTAGCATCCACGTAAAATAGCTTGTGTGCCTGTAACCTGTAGTCCTGAGGAAGATAGGAAGATCCCAGTGGCTCACTGAGTATAGCCAAGGGGTGAGCTCCAGTTTCAGAGAGAGAAATTGTCTTAGAAAATAAGATGAAGTCACTTGATATAAAACAATAGTCACTACCTGTATATTAAAAAGTGAGCACAACCCCATCTATTCATGCACAAACAGAAATATAAACATACACATAAATTATGGGGAAAAAACTTAATTTTGTCTATAATTTCACTGAAAGAATTTCATGGAAGTTGTCTTTGATTGGACTTAAACATGATAAAAAAAAAAAAAAAGGAATCTATTTGACTAACAAGAATGTGTTCAGGCACTGTCCTCTGCCTTGTGAATTCTTGTTCTGCCACATTTGTCCTCTGCCAAAGCATACAATGAACAAGTCCTATGAGTTCATAGAAAAGTAACACATTTAAGTACATTTTCACAAGACTGACAATTATGTGTTTATTAATGCCAGTATTTTTGCATGCTTGAATTAAATCATGACTACTTTCACATCCATATCAGTACACAGTGAAAAACATTTCAGTTTTGATACAGCAGATGTTTAAAACTTGCCTGTGTCTGGTTGGAGAGATGGCTCCGTGGTCATGAGGACTTGCTTTTGCAGAGGATGTGGGTTCAGTTCCAAGAACCCGTGTCAATTGGCTCACAACCAGTTGGGACTGCAGTTTTGAGAGGATCTGGTGGCCTTTGTAGATAGATGTAGGCAAGCGGTACATCTAAATTCTTATAGGCGTACTTATGCACATAAAAATAAATAAATCTTCGAGGACACTCAATTTCAAATGTTCATATTTACATGAAATGATTTATTTTCACGAGACTAGTTTTAATCTTTTAATAAGTTATATTATTTTATACCATACTTTTTAAATATGGAAAGCTATTTCACCAATACAACATTCTTTTAGAGATATTTGGGGTTTTTTTGTTTTTTCTAATATTACAAATATTTGGATTTTTTTCTAATATTACAAATATGTTTTTGAATGGGGAGATGATCCAGCCGCATTTGGCCATAAAAGATATCCTTGAATAGATACATAAAATTATATACCATTCAAGGTTACATACACCAACCACAAAGATAATCATCAGTGGTAGGAGGTAACAGGAGAGAGGTTCAGAGGGTCAGAAAATTGAATAAAAATGTGTAGCAGGGAGGAAGGAGGACCTGGGGATAACCACTGGAGGGTCACAGATACCAAGGAAACTAGAGGTTCCTGGGGCTCAAAGGGATGATTTTAGCAGAGCAGGGGAGATAGAACCTGTAGAGAGAACCTCCAGTAGATAGGCACACACCCCCAGGCGGTGGGATGAGGCTATACACCCATCTCAAAGTTCCACCCAGAAATGTTCCTGTCCAAAGGAAGATCAAGGAATAAAAAATGAGCACAGACTGAAGGAAGGGTGAACTGATCCACCTGGGGTTCCATCCTGTCTGCAGACACCAAACCTGACACAGTTGCCTTGCCAAGGGTCACTTGCTGACAAGAACCTGGTATGACTGCTCCTGCGGAAGCTCAGCCAGCAACTGACCAATACAAATGTGGATGTTTAGAGCCAACCATCAGACTGAGCTCAGGGACCCTGGTGGGGGAGCTGGCAGAAGAACTGGAGGAACTGAGGGGGATTGCAAGCCCTCAGGAATTAAAAATCAGTTGGCTGGACCACCCAGTGTTCCCATAGACTAGACCACCAACCAAGGAGTGTACAGGGAGGGATCCATGGCTTCAGAGACATAGGTATCAGAGAATGGCCTTGTCTCACATCAATGGGACTGGGAGGCCCTTGGTCCTGAGAAGGTTTGATACCACAGTATCACAGATGCTGGANAAAGGAAAGGAAAGGAAAGGAAAGGAAAGGAAAGGAAAGGAAAGGAAAGGAAAGGAAAGGAAAGGAAAGGAAAGGAAAGGAAAAAGAAAGACATCTGAGGCTAAGGACATTGTTAGAATACATAACTTAATAATTTCAAATCAAATATCACTTATTATTTTTATAAGCCATTGAGAGTCAATAAAGCAACATTTTTTTTCATTTCTTTCCCAGTAGAGGCTATTCTAGGAGAGGAGACCTGTCGCCATGGCACTGATACTTGGTGGCCAGTGTGGAGTGCAGAGGCAATATTAGAAGCTTCTCTTTTCTGTTCTCCAATACTCCTGTCACCAGTGTTCCTCGCCATCAGCCGTCTGAAATTGTTGCTTTTCAGTTTTTGCTTCATATTTTTGTAGTAGGTCATGGCATAATCAGGAACATCTGGAGGCTCCACTGTCCCTGAAGATAAAACATTCCATACAGACACATGTTTTCCCCGGACTGTCAACCAGCAACTGAAAACATACAACGTGATACTCTTCCCATCTGTTTGCTGGAAACCAGCGCTCACTTGTAATGTTTTCACACTCTAGGATTCTTCCTGCAGTTTCTAGTGCCATGCTTTGAAGTCAATGTTCCCTGATACAGGAAGAATGCTTTCCATGAAATGTGACATTCTTCCTAGTGGGTAAATGAGAATATATTACAGACTGTGAATTGAAAATTATTCTTGATTACCCAAGTGGACACAATGTATAAGTGCCATGGTGAAGTGAAGAAGAGGTCATCATCCTGAGAAGGAAATGAGAAAATACTGTATGAAGGTCAAGACATAGTCATGAGCAAAGAATTTAAAATTATGTTTAAAAAGTCAAGAGAATGTATTGTTCCTTTAGACCCTCCAGAGACCAACTTCTTCTCCCTCTCCCTCTCCCTCTATTCCCTCTCCCTTTCCCTCTCCTTCTCCCTCTTCCTCTCCTTCTCCCTTTCCTTCTCCCTCTTCCTCCCATCCCCCTCTCTTCTTCTTCTTCTTCTTCTTCTTCTTCTTCTTCTTCTTCTTCTTCTTCTTCTTCTTCTTCTTCTTCTTCTTCTTCTTCTTCTTCTTCTTCCTCTTCTTCCTCTTCTTCTTCTTTCTCTCTCTCTCCTCTCTCTCCCCATTTCTCTGTTGCTCTTGCTTTCTCTTGCTCTCTCATACACAGATACACAGAGATACATAGAAAGAAAGAAAGATGATAAATAGATGATAGATAGATAGATAGATAGATAGATAGATAGATAGATAGATAGATAGATAGATTCCAAAAATGTCAAAAGACTTGTTCTAATTGTACTAATGATCATTAATCAAACAGTATGTTTTCCAGTTTATTGAAATCATGAGGAACTCTGACTTTGGTCATGGTAATGGTCTACACCTATCCCAGACTTTTAATTTCAATTAATGACATTTTGAGAAGAAAGATGACATATATCCCTTCTTGGATGATGATTTCATAAATGTAATGTTTAATATCATTAAAATTTTCTATGACAAGTTTTCCATTTTTTAAAATCATTTTGTTCTGACTTATATTGAATAAATCCTAAGATTTATTTCATCTATATTAAACTCAAAAGATTTCAAGTGTATTTTATTAGAATATCTTTGTTTATTCATTGAGCATGCTAGCACCTAGCCTTCAGCAAAAGCAAATATGAAATTTACAAATCTTTGGAATGAATCCTTAGTTAGTTGGCTCAGTTTTGGGATAAAATTTCTGACTAGAGTAATTTAAGGCAGGAAAGGTTTATTTTGTTCCACAGTTTTAGGGCATGCAATGCACCATGACAGGGAAATCATGACCAGGACAGCCAAGCAGGAGGGAGCTGGTCACACTCCATTTGCAATCAGGAAGAAGAGAAAGATTCTCAGCTCCTTTTTTTCCTTTTTATTGTCCAGGTCTGGGCCCCACAGAAAGGTGCCACCCACATACCAAGTGGATTCCCCCACTAGATAATCCCCCACCAACATGCCTAGACTTCTCTCCTTATAAATTATAATTATAATCATTCTGCTCATTATAAATTGTGTTGAACCTCTTTCTTCCGTAACCTTCCCAGTCTATTAGTATCATGTATTTCCAAGGATGATGGTAAGACATTCCGAGATTCTCTTCAACTCGGTGATCAGTGAGGTGACAGTTGAAAATTATTTACCATCCTTTGTGCTTGCTGCACTGTGACTATATTTCCATTCATGCATATGAAATGCTGTGGACTTGCTGACTCATACTCTTCCACCTTATCCCAGAGCATTTCAGGAGACATTGCCTGCTTGTTTCCCAAAGCTTTCCTTGCAAGTTTTTGTTTTGTAGAAATATTTGCTTTTCTCATCCTCTTAGACACTGGTTTCTTATAACAACAACAACAACAACAACAACAACAACAACAACAAAAACGCCATCATGCTATCAATCATGCTTCTACTTTAAGTTGTTTGTTTGTTTGTTTGTTTGTCTGTTTGGAAAGACTTTTATCCTTTATCTTTTTCCTTGTAGAAACAAACTTAGTTTATATTCAAGTGTTTCTAAACACCCTAGTCATCTCCTATAATATACTTAAATGTGAAAATATTTCAAACCAATTAAACTGCTAATTAAATTCTAGCTAAAACACAGTTGTTGGAGAACAAGTATTTTAGGTTTTCAAAAAAAGTAACTATTCTTATATTTGTTAAAAAAAAAAACCACTGAATTTGTGACATAAGAGGCTCATGAAAATCACGAAAATCAATTATAAAATGTCTATTCAAAATGATTTTAATTTAATTATATTACTTCTAATAAAGATTAAGTAACAATAGCAGCAATTAATTTCTGTAAAATTAAAGACCATATTAACTGATAGAAGATCACTCAGTATTTAAGAGCACTTACTGACTTTACAAATGACTTGGGTAAATATTCCTGCACCTACATGGTGGCTCAAAATTATTCCTAACTCTAGTTCCATGAGATCCAACACTTTCTTTTGACTTCCATGGGAATTATGCATGCATGTGATGCACAGGCACATATGGGCAAATACTCATGAAACAAAATGAAATGAAATGAAATAAAATAAAATAAAATATAAAATAAATACACACATTTTTAGGGCTAAGAATATGACTCAATGATAATGATAAATCTAGAAACATTTTTAAAACTGTCAAATTACATATCGTA
The DNA here is from genome assembly GCA_902729485.2 of Mus minutoides. Taxonomy (NCBI): domain Eukaryota; kingdom Metazoa; phylum Chordata; class Mammalia; order Rodentia; family Muridae; genus Mus; species Mus minutoides. The sequence goes on along the minus strand of LR752947.1, from coordinate 39,832 downwards.
GCTTAAATAAGTGATAAAAGATTTGCCTTTCTTGAAAATTTGGATTTGGTAATATTAATAAATGTAATTATATTCTAAGTATATAAACAATAAGGCTCCACAAGAGAGGTCAGTGATAATAAAGCATCTACTATTAGACTTGAAGACCTGAGATTGTTCCCTGGGACCCTCACAATGGAAAGAGAGTATATAAATCCCATTTGGTGGGAGAAGACATTCAATCTCATATATGCTCACATGTGCATGCATGTACACACACTCATACCTAGATATAAACACATAAACATACATACACAAACACACACATACAAACACATATACATACACAAAAACACATACATACTAAACTCTAAGAATCACAACTAGCTCTGCCCTCTCTTTTATTAAAACATTATATCAATGGTTGAATTTTATTTGTCCTTCATTTTAGTTTATTTTTTATTAATTATTTCATCTATTTACATTTCAAATGTTCTACCCCTTGCTGTTCACCCCTCCATGAACCAACAACCCCATCCTCCCTCAACTTTGCCTCTCAGATGGTGCTACCCCACCCACCCACCCTCTCCTGCCTCACCCCTCTAACATTCTCCTTCTCTGAGGCATCAAGCCTCTGCAGGACCCAGTGCCTCCCCTCCCACTGATAAATAGATAAACCAGTCCTCTGCTATATGTGTAGCAGGAACCATAGAACTGCCCATGTATACTCTTTGGTTGGTGGTTTAGTTTCTGGGAGCTCTGAGGGTCTGGTTAATTGATACTGTTGTTCTTCCTATGTGGTTGGAATCCCCTTCAGCTACTTTGGTCTGTCCCCTAACTCTTCCATCGGGTCCCCAGGATCATTCCAGTGGTTGGCTGCTCTTCATCTGTCTTAGTCAGGTACAAGTAGAGCCTCTCAAATTACAACCATACCAGGCTTCTGTCTGCAGCACATTTTTTAAAATGTATGAATGTGTGTATGTATGTATGTATGTATGTATGTATGTATGTATGTATGTATGTATGCATGTATGCATGTATGTATGTATACTCTAGGTTTTATTCCCCTCCTGGTCCATCCTCTGACTGTTTCATATCCCATACCTCCTCCCCGCACCCGTTTCCAAGAAGGTGTCCCTACCACCCACTATCCACCCCACCAGACCGCTAAACTCCTTGGGGTTTAGAAGCAAAACTGGATCGCATAAATAAACTGTAGAAACATTGTGTGTAAAGGGGGATTAAATCCTAAATTGATGTTGGTGTACTCTTGAGGGGTAAGTGCATCTTCTCTGACTAAACTCAGACACTGCAATCCTCTGCTGTATATGTGATGAGATCCTCATATCAGCTGGTGTATGCTGCCTGGCTGGTTGTCCAGTGTTTGAGAGATCTCAGTGATCAAGGTTAGTTGAGACTGCTGGTCTCCTACAGGTTCACCCTCTTCAGCTTCTTTCTGCATTTCCCTAATTCAAACACAGGGGTCAGCAGTTTCTGTCCATTGGTTGGGTGCAAATATCTGCATCTGACTCTTTAAGCTACTTGTTGGGTCTTTCAGAGGGCAGTCATGATAGGTCCCTTTTTGTGGATGCTCTATAATCTCAGTAATAGTGTCAGGCCTTGGGTCCTCCCCTTGAGCTGGATTCCACTTTGGGTCTGTCACTGAACTTTCTTTTCCTCAAGCTCCTCTCCATTTCCATGCGTTCTCTTCTTGGTTTTCCTCTAGTGGCTTCAGCGTGTCAAATCTTATGCTGAGGTCCATGATAAATTTGCCATAATCTTTAATAACATGACAGTTAAGGATATAGTTTCAATTTTTTTTCCTCAAAAAAAAAAAAAAAAAACGTAAAACTTCTGTAGCAACAGAATTCTCAACAAAACAAAACTGAATAGCATAAATAAACTGTAGAAACATTGTGTGTAAAAGGGGATTAAATCTTAAATCGATGTTGGCGTACTCAGAAAAGTGACCCAGCCTTGGCAATAGAGTTGCAATTTTGTGTCTGAGGATAGGATGGATCCCAAGGTGGAGCAGTCTTTGGATCTCCCTTCCTTCAGTCTCTGCTTCATTATTTTTTCCCCTGCATTTCCTTTAGATTAGGTTAAAATTTGAGATGGATGGCTGGCACCATCCCTCAACTGGAAGCCATGTTTATCTACTAGAGGTGGTCTTTTCAGGTTCTATCTCCCTGTTGTTGGGCAATTCAGCTTATTTCATCCCCATTGGGTACTGGGATACTCTAACTTCCCTGGTGTCTGAGATGTTATACAGGTTTCCCCCATTTCCCATTAATATTGCTACATATTTCTATGCATTCTCCTGGCCCTCAAGCCTTCTCTCCTGTCTCACCCCCCCATACCTGTTCCTGTATCCTCCTTTTCCCCAATTGCACATAGGTCCCTCCCTCCCTCTCTCTTTCCCTCTCTCCCTTCCTCCCTCCCTCCCTCCCTCCCTCCCTCCCTCCCTCTGCCTTCTGTAATTATTTTGTTCCCCCTTCTAAGTGGGATTGAAGCAGCCACATTTTGGTCTTCCTTCTTGTTAAGCTTCATATGATCTATGAGTTGTATCATGGGTATTCTGAGCTTTGGGGATATTATCCACTTATCAGTGAGTAGCTACGATGTATGTCCTTTTTGATATCGATTACCTCACTCGGGATGATATGTTCTAGATCCATCCATGTGCCTGCAAAATTTGTGAAGCCCTCATCTTTAACAACTGAGTAGTATTATTTGGTATAAATGTACCACATTTTCTGTATCTATTCTTCCATTGAAGGACATCTGGGTTGTTTCCAGCTTCTGGCTATTAAAAATAAGGCTGCCATGAACATAGTAGAGCACATTTTCTTGTGGTATGCTGGAGCATCTTTTGGGTATATACCAAGGAGTGGTATAGCTGGGTTCTCAGGTAGTACTGTGTCCAGTTTTCTGAGGATCTGCCAGATTGATTTTCAGAGTGGTTGTACCGGATTTTTACTCCCACCAGCAATGGAGGAATGTTCTTTGTCCATATCTTAACTAGTATCTTCTGTCACCTGAGGTTTTAATTGTTCTCCATTTTGAATTTCTTCCCATAATCAGTTTTAAGAATAGTTCTAATTATTTTGCCTTTTACTGGCATTGTTTCTAGTCATCTGCCTCAGTAACATCAACAACAACAACATCAACAACAACAGCATCACAATTTTACTGATTTAAAACATCTGAATTTTTTTTATTGATATTACACAACAGTACAAATTCTGATTACAAAGGTGCTCAAGGATCAGGATCTTCTTCATATACTAGTGATGTATGAAAAACAAAAAAAACATTTAAAGAATTTCAAGAGCTGGAGAGCTGGCTCAGTGGTTAAAAGCACTGATTGCTCTTCCAAAGGTCCCAAGTTCAATTGCCAGCAACCACATGGAAGCTTATAACCATCTGTAATGAGATCTGATGCTCTCTTCTGGTGTGTCTGAAGATAGCAACAGTGTACTCACATTAAAATAAATAAATAAATAAATCTTTGGACTGGAGAGATGGTTCAGTGGTTAAGAGCACTGACTGTACTGCCAGAGGTTCTGAGTTCAATTCCCAGCAACCACATGGTGACTCACAACCATCTGTAATGGGATGCAATTCCCTCTTCTGGTGTCTCTGAAGGCAGCTAGAGTAGTCTCACAAAAAAAAAAATATTTAAAATAAAAAAAGTTTTAAAAAGAATGTGTATAAAGAACACAGTATATGAAGCTTGTGTCGGTGGCAAACACTCCAGGGGAAGAATTAATTTAGCAATGAGAAACTAAATGGATAGTACAATGTTAGGAATATAAATGAGCAATGTTCCTTTGTGGCATCAGATGAAATTGATGTTCAAATCATGCACAGGCAACTGGTGAAGAGGATAATTGGTAATGGCTTCAACAATTAACTAAAATATGCATGAGTTAGCCATTCTCTGACGACCTGAAGTATTTTACCACAGTAGATATGAAGAAACACAAAAGGGTTCATCATCTTCAGTGATATATATTTCAGTATGGATTAGAAGTAACATTATCGCTAGGGACTAATATGTAGCTCCCTGTCCTCTCTCTAACGTGAAGTAGGTTATGATCATGAATGTGTAATGTATCCCTCAGATACTGCCTTTCACTTCCATCTAGAACTGTACAGAATAAAGCTGGAGTAGCCAACCTAAGACCCTTGTACTTATCACATGCCTTCCTTCTATTTTTGTAACTCTAGGATAAGAATGCATTTAATATCACTAAAATTAAAGACGTGGAGAAGAATTAAAAGAAGGAAAAAAAGTAAAACCTTTTTTTTTGCACACCCTACAATATTGATTACTTGACATTGATTTGAAAAATATGTTTCTAAAACTGATCCAAATAAACAAAAATGCAGTATGGACCAGTAATTAGAAACATGTTGGCTAGTATTTTTTTCTAGATTACACATTTTAATAGTGATAGCAGTTTCTATAATATGGTTGTTGTACACTGAGTCCATGGGAAACCCAGGTGAGCCCAACAATATGAGCTAACCAGCATCACCAGAGATCCCTGGGACTAAACCACCAACCAAAGAAAACACATGGTGGGACTCATGGCTTCAGCTGCATATGTAGCAGAGGATGGTCTAGTCGCTCATCAATGGGAGGAGAGGCCTGTGGTCCTGTGAAGGTTCTATGCCACAGTATAGGGAACTGCCAGGGCCAGGAAGTGAGAGTGGGTGAGTTGGTGAGCAGAGGGAGGGGTGAGGGATAGGGGGTTTTCAGAGGGGAAACTAGGAAAGAGAATAACGTTTGAAATGCAAATAAAGAAAATATCTAATAAAAAAATTTAAAAAAAAGAATTGTGAAGTCCACTGAAACTCGCAAAAAAGTCTTATTTTTTCTATTTTGAACTTGGATCACCCACCTTGCACTCACCGCATGAATGCTGGCAGGCAACCCTGAGTCCAGAAAACACTGGTTTATATACAGTGTAGTTAGGGATCCCAGGAATGTTCACAGAAAAGGGGAGTAGAGAGCTGTAATCATTTGGTGGGATGGTACTGAAGCAGGGAGGGAGGGTTAATGGTTGTCTGTTCATGGACTAATTTTATGGCCAGTTGTAACTGTCGGTGACCTCTGATTACCTTTTCTTCATGATTTAAACTGGAGGCCCTAATCTTCCTTGAGTTGTTTTGTTGGTTTTTTTTTTTGTTTTTTTTTGTTTTTTTGTTTTTATATTTTCTTTATTTGCATTTCAAATGTTATCCCATTTCCTAGTTTTCTCCCTGAAAATCCCCTCTCCCCTCCCCCTTCTTCCTGCTCGCCAACCCACTCACTCCCATTCTTGGTCCTGGCATTCCCCTATACTGGGGCATCAAGCCTTCGCAGGACCAAGGACTTCTTCTCCCATTGATGACCAACTAGGCTATCCTCTGCTACATATATAGCGAGAGCCACAAGTTTGAAATGGTGACGTGCTTTCTTTGATTGGTGGCATAGTTCCAAGGAGCTCTGGGGGTACTGGTTAATTCATATTGATCTTCCTCTTCTTCAGACCCCTTCAGCTCCCTGGATATTTCTCTGGCTCCTTCACTGGGGACCTTGTGCTCTGTCCAGCGGATGACTGTGAGTATCCACTTCTGTATTTGCCAGGCACTGGCAGAGCCTCTCAGGAGAGAGCTATATCAGGCTCCTGTCAGCAGGCTTTTGTTGGCATCTGCCTAGTGTCTAGGTTTGGTGGTTGTTTATGAGATAGTTCTCCAAGTGGGGCAGTCTCTGGATGGTCATTCCTTCAGACTCTGCTCAGAACTTTGTCTCTGAAACTCCTTCCATGGGTATTTTCTCTAAGGTCTCAAGCACAGACACCTGGAGAATTCTGCCGCTTATGAGGAAGAATGCTGGTCTTTGGAGATGCAAAGTTGAGAAGAATATCTTGTGATGTCTCCTCAAGATGTTCTCATTAAGGGGGAGTTTTATAGGTAGTGCTATTCTAATGCTAGGGGAACAGCAGAAAGGGGAAGGGAGTCCCGCACTTGCTGCAGGAGGATACAGCACAGAAACCAGCTGTCTGTGTGGGCTGGAGGAAGGATGGGAACTTCTGGTGGGGCCGTGGGGGGGAACACAGAGACAAACTGTCTGTACACAGCACTGAAGTCTGTCTAGTATCAGTAATTTGGGGGTTACAACATGGTCTATTTAAATCAATAAATCCTGTATTAATAATCAAAAATAAAATTTTCTTTTTCTCTTCTTGGATTATGGGATCTCATTATTAAGCCAAGGGCTGTGATTATACTGTGTCTGCCTTCTCGGTGCTAGCTAGAATTATAAACATTTGCTAATGCATCTAATTATATGTCATTTTAAATTATTTTAAGGATTTATGTTATTATAAATATCTATCCTTATATAATAAAATAAATATAGATATATACTAAAAACAAAATAAATCTCTATATTTAAAGATATAAAAAGAGATAGGTAGATGATAGATAGATAGATAGATAGATAGATAGATAGATAGATAGATAGATGACAGATAGATACATGATAGGTAGACTGGCAGATAGATGGTAGATATCTAGATAGTGATAGACATGGTAGTTAAATAGAGTCAGAGAGCAAGACAGAAAAAGAGAGACAAAGAGGGAAGGGGGAGAGGTGGGCAGAGTCTACGAAAGGTTATTGGTGATCCTGAAGATAAATCTTGAAACTAGACCTACAGGCAATTGTTAGCCACTGACACTAGGCAAGGCAATTGATTTCCATCCCAGGCCCTCTGCATGAGGAGTATGCATTTTGACTACTGACCCATCTTTATGGGTAAACATTTTAAACTGTTTTAGCATGCATATTATTCCCATGCTTTTGTTTGAGGCCTAGGAAAGGTTTTTGTATTACATACTGTGCCTTACAGCGAAAGCAGATTAAGAGAAATTCCTAATGATCTCTTCCATTTTTACAGATTTATGAGACAGTGGAGTAGATTTGTATAAATACAAAGAACAACATTATGAGTAACCCATTTCTCTTGTTCATCTGAGCTGGGAGTCTTTGAATTAGCAGTAACTGGAAACTTTGTCACAGCCTTGCCTACTGTTGAGCAATGACTACCTTTTCAATCCTCTGTGGGGACAACTCAAACCTGTAAAGAATTATGTCTTGTCACTGCTAGGTCTCAGCGCATTCCTCAAACTGCCAGGCACATGAACTTTGCCCACTCATAAAAAGCTCAGCTACCAAACCTGAGAAACCTCCAGATACCTTTTACTTCCCAGATATATTACAGGCATCTCTTTTGGTCTCTTGTCTTCAGCTATAGCCTGAGTGAGAGCATTTGACTGTCTGTAACCACTGCTGATTTCTAATCCATTGTTACTATGTTTGTGTTTCTATCCTTGTTCTCATGTTCTCACAAAAGCTGATGCCCTCTTCTTGTGAAGCTAAAAGGACTTCACCCATTGGTACATCACAGATGTTAGATGGACATTTCCAATCTGTACCAAACATGCAGGGTTGCTGTACATCACAGATGTTAGATGGGTACTTCAATCTGCTAGGCAGTAGGCATTACATCATTTCACCTAAATAATATGTACAGAATCATCGTGATTGTGGACAGAACATCACAGCTCAGAATTTAGCATCTTTACAGATGTGCTCACGAGTGCTGTGCTCACTGCATTCTGACTGAACCATTGCTGAATCCCAAGTGATTCTGTGAAGATGGTAGGGACTGCACCCAAGAAGTTTTGCATTATTATATTTGTCTGCAGGAACAAATTGTTACATATTTAATGGCTTATATTAACATCTCTTATCTCCTCTGTGTCTGCATGCCTACCAGACAATGGAAGTCTCACTGGAACAAAATCCCAGTGCTGACAAGACTATGGGTCTTTCTGAAATGCCTAAGAGAAACCCCATTCTTTACGAATTCTGGATTCTTCTCTATATTCTTTTGTTCATTGATCATCTCCTCCCACAACCTTCACAGCAAGCAATAATGCAGTCCTCTGGCCTTTCTCCAATAGTTAAGTGAGAAAGGGTTTTAAAGGCACGTATTACTATGTTGTGTCTATGTATATAAAGCACATTATCTACATGTTTCATGATCCTTAGTTTCACATTTACCAACCCTCCTTTAGGGTGTATAGTACCACATTAAAAATTACAAGAATTAAAATTCAGAAAGATCACCACTACCTTCAATGCCTAAGCATTTTTACAATGTAAGCTTTATGTTTCTATAACCATAAACAAGAGGTAGATTTTCTTGGATATGTATTTTACCATGAGAATCAGGGTAAGAGTCCAAGAGACAAAAATCCTTAATTGTATAGACTTCTTTCAATGGTTAGGCATTCCCTGCACTCATACTAAGCCACTCTCAGCCTCTAGTAAATTGAAGACATAACCAAGTAGAATCTGGACTAATTTTTCAATCTTATAGCTTTTTCGCATTGGTAGCAGGTCTCAGCTGTACCTCACCTTCAGACACTCCAATGTTTTGGTGGAAATTTACCCCATACATTCTGTTTCATTATTCTTGAGATAATTCATTTTTCTAGTCCTCTGTTTCATCTTCAATTGCATTTTTCCTAATTAGGTTTAATTAGAGTGTTGTTTTATTCCTAATCAAATCTTAACATTATTGTGTATACTGAAGCATAAAATATTTATATATTTTAAATGATTTAATGATTTAGCATGCATATTATTTCCATGCTTTACTTTTCCATAGATTCTTAAAGAAAATTCCTGTAGCTTTGTCTGAATAAATATTTAAATTTAAGAGGTCATTAATTTGAAAGAGGGTAAGAGGTATAGGTTTAGAGAGAGAAAGGTGAAGAAGGAAATGATGTGATTAAATTTTAATTTCAAAATATAAATGAAATAATAATAACTAAAAAGGAAACTAATACAAGTATAAAATAGTGGGTTTTACTAACTGTAGTTTTAGGATATTTTTGAACTATTTTCCATCCCTGCTAATTCTGAATCTCCTTTCATTTCATTGCTTTCCTCTGAGGCCTTTCTTCTCTGCTGATTTGCCTACTCTCATTACATCTTGACACAAGAGCCACACCCCCTCTTTTATCTCCCTTGCTGCAAGAATTCTCTATAAGTTCTAGTCTGCCTGTTTTTATTTATATCTTATAAATTTTAACTGTAAAGAATCCCTGGTTATTTACTAAAAGATCATATGGGACTTTTGTTTTGATTCGTTTTGTTAACTGTGAATTATTAATAATTATTAAACATGATACTTAATTTTTAAACATGGATGGTACATATACACATTACATGTAGATACTATTAGTTAATCTCTTTGCTTGGTGTATGGAAATCTCTGTCCTTTTGCAGACTCATAAAGATGATTTTTCTTCCAGTCTCAGCATTTTCTTTGTAACTAGAAGATGAGTCCTGATAGAAATAAAATTTCTTGGAGATAGAGCCTCTTCCTAATAATCAAGTTGAATTTTTGTTGATCTTTGAGATCAGAGCCTTGCCATTTTCACAGGAATGCTCACATTTCTCCATATCCCCCTTAGACTTATTGGCTATTTATGTATCTGAATAGTGTTCTTTTTACATTTTATCGTGATACTTTCCATGTTTTTGCTGAGTGAAATTTCCCCAGAAAGTTTCTAATGATTTTGAGGCAGAATTTACTATTCCCATAAACCTAGGTGCTGATAAAATTATACCCCCTCAGGAAATGTCGGGTTTTGGATTTTATTGGTTTTATTAGTTTTCAGAAGTTGGCCTCGTATTCCAAAGCAAGCCAAATAACTATCAAAGTTAATGTAAATCAAGTGTTTCTACTTTAGTTTTTCAATGTTTTGGGGTTGTTGTTAGGACTTTCTGTTTCAATGTGAATTTGGGTGTTCGCACTGCTAATAGGACACTCGCAGTATCTGAATAGTGTTCTTTTATATTTTGTGTTATTTTCCATGGTTTTGCTGAGTAAAACATCCCCAGAAGAGAGAAGAAAGACATCTCTTCATATATGTTTATTGACTAGTATCATACTCTGTCCCTCAGTTTTGGATGAGTGTTTTCCCATACACAAAATTCTTGCTTGACAGTGTTTCTTTTATTGCTTAGCCCTTAAAATTAGTTATCTTACTTTCTGGTCCTCGAAACTTCTGATGAGTAATCACCCCTACATTTCACTAGGTGACTTGTGCACAGAATGACTATTTACCATTTTTCAGCATTAAAGATTCCTCACCTTTAAGAGGCATCAGTGTTTAGAGTTGACTGAACATCACATCGTGTAGACTCAAGTCTGTCTTTCACATGCTTTTGCGTGGAGGGACTCAACCAGCACTTCTTTGAATATTCTTTCTGCTTCTTTTCTTTTAAAGAAAAAATAAGTAGAATTACATTGTTTGCCTCTATCTAGCCCTTCTCAGACACCCTCTGTTTAACCACTCCACAATGCCCCCTACCCTCCACACTCTCAAGCTGATAGCCTCTTCTGCATTGGTTGTTGTTGACCAGGGTGGCAAATATCCATAAAAGAGCAGTAATTGGCCCTCAAAGGTTGATGATCGACAGCTGTCTACTTGAACATGAGGCCAACTAATCAGGAGGGAAATCATGTCTATTAGTGGAAACCTAGCCAGCTTCCTATGACTAAAGAGAACATGGACCTTGGGAAAGAATCTCCCTCTTCCATTTTCCTAGACTAGCATAATTCTTAACTACATTGTAAGGATTACTCTTTCTTCTGTTTCCAGGCTTCATGTAGTAAATTTATAATCACAGCTCAATGTAGTTAGAGGTATAGCTTAGACTGGTTTGGTTGTATTTTTATTTGGTTTTGCTTTCTTTTCTCTTCTGGAAATCAAATTTTCATATTAATAAATGTTTTCTTTATTTGGTTATCAACAGTTAAGGGCCATTTACTTCATTCTCCTGTATGTTTGCCATGGTGGTCAGTAATAACCAATGCCAATAATAAAAATATTTAAAATTATTTTGTGTTTTTAGGTGTGTTTGCACACATATGAATGTTGCCATGAAAGTATCAGAGAATATGTGCAAAGATAAGGGAACAACTTGTGAGAGTTTGTCCTCTTCTACCACTGAGGGAGATCTTGAGATTGAGCTCGGGCTGTAGGGCCTGAATAAAAAGCCAACCTCACATTCAGAGCCATTAAACCAGCTGAGAAAATCTGATGTAGAAACCCTTTTGTAAAATTTTCATTTTAGGGTCATTTCTTTTCATTTCATTTTAGTTGTTCTGCTCAACAATTTAACTGTACTTCCATTATAATATGTCTATTTGGTTCTTCTTTGTATGTTTTTATCTCGATGTCTTCTTGGTTTTCACCTCTAATTTTCATTACAAATTTGACCACAGAAGGGATATTCTTTCAAAACTTTCAGTGAGCCTGAGCTGTTTGTTTGTTTTTTTTTTTTTTTCAACATATCTCATCTCTTTGCACAATTCATGCTTATTTTTTATGTATGTATGGAAATTTTGTTAATAAAAACATTTTACAATAACATATTATAAAAACATTGTATGGTATGCTAGCTGTCAATATCCCAAACTGTGAAGTTGATTGCTTCACCTGGAATAAGGTGATAGATTAAGAATATACTTAGTATTTCAGCTGTACTTTTAAATAATGAGATTACTTCATACATAGAACTACCTGTTCTTTGGACATCTTTTATAATGCCTAGGTAAGTGACATTTGCCTTCTACTTATAGAGCAATTTCTATTATTACTGTTTGGAATTTTCAGAGCAGCAGATATTTTACAAGGACGCCCCTCAGTTCCACACCCATAAATGAAACATTTGCTGTTGCTTTCCTTTTTTCCTGAGCACATCTGCCAAGGTATGAGTGCCACCCTGGCACCTGGAGGAATAACATGCCATGCGGCTCGTTCTTACAGCTCACCGGTGTCACAGCTGGGTAGGACTATCGATTGCTTCCTTCCCTTGCAGCTTTCAGAAATACTATTTACTGATACCATGAAAACCTGATAGACCACAGGAAGGACATTTTCAGTTTACATCCAGCTTAAATCTTGTGAGTCCTGTGTCTAAGGAGGGCCGTGTCTCTAACAATAGGGGCTTAATTGTCAGACACTGAAAAGTGACCAAGGATGATATCCATTTATCTCCGTTTGGGAATGACTTGGACTACCCTACCTAGCAACTCACTTAAACAGAAGTTTCTCATGAATGGTAATTGATAAACACAAACATACACATAAACACATACAGAGACACACAGAAACAGACAGACACACACACATACACACACACACACACACACACACACACACACACACACACACACAGAGCTTTCCCCCCTCACCACAATTAAAGTCACCTAAGATATCATTTCAGTTCGACAACATAAATTTTCCAAGTTTATTTGGACTTTTACAGTTTACACTGATAACATTTTCCTGTTTGACGATCAAGCTATGGCTGTAGTTTTGTGACTAGGTGTTTCTCCATCATATGTACATTCCATGTTCATTGGGTGCTCTTGTCCTTGATACATTTGAAGATTACACACTACTTCACAGAATGGATTTTAAGTTGGTAAGTATAGTTCCATGCTATATCCTTGACATCTACATTTATGATTGTATGTATTATATGACCTGTGTCTTAAGGTGATGTAGATCTAATCAGAGCATCAGGTGCATACAACATGTCTTCCCCCACCTGAGATTTTATGCCCAACCTGTATCTATACTATGATAGATAGATGTCTAAATAATAAGATATACTTTAATTTAAATATTTTTTGAGAATCTCATACACAGTTGCTGCATTTATATGATTTCTAGTTCTCTTATCCTCACTCTGTGTCCTTTTACCTTGTCCAATTTCTCTCAATTTCATTGTCTCTTCTTTAATTATCACTCTAACATAGTGTTTGCTCAACAGAATTATCTAAACTAATTTTGCTGACATAAAAAAGTAATAGAAATGAAAGGAAATATTTTATCTTATTCTATGAGAGTCTCCATATATTCAGTTAAGATCATTATAGCCTATTTGTTTGCTTTGTTTTGTTTTGTTTTGTTATGTTTTGTTTTGTTTTGTTTTTTCATCTCCTGAAGGTAAAGTGACATACATCATGACTTTTGTGTTTACTAAATGGTGGCTCAATATGTACCACCAACTAAAATAGCTACCTCATTATACATACAATAATTAGAAGAGTTGCAATATGGAATAGTTGATCCCAGGCCTAACTTAATTGCCATTCAAATTTCCTCTCTCTCTCTCTCTCTCTCTCTCTCTCTCTCTCTCTCTCTCTCTGTGTGTGTGTGTGTGTGTGTGTGTGTGTGTGTGTGTGTGTGTGTTGCCAAATGACTGCTCACTTTCTCCTTACTGAATACCACGTTACTGGTTTGTATTTCATATTCATTGTAGCTCAAGCAAATATTTATCGGTCAGTAAGCACGTTGAGTCAAGCACTCAGTACTTTATTTACACCATCACACTAAAGCATTAGACAACACTGGAACATTCTGCAATCTTATACATCTTTTCTCTATTGTAACACTCATAGTTAGTGCATCCATAGTGCCATGTCTGGTAAGTACCTAAGTCGGTTTCTAGGGCTCTAAGGCTCCTGGGATGAGCAGGTCTCAATATTGAAAGTCCATAGATGTAGTCACTAGAGAGGTAATTGAACATAATTACTGCTGTATTAAACCACTTAAACTTTCTAACACTGAGAACCTCTTTGCCCCTTTATATGCCACAAAGGATATGAAACTATAAACTTCATTTCCTTCTTAAGTGATTGCCAAAAATGTGAAAGGTCTTGATAGAAAGACTTGAATAAGAAACAAGCTAGTTCAGTGCCCCTTATTGAGTACATGTGTTTAGTTGGTGTTTTGGTTCTGTGAAGAGACATCATGACCAAGACAAGTCTTATAAAGAAATACACTTAGTTAGTTCCTGCTCTAATCCCTTGATGACCAAGCATTTAAATATATGATCCTAGGGGAGCCTTTCTTTACTCAAACCACCACAGCACGAATAAAGCAAACACTTTTGTAGAAGTCTTTTTGTTAGCAATAGTTCTCCTGTTAACTGATCCACTCTTCCTAACAGGTAATGTATGACAGAATACACTTCCATATCATGTCTAACTAATTATCAAACAACAAATAACATCTTGCCAAATGAGAAAGTCTATTTTTTTTCTTATCTGTTTAGACAGCCAGTGAATGATAAAGCCACATGCTGTGTATGTCTGAGAATAAAACAGGATAATATATATCAGTCTTCCTGCTAGGTCCTAAGACTTCAGGCCAATGGAAACTCAGTCATGCTTAATTTTTCATATTTCCTCAAATTGTAGATGAAGACCTTCAAATGCAAAAGTGTTACGTATCATAAGCCTAATGGAATAATGTGGACACCACCGGTATCCACCAGGGGGCTCCTGTTTTAGCCAAGTGTGTTTCATCATTATACTTATGGAGGCTGACTTGTAACATTAGGTTACAGAATGGAATTATTATTAGTTATTATCTTAATGTTACCACAATTAGCACACTGTCCTTATCTCATTGTTATCCAAACCTTCAGACAAGCTTTCCACAACTGGTATCACTGGAATACTATTTTTACACCTTTACTTCCATTTTATGCAGATTCATTTGGCCTCATCAAGGTCATCCTGGGACCCAATCATCATGGATCTCTTGTGACGGAGTTTCCCAGGTATTGAATTATAGTGAGGACAAGGGGAATTTCACTAAAAACTCCTCCCAGGAAACTAGGAGAGACATACATATGTTTACATAAGCTACAGTATACATATACGCACAGATCACTGTATTATGTAAAAACACAGAAAAGTTTTTTTTTTTTAATTGTAATAAACATGTGTGACTGCAATAAAATGCCATTGTTTGTCTGATTGCCTATGTGGCAGTTACAGGAAACAAACAAACAAAACAACCAAGCAAACAAGGCAGTTCTTGGTTCCAGAAAATAAATAGCAAGCCCTTTACTGTAAGAACGGGATCTGTTTTTTTCTTTTTTTGAAAAAAGTGGCGTTTAGATTAATCTCAACAGAGTGTCCATCACTATAATGAGTGAGGCTTGGCAGAGCTATCTTCAACACTGTTCCCCCTGCTGAGATGAACAACAAACCCTGTACTTAGAACCTGCTTGCATTGTTGAGATCAAATTTGTCATGTCACTTCCTGTGTAGCTCTTGATTGTGTTTACAGTGAGCGGCCGCTCCATAAACTCTTGATGGGATTGCAGTCATCAGCTATTCGTTGCCATCACAGACCACAAATTACTATTTTTCTTTTGCCACAATCATCCACTTTCAATAGTCTTTTCAGACCCTTCAATGAGTAGTTTAGATATTTGGTAATTTTCTTTGGACCCCCAACATTTACTTTTCTACAAGCCAGGCTTATTTCTTCTTTGTTAGAGGGAATGTCTTTACAAAAGCCTGTTTAATGTGGTTTTTCATAAAGGTGATTTTGTAGCTTTGTTAGCCTTTCCTCTTGATCTATCGATCAAAAGTCTTGCAACAAAGTAAGGATGATATGTTTCTCTTCAAAGTTTTCCTACTATGCATTTCATTTTTGGGGATCTGGGCTGAACAGCTTAGTTACTACAGTATTCTCAGTCAACTTTAAGGGAAAATAGCTAAAATAGCTGCATGTTCCTTTTCAATAAACTCATGTAAGGAGGTACAACGTTTTAAGGACCACTAAATGCATTATTTGGAATTTGTCAGGCTCCATTCCTAGCATATGGTTAATAGTTTCTTCACAGAACTATAGTGCTTCCTATAGGAATATTGTAAATCTATGAAATTAATTTTGTCATTTGTTGTTTGCTATTTTATACAGAGATTTTAGTATTGTCTACACTACAGGGATTGCCTATCTTGTGGGAATATTCTCTGCTTGTGGGCAAACAACTTTGTAGAAACAAGAGTAACACTTCTCAGAACAACGAAAGTAACATCTTCAACACTGTTGCTATTGCTTTCATAAGTGATGCCAAGTATTTAATTACTCAAGTAAACACAAAATGTTTTCATAGAAAATGACATTTTAATATTAACAATGGAAAAGAAGGAAAAGAAGATCTAAGCCCATAATTTTTTTTTTTACTCAAGAGGGAAAGTAACTATAAGTAACTATATGCCATTTTTTTCACTCAAGAGGGAAAGTAACTATAAGTAACTATATGCCATTTTTTTTTTTTACTCAAGAGGGAAAGTAACTATAAGTAACTATATGCCATTTTTTTTTTACTCAAGAGGGAAAGTAACTATACGTAACTATATGCCATGGTCCTAGTAATGTGCTTTCCCTTCAGGCTTATTAACTAATATAGTCATATCACTATCCTAACTAGTTTATATTGTTGTCTCAACACAACTCAGAATCACTTAAATAGAAGGAACTACAACTGAGGGGTATATTTCCTTGATTGATGCAGAAGGGAACAATCTACTGTGGTACCATCACAAAGGCACAGGGTTTATAAGAAAGCCAGAAGGGAGAGGAGAGACAGAGATTGAGAAAGTAAGTCAGCACTTATTTCATTGTTCCAGCTTCGTGTCTAAATTCTGATTTGGGGTTCATAATCTGACTTCACTCAGTACTGGATTACAAGGACATAATAAAATAAATCCTTTCCTTCCAATGTACTTTGGATGACTGCATTTATAACAGTAGCAGAAAACAAAGTACAACAGCTACCGTAAGGTATTTCATTTTCCTAAGGTCAACTCAGATCATCATGGGTAAGAAAAGAAGCATTCGCCATATCTAGTGGGGCTTGGAACCATTACCACTCTACCCAGCAACAATGATTGTGTTCTCTTTGGCAATTAACTGGTGATATGTAGAACTCTGGGCTTGCTCTTCCCAGATTCTTAGAGACAAAGTCTAAGGAAATGAATGTTTCTCAATTATTAAACACATTCTCTTGGAATAACAACAACATGATTATGGATGCCAAGAAGTTCCAATATTTTGAGTAATTTCAGCAAAAGCCCAAACTTATAAGAGAAAGTAAAACCCCTCTCCCCAGTGACAAACTTCCTACAACAAGGCTATGCATCCTAACCCTTCGCAAACAGTTCCAACTACTGGGGATGAAAATTTCATATGCATGGGCCTGTAGGGGCCTTTCTCATTCAAACCACCACACTAAAGTAAACTTGAAAGCAATGGAGCTGTTGCTATTAAACTGACATTTAAGAGAAGAGGGAGAATCTATTATTAACAAGAAAAGTAAACAGAGGAAAAGAAATGAGACAGAAAAAGGCAGAGGGAAGAAGCGAGACCTGAGATAGAAAGGAAGAGAACAGGAGAACAGCGAGAGAAAATACATGTAAGGAAAAGAGAAAAGTAGGCTTCAGAATTAGACCCATCCTTTTCCAGGATCAGCTAGGAACTGGAATGTTCCCACTTATAAGATATGCTCATTATAAATGAAATGTGTATTATAAATCTCACTTTTGGAATTGAGCACACTAAAATTGTGTTTCTTCTACATGAAAACAAAGAGTTGAAAATGAAATCAATAGATTCCAATAAGATAATTTAAGATAGTAAGAAGGAAAAAAAAAGTAGATTTTTTTTTCCTGTAGAAGAAATTATAAAGCAATGTCGTCATAGGGCTGAGGAAGAGCATCCATGTGAAAAGCACCTTCCTGGCAAATATGGCAGCCTCGCTTTGAAACAATAGAATCCATGTTAAAAGGCTGCTCATCACAGTGTTTTCTTGTGATCTTCAAGATGGCTATTTGTTAGACTTTATACCTATGTCCTCAAAACTATATTTAGTCAATAAATTGTAAAAAGTAGAGTTTGCTCAAGTCTGGGAAACCTGAAAAGGTTTGAGGCTGTAATTTCTTTTTATTTTCATGCTTTTTTTCCCCCCTAGCTTCTCAACTACAGACAATGAAAGCAGGGGCATCTACTGTTGTTTAAAACCAACGCCAGTGCAGGATAGCATGGAGCCAGGCTCTCTGACAGAAGAGAGGGATGTCAGCGGACATACGAATGTAAAATTCAACTTCTATCCAACATAAATCAGTGTGGTATTAGCTTAAGACAATTTCTATTGTCCTAAAACTAAACTGATGACTTGAATATTGAACCAAAAAGAAATTAGGGTGTCTCTGGAATAATCAGATGAACACCAGTTGGTGAAATCAGGCTGAAGTTTTATACAGAGTTTAGGGGAAAAAATCAAACTCTTCCACCTTTGTTAATTTAATACACAGAGTCTTGCTGTCCTGCAGACAAGCTTGTTTCTGTGATTATTCATGACCCTGCCAAACAAATAATAAATCCATCATAGACAGATTGAGCAATTACTTTTATTCCTACTCTTCACTCTTTGATAGGAAAAAATAGAAGAGATGTTTTCAGATTATTTTCATATCCAGAGAAGATCTGTCAGGCCTATGCTTTGTAGAGTTTCCTTTTATTTTCCAGTCCACATTGACAAAAAGTGGGAAAGCAAGTACACTTGGAAACATGGAATTAAAGTTCAGCTCCTTCACAGGGCGTTCTGATATTCATGTATGGGATAAGCAAGGTCGAAGATCATGAATAAAAGTTACACTCATTATGTTCAAAACTCATCCTGTACATTATAGCCTACAACGTGCAAAAGATGTCATGATTGACTTTATTAAAACATGAGAAGTAAAATGTGCACTTGAGACTGAATCCCAGGGTCATGTATTCCTGGACATAAAGACTACTTCTGTCCACATCTTTTATCAGCATCCCTTTATGAATGGGTACCAACCCATTTATCATTCTTTGTTTCTTCCCAGGAATTCTGTCCTGTGTTACTGTTGGAAACAAAGTCTCCAAGCCTGGAAAGCAAAGGCTGAATTTTAATATCATTCCAAATAAATGTGTTACTTAAACCAAGCTGACCTACGGTATTTAATTTAAAGAGTATATCTAAGCATTTGTATTAAATATTTATTTAATGAACCCTAGATTAATATTAGAAACATGCTTATGATTTCATGCCAAGAAAATACTTCATTATATATGATTTATTTAAAACCAAGCTACAGAAAATACTCCTTCCAAATACTTAGAAATGATAAAGAGATATCATTTTAAAAGTTTAATAATACACCTATTATTGTAAGTTTTATTAAATTTCATTAATGTATCCCATTCATCATTTTTACAGGTATACCAAAAGTTTAATAACTGTAGCCTTATATAACTTTACTTCTTAGTTATTTTATTATTTTTCTTCTATTTATTTTTTATATAAATTTAAATATTATTTTGTCCTGTTGAAATATCTATATTCAAATAGGATCACTACATTATTATATATATATGGGATAATAAAATGGAAAAAAGACTGAATATTATTAATTTTTCCTCACTTATTATTGTATTGCATCATAGTTTGCTGAGTATAGTAAAGTATGTTTATGATTATAGTTCATTTAAGATTCAGGTTATATTTTAATCTTAAAAATCAAGTGCTATTTGCCTTTAAGCCTTGAATATAAATAAATGACTTTTTATGTCTTGTATATATTCAATATTCAGCAGATAATTATACTATTTGATATGTTGGTATATTGCTCTTTTACATATATAACCATCGGATTTTCTTTTCCTATAATTTTATTTGAACATTTTTCTCTACACATTCTAACTAAAATTATGTTTGGCTTACTCTTGGTTCATTGAAACATCAACTCGACTGGTATTTAATTCCATTTTCTAATCTACACCTGAAGGGGCGTGGTTTTGTTCTGAGGTTATGTCATTTTTGCCACATGTTCCAGGAGTGAGCACATTGGTGTGACAGTGAGTGGGGCTTTATATTTCAATCCTAAATTTTATATGATTTTTATTCCCACTGAAAACCTAGAATCTCACCACTCTCTCATTGACCTCAGGGGTGAAGTAACTGCTGAGCCTCCCTACTTTCAATTCCTGTTGTAAATTTACTCCTGCTGGCACTGTGTTTCTGCCACCTTATCTATTATCTACCTTCTGTATTTATGATTGGAAAAATGGAAGAAATGCATTAGAAACACTAGTAACATAACCAGAAATAAATTCCCAGCTTATATAAACAGCTTAAACATGAAAATGTAAAGGGAAGGAAGATGACTCGTTTGTCAATGCATGGTTTATATTTAAGAAAATTAAGGAGAATTGTGAAACTGTACACCCCGAAGATAGAAAATACAGAGAAGCCATTAAAGTAAGTTTTAACCTTAGACAGACAGCTTTGATGACAGGAAAAGAAGGAAATAATTCTTGCTTTGTCTGAAGAGAACCTGCTGTCATCTATTTGCTGATATATGAGCTTCTTCAGCAAATGAATTAGGAGAAATTCTCCAGGGAGAAGGATCAGTATGGTGGAGAGTCACGTTCATCTCAGAGCACAAAGTAAGCCCCTGAGAAAATCTCTAATCACACACCCTCAGTCCATGCCACCTAACCAAAAATCCTGCTGAAAATGGAATTTAAGGTATCATGAAATTGAGAGTGGGAGAAAGAACTCTCTAATGGTGGAAAGAAAATCCTCTCAAGAAGATTCCACTGTCTTCTCTTTAGAAACACTGAAAAGATTGTAAGTGTCATGGCAGACTTTGTAACTTAAAACTAGGAACTTAAATAACAAGGTGTTTTGTTTCTTGATTCCTTAAGCCTCTAAAACTCATCCATTAAGGGGTAAATGGACTGTGTCTATGATTTGATATGCATATACATTACAGAATGAAAAGCCATGCTCACACATTTACTTGTGTACTATGTTCTTTGTAGAGAAGGAACACAAAATCCACTATTAGCAGTCTTTCAACACACACACTATTGTTATTACTGATAATTTATTGTTTCTATAAGCACATGATTTTAAGATTTTTATTTTATATATATATATATATATATATATATATATATATATATATATATATATATATATATATAACTTTTTCTTAATTTCCTTTCTAGTAATCTTCACTAAAGATTGTAAGGAATCTCTTCCCTGGACAATTATCCTTCTTGTGCTTACCTAATTTTGGATAACATTCACCCTTTTATGATGCATTTATTTTTTTTTTATAATGATTTCCCAAATGCTGTACATCTGTCAGTGAAAATACACAGCCTTGAGAGTGCTGAAATACAGGACACCAACACCTGCTACTGGCTCACATTATAAAATAATATGTGAAAGCATGTTTGAAACCATAAAAAGATCATTATAATTTTAGGGTAAGTTTTACTTTGTGCTCACAGAAAACTATTTGGTTAGTCAGCATTTGAAGGAGAAAATCCAGAGTCTGCCCACATTTATCTAGATTTATTTTTTTCGTTTGAAAATTAAAAATCATTGTTGGGCATAATTCAATTGTAAAATACTTGCCTAGCATACAGGAAGTTCTTAGTTAAATCTCTACTATGAGATAAACTATTTTTTTTCACTTTTCTTAATTAGATATTTTCTTAATTTACATTTCAAATGCTTTCCCAGAAGTTCCCTATACCCTTCCCCCTCCTTGCTCCCCTAACCACCCACTCCGACTTCTTGGCCCTGGCGTTCCCCTGTATTGGGGCATATAAAGTTTGCAATACCAAGGGGCCTTTAGGTAAGATGCTACAAACCTGCCATTTTATCACTAAGGAGGTAGTAGCAAGAAGATCAGAAGTTCATGGTGATTTGGGGCTAAATAATAAATTGTGAGCCAACTGGCATCCCAACAAACATACAGAAATGGTTCTGTGGTTAAAAATACACAATCTTCTTTTAGAAAATTCAAGTTTAGTTCCAAGAACCTATGACCAGTAGCTGACAGCATCTGTTACTCCAGCTCCAAGGAATGCAACACTCTTCATGGATAGACATCTCATTGATGCAAAATCCCATACTCAGACACTCATATACATATAATTTAAAACAATGAAATTAAACTTAAAATAAACTATTTTAAAGTGAATATAATACAAAATTATATTTTATACTTATATTATTATTATGAGCCTTCTATTGTCACTACACTATTTTTCCAAGTTACACAGTAGGGATCTGAAAAAGATGTGTCTTTCTATTAAGTGATACATCACTAGAGTAACTGACTCTCCCTCTCTTAGCAGTTATCAAATACCAATAGCTCTTTAGCCAAGAGTTGGACAAAATCACTCCCCATGCTTATAAAATGCCTCTCTTGAACGTGCATATAACATACTTTTGGTGCCACAGCTCCTATGGGTTCATATACAAAACTATTCTGCTTGTCCAGATGCGACATGCCTCACTCTACCGGCAAGAAAGACATGCCACCACCAGGATCTTCACAAACAGCCTTTACTCAGGAGCACCTTGACTGCAGTTTCCCAGGACCTGAGCAGTGGGAGAGCTGCTGCTTATATACCCTTCCAGGGAAGGGGAGGGTATCATAGTGATTGGGGATTGGTGCAGTAGACTACACCTCATTAGCATATAGCCCGTTAGGGAGTGACTATCACTTGAGGAGAGCCACACATGCACACTGGGCTTTTTCATCTGACAGCCGGCCGAACCTCTGAGCCATCTTGTAATGGCGGGGAGTGGCGGCTGCATGGAGCCACTGCTGCATGGAGCCTCGGCTGCATGGAGCTGCAGCTGCCTACATCCAGAGAACACTTTTCTAGAGATCAACCATCACTGTGGACTTCAGAACCTTTCTGACTTCTCTTCAGCAAAGATTCTTGGGCCTGGGGAGGAGATGTACAGCACATATAATCCATTTAGGACTGAAAATTCACAATTGATGATATTTGAAAGCCTAGTGACTAATGACTCCAAAAGAGGTAACCCATTCCTGGATTCTTAGCCTTAGGCTTTTTACATATTTGTCCATGGATTTTAGTAGGTGATCTCTTACCATGTTGTTAGGTAATTCTGTTTATACTCTTTTGTATATGGTTCTGTATACATATCTTGGAAGCTTCTACATTTTTTACAATTTTTTCATCTTTATTTTTTCATCATTTTCACATTTTACGATTTTTCATCTAGTTCTTCTTTGTACTTGCTTCTCTCTGATTCCTGCCTCTCAACTGACTGAAAATCTTAGTTTTTACTTTTCTTGGAATATAGGAATAAATGTTTCTTTACTATATTTAGGATATCAATGGCAAGCAAAAGAGAATGGTCACAAACAAGGTTATTTGGTGAATGACTTTATTTGGGAAGATTCTTGGTGTATGGGTAATGGGTGACACAGAACTGTAGGTGACTCCAAAAGAGTTGCTGCATGGAAAAATTCTGCCCCATGTGAAAGATGACTTCCCACTAACAATTGTGCATTTTTTTTTTAACATTGCAACATCAAGTTGTTATTGTCAACTACAATGTCAACTTCTAGAGATCCTTGAAATCTATTGTTGTAATATTTTAGGTTAATTAAGTTTGAGAATTTGTGTTGAGTCATATTCAGTGTTATCCCATGAAAAATATGCCCTACAGATCACATGTCAGAGATTGTGGATTTAGTCTGCTATTTAATAGTTAGTTAAGCTCCCATCTACTAGTTAATCTACTCTAGTCAAATTACATGCAGATGGGACAGTGCTGCATGCAAATATGAGGAAAGCAGAGGAATCAGGGAGTAAATGATGTCTCTGCTGTGTGCCCTTAACATGCCCCTCAACCCTTCTTCCACTACACAGGATCATTTTGTCAGTAGCTGGACTCTGGTAATCACAGCTAATCTGACGAAGATGATAATGGCCACCAGCTCTCAGAAGTCAGTCATCCACAGCAAAGATCCAAAGAATTCATTCCCTCTTGTCTTAATGTTGCAAGAAAACAGCATGAACAAAAAGCAAGTTGCAAAGGAAATGGGTTATGCAGCTTACACTTCCACATTCCTGTTCATCACCAAAGAAAGTCGGGACAGGAACTCAAGCAGGGCTGGAACCTGGAGTCAGGAGTTGCTTACTGGTTTGTCCAGCCTGCATCCTTATAGAATCCAGCACTACCAGCCCAGGGATGGCCCCACCCACTACAAACTGGGCCATCACACATTGATCACTATTTTTAAATGCCTTAAAGTTGGATATTATGAAGACATCTCCCCCCAACTGAAGCTCCTCTTCACTGGTGTCAGGTTGACACAAAACCAGCCAGTATACCTCTGGAACCTCTAATTGTTATAATTTTGCCTATTGTGCTTGATAGTTTTATGTCAAAATGACAAAAAAAATGCTAAAAAGTCATCTGATAGAGACAACCTAAATTACCAAAAATGTTTCCATGATCAGGCTGTAGGCAAGTCTATAGGGCATTCTCTTAATAACTAATTGATGGGACAGGGCCTAGCCTATTATGTGTGGTACCATCCCCAGGGTGGTGTTTCTGGCTTCTATAGAATAGGAGATTGAGCAAGCCATGAGTTTGAAATCCAGTAAGCATCACCTCCATCTCATCCCATGAAAATATATCACCCTCCCCCACATCTAGGTTCATTACCAGCTAACGTTTCTTATTGAAAAACAATACAGATATGGAAGTCAAACTATTTCCTCCCTAATTTGCTTTCTGTTGTAATATTTTATTACAGCAACAGTAACCGTAACTAGGATAGAAATTGGCTCAGGAGTAGAGGTATCACTGTGACAGACCTAACCATATTGCTTTATGGAGGATTGTTAAAGGACTTTGGAACTTTGGACTTTGGAATGGTCATTGAGTGTTCAAAGCTTGGTGAGCTATTCTGTGGGAGCTTGGAAGCTGAGAATGTTGAGAGCAGTACAGATGATAAGAGTATAGGCTTGAGAGGTTTCAGATGTAAGTTTGAGTGCCTAATGAGTCTATCAGGGTCATTTTCTGTTTTGAGTTAAGAATTTGTGGTCCTGGTGAATGGGAACTGAATAAATGACTGGGCTTAACAAGATACCAGAACAGCTGAAGTGAAACCTTTGCTTTAATGAAGAAATTGATTCTGATTAGATGGAACTGAGAAATCAGGTGAAATTAAAAAGAAAGCAGCATCATTGAAGTGAAATCTTCTGGGGAAGTGTTTCATGAGAGTCAGCACTTAGAAGCTGTGTTCCAGAGTGTCTATGGTTGTATCTTATGTTGGCATCTAATCATGGTCATGTGTAAGAGTCTCCTGAGAGGTATGGGTTTTGAAGGCATGAAAGGATCATGGATAGTAGCTGAGGTTTGCCACTGTGAGAAGCCAGCAGAGACCACTGGTGAGAGTGCAAAGTTTTAGTAGAACCCCAGGATTGAAAGGCTCAGAGAGAAAATTTGAGACTTTGCACCATGAAGATTTCAAAGAAAGGCTAGTGATAAAATCACAGTCCAGTTGCAGTAGAAGTCACCATCATTTTGGAGATGCTAGTACCATCAGATAACTGCCAAGAACTGCAGCAGAATTCAAATCAAGCTAGCCTGAGTCTAGAAAACCACTTTTATCCTTTGCAGAAAGTAGACCTATGAAGTGGCCCAAGGCTTTGAAGGAACCCAGAAGATTGTAAATGAATCCCAGACATTGTACATATGGTAGTTTATACTGTTTGGTTTAGCTTTGAACTGATTGTGACTGTGCCCTTGTTCTTCCCTCTTGAAATAATAAAGTATTTAACTTTTACTTTATAGGAGCCTACTGTTGAAAGAATTTTGGTTTTAAACGATTTGGTTGTTTCTTTAAAAGACTACAGTTTAAGCAAATCTTTGAATTTGTAAGAGTGTGAGACTACTTATGTTTGTAAAGTGTTTCATACTGTGATGTTTATAGTAAGGTGTGACCAGGAAAGAGAATGTATGACTTTACCCTGACTTGTTTCTGTGTCAAGTTGACAAGGGATCAATTGTATTGGATGGTTTTATGTCAACTTGACACAGCTAAAGTCATCTGAGAGGAGAGAAACTCAAGAAAAATGTGTCCATAAAATCAGGAAGTAGACAGGCCTGTAGGTCATTTTCTTAATTAGTGATTGATGGGGGAGCCCTGCCCATTGTGGGTGATGCCACCCTGGATGGTGGCCCTGGGTTCTATAGGAAAGGATGCTGAGCAAGCCATGTGCTGTAAACCAATAACCAGCCCTGTTCCATCAGCTCCACCCTCCACCTTCCTACCTGTCGAGTTCCTTGTTTATTTGATATTTTGCTAGGTAATGATTTCCTGTTTCTGGATGTAGAAAGAGTATAGGAGCCACAGGCCATACAGGAACAAAGGAGAACAAGGCCTCTAAAGGAAATTAAGCAAAGTTCTTATGAATTCACAGAGAATGAATCAACAAACTTGGGGCTGCGTGTGTACTGAAGCTTGGGGTTTAGTTTTTATGGGATTCCAGCTTGTGAAAATGAGTGGATCTCTGATAATCATGTCTTCTTTTGGGATATTTTCCTTCTGATTGTTTGTCTCTTCCAACTTCAATAAGTTTTAAAATCTTACTATATTTTCTTTTATTATCTTTGTCACTATCTTTTAGATGCCCGTTCTTTTCTAATGAAAGACAGAAATGCAGTGGATCTGGATATGAGAGGAGATGAGTGGGAACCAGGAAGAGGAGAGGGAGGGTAACTCTAATCAGGATAAAGTATGTTGGGACAATGATCTATTTTCAGTAAAAGGTAAAATACAAAATAATCTGCTATTTTTTTTGTTGTTGTTCTCATTAACAGATAAATTTCTTTACAAAGCTTATGGCTTACTTTAATCATATATTTAATTACAAGTTTTAACATACTCTAGATCAAGTGTTATTGCTATGGGATAAAATGAGTAAGCACTGAATATATAATCGAATCAAATATTTTTTTGTACTTTCCTCCGACTGTTTTCTACCTGATGACAACAGCCCTCTCCATTCCCTGCCACTCACAAGAGGAAATGAAGAAAACATCTAATAGTTCGTCCTCCTTCAATATGCCTTGCATTTTATTTTTATATAGATTGTTATAATTCATTCAGTGAGACATATCAAATATGCAGCCAACCTGGATATTGTTTGATGGAACAATTTATAATTAATTAAATCAATAATGTACTTCTGGAATTTCATGATGTTATTGATCATGAGAATTTTATGGGGAATTGGTAAGCAACATGGGTGTCTTCCAAGATAATTATGCAAATATTATATTATAACTCATTCCATGTACTTTGCTAGATTCATTTTTCATGAGGTCTAAAGCAGTTTTGTAAATATAATCTTAAATTTTTGTATACAGGTGATTTCTAAGCAACCATATTTACTTAGATGAGTTGAAACACTTTGGCAACACGGTATTCACTAATTGTAAAAGAAATGAAGCCTCACAGACAGACACAAAATAAAANAAAAATCATAGCTTTTCCTGTGTGTACATTGACAGTTAAATAATAATTATATAAAATAATTGCTAGAGTTAAATAATTTTTAGTAGAAATTCCTACTAGAGATTCATCTCTTTTTGTTGCAGTATTATTAAATTAATGCAGCATTTAGAGAATTATTTTAAGCTGCAGTAATCTAAGAAATTGCATTTTTTGTTTTTTTGTAAATTGAAAAGAGGAACTCTTGCTATATACACTGTGTGCTCATGGGGAAGTAAAAAGATGTCGCAAGAACCCAGTCACTCCTCCAGAGTAGGTTCACGAATTGACATCAGTTTGAGATACTTTATTGTAAACACATTTACTCGGGGCAATGTGTATATCTTTCCATGCCATTGACAATTCTCTAATGAATTTCTCACCCAAACGGCTAATCCTACTCAGAGTTCCCTTTGAACGAACTCCCTGTCCAATCCACATTTCCAGAATAAAAGTGTTCTGTCATATTAAATTGTAAGCCATATATAGGAGATAGTAAATATTTTCTCTATCTGATTTCAAGTACTCCACATTTTATTCATAAATGTTTTAGATTTTAAAAGATGTCTACCATGTGACATTCTTCACCTTACAAATTTCATATTCATTTAGGGCACATATGTCAAGTGTAAACAATAGATACATCCATTGTGACAAATCCCCAATTACTCAGTAATATAATTAAAATAAAATCAGTGTCTTGCCATCACATGGATTCTATATCCTATTTTGACTTCCATGTTTTCTTCATCAATGTTTTAAATTTTAAAATGTTGTCCATCTGGTCAACTCTTACTTCTCACACTTACCTTCCATATTTGAATATGCTTCACCAATGGATCATTTTGGGGCACAGAAAGCGACATATGTGTGTGACCTTTCCTGCACCACTGCATAACAATACGCTTTGGTCAAAAAGCTTTTTCTAACACAGAGAAAATGAAACAGATAGATAGATAGATAGATAGATAGATAGATAGATAGATAGATAGATAGATAGATAGAGATAGAGATAGAGATAGATAGATAGTCTATTTAAACACCCTTATGACCTCTGATTGGTATATTTTTCTTGTTTATAATATGTGTATTTTCTTATTCGGCTTAAGCATGCACATCATATGGTAGCTACCAGATTCACTGCTCTGTGTGTTCCAAGGCAAAAAACTGCATATGACCATTGTTAATGTAAATCACCTCCTTAGGATGTGAAGGGTGGTCAAACAGTAGCACCTCTCATTGGTACCACTAAGCCAAGAGATATGGATTTGGGAGAGGAAGGGCACAGTACTCTAAGAAATTCTTTGAAAAGCACTATTTTAAAAGCATTTCTCCTAATCACACTGGCTCATTCCCTGGAGTGCTCTCATATAGAATTTTCTTCTCTAAAAGAATGTCACCCTCAGTGCTTCCAATATGTTTTACTGAAAGTATCCATTTGAGATGCAGTTAGTGAAAAGGAAGAACAGATTCAGTATCATCTAATATTTTTCCTTTGAATAATTAACATTCAAATTAAAATGACCACATGTTTATGATGACAGCTTTAATGAAAGCACCACAGAGTTCTTTTGCAGATAAGGAGACTTAAAGGTCATTTTCATGGCATGAATATGTTAATTCATACACTTACTGGTAGATTGCTTACTAAATACTGCTTTGTAGCTTGGAATGAAATTGCAAGTGCTAAAATTTCCAATAGGTATAAATTTTATAAATCTTAACACAAAATTTATTTATTCTACTTAGATAATACATATTTTTCTGATTTGTGTTAATTGATAATATATTAGATCAATTTTCCCTGGGTAATCCCAACAAGGAATTCAAAAGACAAATACAATATATTGATGAATTAACATTTTAATGCACTGTTAAACCATTCTATTAGAGATTGGGTATGTATATATGAGATGAAACCATTTCTTAATCTGTTGTCTTGAGCTATTCTTGATTGCTTTAGAATTTGAAAGGTGTGGATTTCAGAAAATGAGTTAGTCATAAGGTTTTGCTCTTCTTGGTGTGTTTATGGAGAGCATCTTCTTTCTTCTTCAATGTTTTGATAGTAAATTATCTGAATCTTATTTTTATCCTCCAGAATGTGGCTTAAGTCTATGCGATTTTCAATACATCACATTACATTTTAACCTTTAAATTTAGTATTTTATTTATACATTTTTATAGTTCAGAATGTTAGTGTGATATTAAATATAAAATGTTAAATTATTTTTCCTGGTCACTTTTTAGGTAGTTTGTTTGCCTAGGATAGTGTATTACTATATAGCCCTAGATAACATTGAATAGGTAATCCTACTGCCTCACTTCCTGAGTTCAGAATTTAAGATGTAAGCTATCATCTGCCTTATATTCCACTTATTAAAACAATAATTCTTTGATATTTACAACTTTATCCTTTTTTCGATTCATCCTTACAGACATGTTCAAGCTTCAGCTATTTTTAATATAACACTGTCATAAACAATATTCATGTTTGAGAACTATGTATTGAGTTACAAGGTAAAATTGCAAAATGGTGGATCATAATGTATTAAGCTTATAATTCTGTTAGGCTGCTCTCATAGCTGTTCTTTACTGCATATGTCTATGTGTGGATGGATCCAGGAGTTGAAGACCATATCCCTAAATACAATTACATCACTGTTAGCATAGATCATGGTCTGTAATTCCAGTGACTAACACATGAACTTCTATGATGTTTAAGGCTTATTTTATAAAATGTTACCTTTACTTTCACAGCTCTTTTCTCTTTGTAGTAGTGATTGACATTTAGATCAAAACGTGGGCGAAATGGCTAATAAATGGGAACAGATTGTTCTTTTAAAAGGCAAACTTGAATGGTTTTGAGCATCTACTTCTGTATATGTCAGGCACTGGTGGAGCCTCTCAGGAGACAGCTATAACAGGCATCTGTCAGCAAGCACTTGTTGGGATCCACAAAAGTGTCTGGGTTTAGTGATTGTATATGGGATGAATCCCCAGGTGGGGCAGTCTCTGGATGCTGATTCCTGAAGTCTCTGCTCCACACTTTGTCTCTGTAACTCCTTCCATGGGTATTTTGTTCCCCCTTCTAATAAGGATCTAAGGAAGGAGCTAGAGAATGTACCCAAGGAGCTGAAGGGGTTTGCAGCACCATAGGATGACCAACAATATGAACTAGCCAGTACTCCCAGGGCTCCCAGGGAATAAACCACCGACCAAAGAGGCCACATGATGGGAATCATGGCTCCAGCTGCATATGTAGTAGAGGATGGTCTTGTCAGTCATCAATGGGAGGAGAGGACCTCGGTCCTGTAAAGGCTCTATGTCCCAGTATAGGAAAATGCCAGGGCCAAGAAGTGGGACTGGGTGGATTGGTGAGTGGGGGAGGGGATAGAGGATAGGGGCAGGGGGTTTTGGAGGGGAAACCAGGAAAGGGGATAACATTTGAAATGTAAATAAAGAAAATATCTAATAAAAAAGGAAAGAAAGAAAAAGTGACAAACTTAAAATCTTACAGGATAATCTAAATAAAGGAAATGAATTCCAAAGGAAATCCATACAAAGAAGTTTGGAAATTACACCAAGAACTTAGGAAAAGTCACATATTTCTTGATTCTAATCCTAATATGACATTCTTCAAATTGTGAGTATATCAATGACTCTCAAACTAGTATATATTTATTGTTTCAGTGCAATCTAGATCTCATTTTGTCATTTAAGTTTAGATTTCTGTGATTGCACAAGTTTTACTTTCCTGCTCTACTATTGCCTTGTGCAATTGATGGCTTTATTTCTATTAAAAGGTTCATTTTTAATAAGAAATTATGGAATATTAGATATTCTTTCCTCCAACATGTTGACTTTCCAAGTATGCACCAATATGCCAAGCTCCTTTTTAGACTGTCTCAAAAAACAAACAAAACAAACAAAACAAACAAATAAACAAAAACAAAAACAAAAAAAAACTGGATACAATTACAATTATAGTATTTGAAATCTGAAAGCAAATAATGTATAAATAAAGTTCTCAGTTACTTTATTTCATGTATGAAAGGGAGCAGATTAATAACATACTTGGAAATATATACATATATACATATATGTGTGTATTAATTTTAAGATCATGTGGAACAAAGACACTCAGTCCAAGAGCATATGTCAAAAAATAAATAAAAGCTACTTTTACTTCATTAGGGACCTATTTCATTACAGTGACAAAATACTTGTTTAGAAACAATTTAAAGAAGACTGTTTATTTGGCTTATGATTTGAAGAGTAGAGAATCTATCATGGCAGGGAAATCACAGTAAGCAGGAGAGTCTGTTAGGGAAGGGAAGGCCTAGTGCCCAGAGAATAAGGTTTCTATTCTCTTTAAAACCACAGGAAGACACTAGAGAAACACTGTGTTAGTATTTGGCTACATTTCTCTGTTTTAAAGTTACTTCACTCTTGGATCCTAGTTAATGGAATGGTGTTATCTAAAATCAGATGGATCTTTTTCCTCCATTATATTTGTCTAGAAACACCTTCACAGATATATCCATAGGCATGTTTCCTACATATTTTTAAATCTAACCATGTTGGCAGTGAATATTAATTATCATAAACCTGTTATTTGTTGGGTTGACACATCAGAATATTAGAAGTGAGCGGTGGAGGGAACAGGGGAAAGCAATTGTAGTCAGGATGTAGTATCTGAAAAAATAAATAAATAAAAATAAAAAATATATACAAAAGAATATTGTGGATCACCAAATCACTTCTTCCTTAGCCTCAAAACGATACATATATACAGAAATAATACAAATGCTTTCTCAAATTTATAACATTAGTTAACAAAAGTGAATGTCAATGACACTTCTCTTCTAATTCCCCATATCTCTGGGAAGAACAGAGAAAATTGTTAATGTGGTATGTTACCAGTCATGTATAAACTTGCTGTAGAAGGATTGAACTAGTGGATACATGAGGTAATAAAATGAACTAACTGTCTGAAGCTGGAAGCAAACCCTTAATAAGTGCTTTCTTTGAAATGTTGTCTTGGTTTTGGTGTCTCTTCATAGACACAGATAACTAAAACAAAGCACTTTAAATAATTAGCAAAAGACATACAGATCCACTGAAGAACTATAGGTGCTTCTTTGCACACTTCAGAAACGACATCCATGGTAACCTATTTCTTCATATCATATAGGAATTCCTTAGAGACTCTTAGAAGATGAATACTCTGAGTATAAAAGGCTCTAAATAACAAAGAGCAAATAAAATTTATGATTATGTATGGTTCATGCAATCACTCGCTTTTTAATGTTTATTAAACTCTTTATTTGCCTGAAAAGTCCTTTTTAAGACACAATAATTACACTGTCCAGCAAACATACCATACTGGAAATCACTGTTATTACATATGAAGAATACTATTTTATTCATTGGACACTTCAGATAAACTATAACCAACCAGAGAAAGAACTGAAAATGTGTTTCTAGCAGTCTGGACCCATTGCATGTCTACTAATGAAATACTGAGACATGAATACTACAGATTACCTAAAGCTATTGTCTATGCATAAGTATGTACTCTAATGGTTGCATTAACCATCTGATTCTATCCTTTACTCTCAGGAGACACATTATTTTGAAAAATAACATATCGTAGAATTGAATTTGATATATTACTTAATAAATATGTGTGTAACTTCTCATCCAGGAACTAATCACTCTGCAAGGTAGAGTACAAAATGAAATGGGCTATATTTGGGAACCTCTAAGCAAGGTAGGATGAGATTGTAACCCATGAATTAAAGAGACAAGCATCTTTGAAAAACTTGACAATATTTGCAGGATTCACACAACATTCATTTCTAGTCTGGTCAGGCAATGTTTCTAGAAGTACCCAGGTTTTATCTGGGATTAGAGAAGGTTGTTCTATTTCTTGATTCACAAATGCAAAAATCTCATATATATTACTATCTTTATGTAACTCTCTTCTTTATATACCCACAAATGTTTAAAGCAGCAAGGGAAATATTCTAGAATTGAACATTTATTTTTGCTTACTAGAAGTTATCCTTTGAATATGAAATATCCTTCAGAGAGTCAGGTGTCTAGCTGCTGAATGCCCAACTATTTTTATAAGATAATTTTCTTCATTTACATTTCAAATTCTATCCCCAAAGTCCCCTATACCCTCCCCCTCCACCCTGCTCCCCAACCCACCCACTCTTACTTCCTGGCCCTGACATTCCCATGTACTGGGGCATATGATCTTTGCAAAACCAAGGGCCTCTGCTCCCATTGATGGCTGACTAGGCCATCCTCTGCTGCATATGCAACTAGAGACACAGTTCTGGGGGGCACTGGTTAGTTCATATTGTTGTCCCTCCTATAGGGTTGCAGACCCCTTCAGCTCCTTGAGTACTTTCTTTTGTGTTTTTCCATTTCTTTTTTTTTCTCTCTCTTTATTAGATATTTTCTTCCTTTACATTTCACATGTTATCCAGAAATTTTCCCTTACCCTCCCGCGTCCCCGCCCTGCTCCCCTACCCACCCCCTCCCACGTAATGGCCCTGGCATTCCCTTGTTCTGGGGCATATAGAGTCTGTATGACCAAAGGGCCTCTCCTCCCAATGATGGCCAACTAGGCCATCTTCTTCCCTATATGCAGCTAGAGACATGAGCGCAGGGGGAACTAGTTAGTTCATGTTATTCTTCCACCTAGAGGGTTGAAGACCCCTTCCGCTCCTTGGGTACTTTCTCTAGCTCCTACCTTGGGAGTCCTGTGTTCCAACTAATAGTTAACTGTGAGCATCCACTTCTGTGTTTACCAGGCACTGGTATAGCCTCCCACAAGACAGCTATATCAGGTCCCTTTCAGCATTATCTTGCTGGCATATGCTATAGTGTTTATTTTGGTGGCTGATTATGGGAGGGATCTCTTGCAGCCGCCGTCACTGGTTGGTCCATCCTTTTGATTCAGCTTCACACATGATCTCTGTAACTCCTTCAGTGAGTGCTTTGTTCTTGATTCTAGG
>LR752246.1:36723-98501 GCA_902729485.2 Mus minutoides | reverse complement strand
CGAGACCCTAAGTTCTAACCCAGCACAGAAGAGGGAAAGCAGGGGAGGAGAGAAAGCCAGTCAGCTACAGTTCCTGAGCAAGACACAAGATTATTTTCCAGGTACAAAATGTTCTCATACCACTTGAAAAATTACCAGGGGTAACTGAAAGGCCAGGCTTAGGAAACAGTGAACAGCGTGGCCTGTTTTATTTTGTTTGAGTCCTCTCAGCATTGTCTCTGAAGTGAATTCTTGAGTGTTCTGGAAAGTTCTCAGACATAACATCAGAGAGGGCGCCTCTGGAGCAAAACACAGGTTGCTTGCCACAAAGATGTGGGTGCCTCAAGAGCTTTGATGTCATCCTTACGGGGCCCGCCTGACGCTGCTGCGGGAAGTCGGACAAAGAGATGAGGAAAAACAGAAAGAAAAGGAAACAGAAAAGCCCCAAGTAAGGAGATGAGGGTGCAGAGTGGGGCGGCGCGGCGCGGCAGCGCAGCATCCTCGGCTGCTGGCTTTTCCTGTCCAGCCCTGAGCAACCAACCCCTCCCTGTCTCCGTGCTCAGCTGTATTTGGCTGCTTCATCCCTTCTTTTCTCCGGTGAAAGCCTGTAATTACAGGCACCAGGTGCGGCGGCAGCTCTCTCCCCTCTCGGGTGACTCCCTCAGCCAGAGCTGTGAATGGTAATTTGCCAACCACCACCGAAGTTTCCTTTCAAAAGCAGGATACGCTGGGTGTCGTGTTACATCACTCAGAAGCCGGAGACAATAGAAGAGGAAATAGAATTTACCCGGGTAACAAAGGAGACTGCGGCTCATTTTTCTTTAGCCCTGGATAGGGAAGGACTGAATGCTGCCTCTAAGCTGACAGCCACCATCCATAACCGGGAAAGGAAGGGAGGGTCTCAGGGCAGAAGCGTGGACTCTGACTGGGTGCTGCTGTCCCCTGAGCCCCCATGTGTGCTATGTGTTCCAACGCCAAATTGGAGTGAAGCAACCTCACAACAGGTTGGATACTCCAGAGTGATTAAGAGGCTGGTCTTGAAGGCAGCCTTCTTAGGTTCAAATCCTAGCTTCACCGATTGGTAGTGGTGCACCTGCTGGTCGGTCATACACCTTTGCAAACCCCTTTTTCATTTACATAATGCTGCTGATTCTCTCTCTCTCTCTCTCTCTCTCCCTCCCTCCCTCTCTCTTTCTCCTCTTCCTCCCCTTTCTCTATTTTCTTTGCATCTTCCAACTCTCCTGGCTTTTCCTGCAGTTTCTTTGTAGTGGAGGAGATAGTCCCTAGGGCCTCAGACATGCTAGATAAGCACTTTGTCACCTAGCCATGTGCCCAGCCTGGTTCTGATAATTCTCACCTTTGGGTCCTGGTGTTATTTTGAAGATTTAAATGTCAGGACTCTTAAGTGCCTGGCTGTGCGGTACAGAGGATTATAAATACTAGCCTTGAGCTGATGTCAGGTTGGCTGCTTAACCTGGGCCTGTGTGACCAGGCTGAGGCCAGGGAGCAAGCCCCCTGTGGATGGTACCTGGGAGCAAGCAGTCTTTATATAGTACCTGGTACCTCGACAATAATGCTGGAGCTTTTTCTGTGACCCCTACATCTGGGAGTTTTAACCTGTGTCTTTGCCCCTCCTCTCTGTCATTATCTGGAGGCCTGAGGCTGTTTGGATGGTCAGGATAAAAAGTCTGTGCCTACAACTGAAATACATAAGGAAGTAATTAGTAAATAGTTTTCATTCCAGGTGACAAAGGAATGGACAAATGACATTATGACTCAAACACTGGGGACTCTAAACTGTAGGCACTCTGTGTGTCTCCTTTGGAGTTTCTCAGGAGTGGGCTAATGGATGCTGAACCCCACTGGAGATGCAACAGATTCCGGGGAGTATGACAAGGGTGGGTCTTGGGTCCCCTCAGACCAATAAATTTCCTAGGGAGCCACTTCTGTTGGATTTAGCGAACTTTTCTAAAGGTCAAAGTTTCCCATGGCTCTGTCTCATCAGCCCTTCTGTGGCTTTGCTGTCTTTGAGGAACTGGTGAATGCTCGTTCCCTGGCTGTGCTTTTTCTGAGAAAAAGTCGAAGACTGGGAATAAAACAGAGCAGTGATACGTGCGTGGCACCTGGGAGGGTGAGGGCCCGTGAGGGACCGTGATGAGGATTATCGAGGCATCTTTGCGAATGCCGCCTTTCTCAAGCAGCTATGGTAAAAATGGCCCTCATAAACCCATAGGGAGGCCTTGTTGGAGTAGGTGTGGCCTTATCAGAGGAGTTGTCTCTCTAGGACCTAGTCCGATTCAAGATCTAAGAAGCTCAAACCATATCTGGTGGCACAGGTCACTTCCTGCTGACTGCCGATGCAGATGTGAAAGTCACAGTTCCCTCTCCAGTGCCTTGTCTGCCTACATCATGCTTCCCGCCATGACAAGAATGCATTAAACCTCTGAACTGTAAGCCGGCCCCAATGAAACATTTTCCTTTATAAGAGTTGCTGTGGTCATGGTGTCTCTTCACAGCACTAAAATCCTAAGGAAGACAGCTTCTGTATTTAAGGACCACCATACCCACCAGAGCCAGTGGTCTTCAGGCTCACATCTTGCAAATTCCAAGAATGTAATTCATGGACCCGGAAGGTGAGTTTTAGAGATGACAGAAGCCACCTACGAAAGGCTGTGTTGAGCAAGCCAGTTTCTTGGAGATGGTCCACCTTTTTGCATGGCTGCGATGGGTGCACTTCAGAAAGGCACAGCCCCAGAGACTTCGACCCACGATTGCTTCTTGCTGATATGCCTTTCCTGCCACTATCACATAACCTAATGAATGACTCTTGGGCATCAGCCCACCCTACTGGGCAAATTTCCTTCAGCCCAACATGAAGATGATCTTTCATGAATTAAAGCTGTTTAGATGAATTAATGACTTTATAGAATTCCTGATTTGATTAAAATAATTTTAGGAAGAAAGTTTAAAGAGATGGTGTTGGGGGCTGGTGAGATGGCTCAGCGGGTAAGAGCACCCGACTGCTCTTCCGAAGGTGATAAGTTCAAATCCCAGCAACCACATAGTGGCTCACAACCATCCGTAACGAGATCTGGCTCCCTCTTCTGAAGTGTTTGAGGACAGCTACAGTGTACTTACATATAATAAAATAAAATAAATCTTAAAAAAAAAAAAACAAAGAAAAAAAAAAAAAAGAGATGGTGTTGTTTTGCCAGAAAGGTATAACAAAGTTAGAACCAAGAATAGAATATGCCCCCTCCTCATAGAATAGTAAGCAAAGGCTGCATAATAAGGAATACAATGAGCTTTCATAGGTTGCACTGAGAAAGGCTTGGGACAGATTTGTGATCAAGGAAAAACATTCATTCTAGGTCAGGTTCAAGGATGAAGTTACAGGTGTGCACTATGATAAAGCAAGGCCAAGTGAAACTGTTGTTTTGAACTTATAATGAGCTTACAGAATGAAGCACTGCTTTGAACTTATTTTTTTTTTAAGATTTATTTTATTTATTATATGTAAGTACACTGTAGCTGTCTTCAGACACTCCAGAAGAGGGCGCTAGATCTCGTTACGGATGGTTGTGAGCCACCATGTGGATGCTGGGATTTGAACTTATCACCTTCGGAAGAGCAGTCAGGTGCTCTTGCCCGCTGAGCCATCTCACCAGCCCCTGAACTTATTATTGACATCCTTCTGTAACTCCCCTTTTGTGTAGCATTTTATCAATGAGATAATTTTATAAAGAACTTTTGTCTAAGAAGGTATAAAAAGGCTGAGAGGGAAAAATAAAGTGTGGCTGTTAGGGCTCTGCTCCATCCACCAAATGTATTTCTGACTGTCTGCCTACATGTATGTACACTTAAGAGTTAAAAAGAGTTCAGGGTTTCTAGCTCGGCATCCTTGCTAGCCCCAGATAATTGAGTTTTGTTCCATAAGTAGTGTTGACCCCATAAATTGCCTGCTGTTGGGGGGTGGGGGACATTGGTTGCTATAAGCACATCCCTAATCACCAATACTAACACCATACCCCTTTGCTGCCTGCCTCAGTTTACCCTGTGATGACAGAGCTGGGTTTTAACATAGAGAGATTGGAGAGGGGTGAGTTTTGAGTCCATTTGACCCAGCCAGGTGTCCAGGTACCACCTCTCAGTTTTAAGAATGAAGTTGCAGGGCTGGAGAGATGGCTCAGCAGTTAAGAGCACTGACTGCTCTTCCAGAGGACCTGAGTTCAATTCCCAACAACCACCTGGTGGCTCACAACTATCTGTAATGGGATCCGATGCCCTCTTCTATTGTGTTTGAGGACAGCTAAGAAAGAAAGAAAGAAAGAAAGAAAGAAAGAAAGAAAGAAAGAAAGAAAGAAAGAAAGAAAGGTAGTTGCATACAGCCCAGGCAGAGGGCTGCTTTAAGAAACAAGAAAGACATGAGAACCACAGCTCTCTTCTGCCATCTCTGGCCTCTGGCAAGGACATACACAGAACTGCTGCTTCAGGGTCCCTGCCATACTTGGCCAATTTCTATATCCTGTTCTCATCAAGAAGACCAGACACCTGAGCTGGGATGAAGAGTGTGCCGCTGAGCCACAGGACCTCCTCGTGGTCTCTGTGACAGCTACACACCCTGTCTGTTGACTGTTTAACATGACTAATCACAATTGAGTCACTTGGTTAAGGCATCTTCTTGGAAGACTCAAATTCACATACCAGAGCAAGCCTCCTGTCCTGACAGCAGTAGGACATCCTTGTATAACCTTTCCAAGGGAATGTCCCAGAAGATTTTCAGAGACAGCCATTAGGAGAGTGTTCATATCTGAATTTTCAAATATTACCTTTTCCATCTATTTACCCATATTTACACTTAGTTGTTGGCTAAATTTGCCATTTAATATATAAATTACTGAATAGCAGATGGGACTATGATGGCAGACATCACAGAAGCTGAGTGGGGGACCTCAGCACACAGCACATTGAGAGTAGACTGTTGGATTTGAGTCAGACT
Source organism: Mus minutoides (assembly GCA_902729485.2). Taxonomy (NCBI): domain Eukaryota; kingdom Metazoa; phylum Chordata; class Mammalia; order Rodentia; family Muridae; genus Mus; species Mus minutoides. The sequence goes on along the minus strand of LR752246.1, from coordinate 93,523 downwards.
TTGGTCACATAGTGAAACCCACTTCAAAAACAAAACAAAACGTCCCACAAAATTACTACCGCCACAAAACAATAAGAAATAATTAATAGCCATAGCAGACAGCCTGGACTTCAAAATATAGTTGACAGTAATGTACCATCTCTGCTAGCAAGGTGCTCACCCATTTTGGGGAAAAACACCATGTGAGGCAGGACACCCTGGGACACACGCAACATCTGGAAGTGGATTCTGGGAAATCAGTAAGTTGCCACAGATTGTTGCTTGGCCTATGTATGTATTAGCTAGTTTTCTGATGCTTCGATAAAACATGTAATCAAGGCAACTTACTGGAGAAGTTTTTTGGCTTATAATTCCCTAGGGGTAAGAGGACATCACGGCATGAAAGCATAGCAGGAAGCTGAGAGAGCTCACATCTTCAACTGTAAACAGAAGTAAAGAGAGCAAACTGGGAGTAGGGCCAGGTGACAGAATCTCAAATCTTACCCTCAGTGGTAGACCTCCTCCAGGAAGACTGCACCACGGAAATCTGCCCAAACAGCACCACCAACTATTACAGGAAGCCCCGTAACCTGAGATGACTGCTCAGACGCAGATTACAGCCAATTGAAAGTCTTTATTCCAGGCTGGGACTACACTCAGGTATGTGGGAACCCAAATGTAGACTCGAACACTTAAACCAAAGGGCTTTTAAAGACAAAACCTATGCTTTGGAGTCTTGCTTGGCAGCTGCAGGGGAAGTTTATACAAACAAGCAGTTTAACAGAAGCTAAATTAAGCTGGTAGCCAGGGAAGGGTTCTGTGCAAGCAAGCAGTTTACCAGAAGCTTTGAGAAGTTAGCTGGAGCATCTTGGCCTTAGATTCTAGAATAGAACTGGGCAATTTTTCATGGGATTCTCCATCAAGGAAATTAAATCATAGCTGCAGTGGTTTAAATATGCTTGACCCATGGGAAGTGGCACTATTAGGAGTTGCCTTGTTGGAGTAGATGTGGCCTTGTTGGAGGTAGTTTGTTATACTGTAGGGATGGGCTTTGAAGTCCGAAGCTCAGGTTGCTCTTAATGTGGAAGAGAGCCTCCTCCTAGATGCCTATAGAAGAAAATCTCCTGGCTGCCTTTGGGTTAAGATGTAGAACTTTCAACTTCTCCATCACCATGTGTGACTGTATGCTGCCATGCTTTCCATCATGATAATGGACTAAACCTGTGAAATTGTAAGCCAATCTCAGTTAAATGTTTTCATTTAGAAGAGTTGTCTTGGTCATGGTGTCTTTTCACAGAAATGACAACCCTAACTAAGACAATAGCTAAACCTGAAGTGGCCTTTGTAAGAATATAAGATGGAGGAACCTCTGTGCTGTCATATTCCTCAATGGTTCCATGGGCATGAGTCAAATCATTGACTTGTCCTGTTTAAGGGTATAGTCAGTCCCAAGAACCAGTAGCTTAACTCAGTTTATTCTCTGGTGTAGTTGTCCATGCAGTTGAGGATGCAGGGTCCCATCATTAGCCTGATCAGAAGAAATCTTAACCCTTAACCAGCAGTCTGGCTAATGCTGACAGTAAGGTAGTCAACTATGAGGACCAGGTAATTAGAGGCTGACACTAACTTTTTTACAATCTATGTCTTCTTTTTCTATGAGGTTTTCTCTGACCATAACAAGGTTTTCCCTAACTACCACTGATTGGTTGGCATAGGAACAGCAAGTTTCTTCAGAGGCCATGCAAAATGCCCTCTGTTTCATAAAAAGGAGGTCTATCCTCCATTGGTTCTGTAGGATTACCTCTGTGATGTCAACTTGACTCTATAGCCTGGAAATAAAACTTTCCAAATGACCTAGGTCTAAGTCTATTTAGACTGAGCTTCCTAAAGTTTCGGGTCCCAGCAATAAAGATTGAGGTGTCAAGCTGGGCGTGGTGGCGCACGCCATTAATCCCAGCACTCGGGAGGCAGAGGCAGGCAGATTTCTGAGTTCGAGGCCAGCCTGGGCTACAAAGTGAGTTCCAGGATAGCCAGGGCTATACAGAGAAACCCTGTCTCAAAAAACCAATAAATAAATAAATAAATAAATAAATAAATAAATAAATAAATAAAGACTGAGGTGTCTATGGCAGTTATACTGGGTATCTCTACCTCTACGAGGATTAAGACCAGAATTTGGACCCATTTGACCTTCACTAACATTGAGTCGAGACCAACATGAGCTCTCTCCCCTTCTTGATTATAGGCACTTACCTGGCAGATAACAGACCAGTACACACAGAGTAAGGGTGTGACTTTCCAGTGAGTTGGGAGAAGCACATTTAGTCAAACCATGTATACAAGCAAACCGGGTAATTTAGGACACGATACAGGTAATTTGTCCTGGGCAGAGAATGCATAAAATTTTAATTGAGAATGAATAAAATCTTAATTCTTGAAGACCTTTTTCTATTGCCTTCTCTACTGCTTAATTTAATGACCCCTGTCCCTCCCCTAGACACATACTGTTCCACTCCTGAAAAGGACATAAGAGAACAGAAGTCCACCTGAAGGAGAGGATGTTCCATCCCCGATTTTGCTGAATTCCCGTGTCCAGGTTTAGAATTGATAAGGATTGTGTTTCCAGGGTTCGTAGTCTGGTCAGTCTTAGCTTTGAGAGGCCTGATGTCCAAGTGACAGTCCATCTGTTATTGTCTTTAGAGGCCTTTTTTTCAAGGGGTGAGACAAGCTACTTTGCCAGTAGTTGGAATGATGAGTAGTTTGATTGCTCCTAGGTGGGTGGCTTGGTGGAAATCTGTAAGCAGTAACCGTCCCAGCCTCCAGCATCAGCCAGCCTTGTTTATCTGGCTTGACCACTTCTTGTTTTTCCCAGTCTTGCTCCAGAGTATATCCTGATGTATTAGAGATGCCTTACTGGTTCTAGGGCTATATCCCTGGTGGCCAGCTGTTCTGTTGTCTTGGGTTTCTAGGGAATCCCCTTTTCCATGTTCTTTTGGCCATCATCTTGATTAACCACATAGAGTCCAATAGGGTTAAGATTTCTTCTCCATTTTGATATCTATTTCTTGCTGTAGTTAGCAATCCTCTTTCCTTGTTAAAGCCCCAAGAATATGGGTCATGGCAAAAGCATATCGGCTATCAGTATATATGCTGACAGCCTTGTCTTCCTGCCAGCAGACCACTTGAGTCAACGATACAAGGCTCCACTCATTAAGCTGAGGTTCCCCTGCTTAAACATTGTGCCCAGAGTCTAACTTTGGGTCATCACCACTGTCCCCGGGTACCTGACCCTATCCTGGATGGAACTGCTCCTATCTGCGAATAATACTTCATCTGATATGGCCAATGGGACACTAGTCAGATCAGTCCTATAGGCTGGAATAGGTCAGGTCAGCCAGCTCAATAGAATCATGGGGTCCTCATCTGGCAGGAGACTGGCAGGGTTGAGGGCTGACATCTTGTGAAATTAAATGTGGGGTTATCCAGAAGCAGGGCTTAGTATTGGGTCATCTGAGCATTAGATATCCATCTGTCCCCTCAAGAGGGCCCCAGTAGTGTGGGGATCTCAGGAACACTCTGTGTCCTAAAGTTATTTTGTCAGCTTCTTATATTAGCAGGGCAGTGGCCGCTACAGTCCTTATACACACAGGCTATCCAGCTCTGGCCAAGTCAAGTCTCTTAGAGACTTCTTCAAAGACCAGGGTTTGTATGAGGAACCCATAGGCCATGTCTCTGGCTTCATCCATATACGAGTGGAATGGCTTAGTAATGTCTGGAAGGACCAGGGCTGGGACCTTTCTCAAGGCTTAGAAGGCTCTCTGCTCAGTCTCAGTCTATTCCAAGGGCTGTACTACCAGTGCTTGGCTAGCTCAGAAAACCCCACCATCAATTGCCAATAGTATCCAGTCACTCCTAAGAATTCCTGCACTTGTGTCTTCTGATGTGGGGGTGGGGATTTACAAAGTGGCTGAAATACAGCGTTGAGACTCAGCTTTTCTTTATCTAGGTTGTAGCCTGGGCACATGACCTGAGGGTCACACAGCTGAGCCTTCTTGGCTGAGACTCTATGCCCCACGGCTTGGAGGGGCTCTAAAATGGTCTTCCTTCTCTTGTCCACATTCCTCCTCAGTGGTCGGAGCTATGAGGCCATCCACAGATTGCAGCAGGGTGTTTTGTGGATATCTTTGTCTAAATTCCAACAGCTCTACACACAGGGCCCCATCAAATATTGCTGGTGAGTCCCTGAACCCCTTCTCCTGGTCTGTCTCCCCCATTTCCTCTCTTCCTGTCTCCCTAAAGGCAGTAATCACAGCTCGGCAGGGTTTCTTCCCCTGCTTGTCTTTAGCGGAATCTTGGTTGTTGTAAACTCCGAGAAATTTCAAAATGTAGAGACCTATTCATACCTTCAAATCCCTCTGACTTCTGAAGCTTTCTCCTTATGTCTAGAGCTGTCTTCATGGCAAATGCAATATAAATGATTTTCTGATTTTCATGTCACAGAGGCATCCCAGAAACCCAGCAGGCTCTGAGTCCTTGACCTACTTTGGATACATTTATGTGTTTCTGACTACCTCTTTTTTTTTAAAAAAAGATTTATTTATTACTTTATATGAGTACACTGTAGCTGTCTTCAGACACACCAGAAGAGGGCATCAGATTCCATTTCAGATGGTTGTGAACCACCATGTGGTTGCTGGGAATTGAACTCAGGACCTCCAGAAGAGCAGTCAGTGCTCTTAACCACTGAGCCATCTCTCCAGCCCTGTGACTGCCTCTTTTAATCTCCCCAATAATGTTTGACAGTATCCAACAGGCTGGTAAGGGCCTACAGCTCTTTCCCAGAAAAAGGAGGGGTTTGGGTTTTCCAATGTAAAAAGTCAGTGTTCGAGAAGGATTCACAGCCGTGAATGTGTAAGTTGAACTTCCAATTGTCCCCTGGTGTGACTTAGGGAATTACTTTCTCCTTTCCCAGGGCAACCAGCTGCGTAGAGCGGGCCAGGAAAGGGGTAGAGAGCGTGCGGCTCGGGGTTCTATTATGTGGGACTCACACAACTAACAAAGCTGGATGTGAGGGCTCAGGAGTTGGAAGGAGAGGCAGATGGGCCAAGAGGATGGGTGAAGGTTTGGGATTTCTCTGGGTGACCTGATGAGGCTGAAAGGATTCGGGTGCCCAATAACAGGGACCAGGTCTTAGCCAAGGGGTTGAATGCATCTTGTGCCAGAGGAAGTCATTGTTGATTACAGTAAAGCTGGTGGCTACAGCCTGCTCTGCAGCAGCAGCAGGCATTGCCCTAGCAACAGCAATAGCTGGCCACAGTTGCCACTGGAAGGGAGACAGCACAGCCTGGGTGGGCAGCCCTGGAGTGGCTTTGTAGACCTGTGGAAAACCATGAACCACTGGGGCAGCTGTGGCTGTGGTCGTGGGATGGCTCACCCTTCCCCTTCAATTTTAGAAATGTTTCTCCGGGCTGGTGAGATGGCTCAGCGGGTAAGAGCACCCGACTGCTCTTCCAAAGGTGATGAGTTCAAATCCCAGCAACCACATGGTGGCTCACAACCACCCGTAATGAGATCTGACGCCCTCCTCTGGTGCGTCTAAAGTCAGCTACAACGTACTTATGAAGAATAATAAGAAACGAATCCTTGGACCGGAGAGACCAACCGGAGTGAGCAGGGCTGTCCAGAGTGAGCAGGGCTGACTGGAGCGAGCGGGGCTGCCGGAGAGAGCGGGGGTCGTACGGGGGGGGGCAGCCGGAGTGAGGGGGTTCGAGTGGAGCGAGCAGGGTTGACCGGAACAAGGGGAAAAATAAATAAATAAATCTGAAAAAAAAAGAAAAAAAAGAAAAAAAGAAAAAAAGAAATGTTTCTCTGATGCACAGAAGTGATAGAAAAAGGGAGAAATACACAGTATGTGCTAGATAGTTTTATGTCAACTTGACACAAGCAAGAGTCTTTGGATCTCAATTTAAAAAAAAAAAAAGGTTTCCAGGCCTGGAGAGATGGCTTGGTGGTTAAGAGCACTGACTACTCTTCCAGAGGTCCTGGGTTCAATTCCCAGCAACTACATGGTGGCTCACAACCATCTGTAATGGGATATGGTGCCCTCTTCTGGTGTTTTTGAAGACACTGACAGTTTACTTATATAAATAAATAAATAAATAAATAAATTGTTTTAAAAGTTTCTATAACATGGGGCTGTAGACAAACCTGTAGGACATTTTCTTAATTAATGATTGAAAAGGAGGGCTCAGCCATTTTGGGTGGTGCCATCTCTGGGCTGGTGGTCCTGAGTTCCACAGCACTCCTCCACGGTCTCTGCATCAACTCCTGCCTCCAGGTTCCTGTTTGAGTTCCTGTTCTCATTGCTTTTGATGAACAGTTACACGGAATTGAGTGAAATAAACCAATTCCTCCTCAAATTGCTTTTGCCATGGTATTTCCTCACAGCAATAGTAACCCTACACAAAACACCCAGTCATGCAGAGAGATGCAGTAAAGACGAGGCCCAGCCACCATACATTCATATACCTGGACAGACAAGGAGAGTCCAGTGACATCCCACACAGATCCCAGACACAGAGTCTCAGTTATGTTTGACTTTTCCTTTCGTGTCCTAACCAGATGGTGCCTCCTACAGATCAAACTTACCCCTGGAGGTACTCAGATGAGATAACATTCCAGAAGTGGCCATGTCAGTGCATCTCTGGAGTGTTTGGCAAAGATCCATCATGGGACTCTGTACATCTCAGGGTGCACACTCCCTTAAGAGTCCTCTCCAGCAGGGAGGACTTTCTTTCCACTCCAATGGTTCCTGAGGCACCTAAGCATCAGGGTCTTATGTCTAGAGATTTTTTTTCCCTCGTTCCGGTCAACCTTGCTCGCTCTGGTCTGCCCCGCTTGCTCTGGCCGGCCCCGCTCACTCTGGTCGGTCCCACTTGCTCTCTCCAGTCCAAGGATTCATTTTTATTATTATTATTCATAAGTACGCTATAGCTGACCAGATACACCAGAGGAGGGCGTCAGATCTCATTATGGGTGGTTGTAAGCCACCATGTGGTTGCTGGGATTTGAACTCATCACCTTCGGAAGAGGTTTACCATGGCCTCCTCTCATGAGCATTTACAGCAGAAGGCCAAGTCACACAGCTGTAGCATCACGGTTACGGTGGTGCACACCATTAATTCCAGCACTTGGGGAGGCAGAGGTAGGCAGATGTCTGTGAGTTCAAGGCCAGGCTTATATATATAGTTCTAGGCCACACAGAATTATATAGTGAGAAACCTTGTCTAAAATAAACAACCAAAACCCCATAAATTAGATAGCACAGTAGGGGACAGACAGTATCCTTGGCACACAGAAGACGAATTTCCTGTTCTGCATACATAAAAACATAACCCTGTGCAAGCTGGATCCATCAGAAAAGACCAGGATTTGTTCTTTCAGCATTTCTTGTGATTTGCTTTGACCAATGAAATGATCCAGAAAGGGGTAAGATCTGTAAGATCAAGGGTTTGAGTAAGACAGGTCCATTCTGGGGTTAGCCAGATGTGTGGTCAAAACAGAAGAGAAAGGAAGGTGACTCTGGTCAGTCATAGGAACCAGACATTAGAGGCTTCACAGAGGAACACAAGGATGACTTTGGGACAGGGTCCCCATGACCCAGGTGTATGTAATCTTCTGACCCTCTTGCTTTCCTGCCCTAAGTGCTAAGATTATGAGTGTGCCTTCATCCCAGCCAAGAAGCAGCAAGGGAGGGTGCAGGATTCCCTGGGTAGTTTTAACTTTCTTTCTTTCTTTTTTTTTTTTAATTAGATATTTTCTTAATTTACATTTCAAATGCTATCCCGAAAGTTCCCTGTACCCTCCCCCTGCCATGCTCCTCTACCCACCCACTCCCACTTCTTGGCCCTGGCAGTCCCCTGTATTGGGGCATATAAAGTTTTCAATACCAAGGGGCCTTTCTTCCCTATGATGGCCGACTAGGCCATCTTCTGCTACATATGCAGCTAGAGACACAAGCTCTGGGGATTCTGGTTAGTTCATATTGTTGTTCCTCTTTTAGGGTTGCAGACTCCTTCAGCTCCTGGGGTACTTTCTCTAGCTTCTTCGTTGGGGGCCTGTGTTCCATCATATAGACGACTGGCAACTTTCCAACCTAATATTCATTTCAAAGTGTTCTCTAAACCTTCAGGTCATTGTTGGTCAGGTGCTGATTACTGCTTCAGGGAGTGTAGTAACAGAGGGACATCTTAAAAGTTTCAATTGAGACTGGCAAGATGGCTCAGCAGGTAAGAACACTGACTGCTCTTCCAAAGGTCCTGAGTTCAAATCCCAGCAACCACATGGTGACTCACGAGATCTGACACCTTTTCTGGAGTGTCCTTTCTCTCTTTGAGATCCAACAGGAAAATGTCAACTTCATTCAATAACTTCATGTCCAGGGCACAATCATCCTCCACCCCCCCAAACCAACCAACCAACCAACCAACCAACCAACCAAACAATTTTTGTGCCTGAACAAATGTTCTTTAAACAAACTTGACATAAAGTCCAGGAAATCAGAATATAAGCAGTTCCAACAGAGCCAACCCTATAATCTTTAAAACCCAACACTCCATCCTTAGCTCGCTCTGGAGACTTGCTCTCCAGAAGTCCCTTTGTGAAACCCTGATTGTTTCAGGCTGAAGCTCTTTACCAATACCATGGTCCAGTTAGGTGCCAAGATCCATCTGCTCTCCAAGCAAGCCTCTCTGGAGGTCAGGGTGACTGGGAAACTGACTTTGAACAAGAATATCAGCATATGTAGTGCACCACAAACTGTTCAGCTGTAGTGGCTATGGTGTTGCAAAAATCAGTAGAGAACACAAGGCAAAAAAAAAAAAAAAAAAGAACCCAGGGGTGTGTAAGGATGCAGATTTGATTTTAGAATTCTCTGAGCTTCTCATGGAAGTCCTAAAGCGGAGTGGAGTCTGAAAATGTGTGTAAACTAAGAACAAGGGTTGGTGGGGGGAGGGTAAGGATTTTGACTCTAGATTGCAAGTAAACATTTAAAGAGACTACCAAGTCCACCTCCTTTCTGCGAAGCACACAAAGGCAGTTCCAGCGTCTTCAGGAAATGCTAGGGCTGCTGTTATTCTGAGGACCTCTGCAGCCAGGTGCCTGAGGAAAGGCAGCCATGGGTGGGGTTTGCATCAATGACATGGATATTCTCTTACTTTGCCTTATAATGAGTTTTAAAAAAAATCACTTCCTATAAGCCCGGACTATACTGCATCTACTATAATCACCCCAAATGCAAAAGTGTGTACTTATTTTTTTTTAGAAATGTTCTTCAAGCTGTTCATTTGAAAGGGCTTCCACAGCCAGATGGTGGTGGCACTCAGGAGGCAGAGGCAGGTAGATCTCCCTCCGTGAGTTCAAGGCCAGCCCGGTCTACAGTATAAGTTCCAGGACAGCCAGGGCTACACAAAGAAACTATGTTTCAAAAAAGCAAAATAAATAGTTTCTACAGTTCTTGGTAGTTAAGAGTTAAATAATTAAAAAGAACTATGTCCTTAGCATAATAAACAATGAATATTTCAAAAACTCTTTTGTTACACAAAATCAAATGTACATTCAAGACTGCTTGATACATGAGCAGATACCCTGGAATTGTATATACACAGACAAGGCACATGAAGGCTCTCTCTGAACCACAAAAGCCACAAACTGGCAAATCCTTTTTTTTTTAAATTCTACACAACGTTGCCAGTCATTTCAAACATAATAGTAAAATACAAGTTTAAAAGATCTTTAGAAGGCAATAGGATGGCCACAGTCTAAATTAGTTTCACTTCCAGAATAAAAGCTGAATTTATTTAAAGAACAATTATTTTCACAGAATTTTTCTAAGACTGTACTGGACTCCCAACACTGATCCAATACTAAAAAGAATGGTCTCTTCATTTCAGTCGTGCATTTCAATATTTTCTTTCTTTCTTCCTTTCTTTTTTTTTTTTTTACTTTTTTAAAAGATTTAAAAAATATATTTATGTATATAAGTTCACTGTAGCTGTCTTCAGACACACCAGAACAGGGCATCAGATCTCATTACAGATGGTTGTGAGCCACCATGTGGTTGCTGTGAATTGAACTCAGGACCTCCGGAAGAGCAGGCAATGCTCTTAACTGCTAAGCCATCTCTCCAGCTCCAGTCATGCAAAACAAATCCTTTAGACATATATACTGTTGTGTAAATGAAAAAAAAAAACAAAAGAGGAAAAGACATGATTTCTAGGTATGGTGGAAGAGAAAGTTTACTGTTAAGAATAAGAGAACATAGGTAGAGGCAAGGACAGGGACATCTGGGAGAGTCCATAGTGGATATCACCAGGCTGAGCTGGGCCATGTGTGGGTGGTGGGGCGAAGGGAGAGATAGGATAGGTGCAGCAGCTAAGATGCCAACTGTATTAAAGAGTCAGGTAACTAAAGTGTTTGGATTATTTAGGGAGGAGCTTCTGGTGGAAGGACAGCCCAGCCTCTGGGCTGGGTAGAACAGGGTATGCCAGGTCTAACTGGTGGGGACTGAAGGATGCTGGGAAAACTTGGAGGACAGGTCCACTTAGATGTTAAATAGGCACCTCGGGCATTTGCCCCAGGTATGAAAGTTATTACTTTGTGTGCATGATGTGTATTAGGGGCTGCACATGTTGCAAGGTGTGTGGAGATCAGAGGACAACTCTGATGTCGGCTCTCTTCCTATAGGGCCCAAGGGTTGGACCCAGGTTACCAGGCTTGCATAGTGCCTTTACCTCATGAGTGACTTTTTTTTTGGATCCCAAAATTACTTATCTTCCTATCTTCAGTTTACTGTCCATGTAGAACATTGCTCTGACCATTTCAGCATGGCACCTTCTCCTTTCCATCAACACTGTTGAAAAAACATCTCACAGATTGACAGCTAAGCAGTTTATGTTGACCGGATACTACCACACCATGTACACTTAGCCTATTATGAAAGCCATCCTTGCAAACTTGCTCATATATGTACCTGTATATGGATATGTATGTGCATTTTTCTCTTTAAACCTCTCACCCGTTCTAAGGACACACATATAAGATATAGTGAGAAATACCAACTACTGACACTCTGGTTGTTTTAAAACGATTTCAAAGGGTATCCAATTGAAGAATTTAAAATGATCACTGTAGATCAATAATGATCAAATATTGGAAATCCTGGTGGAAACTAACTTCTGAAAAATACTTTGTATGTGACTGCAGGGATAATTGTGGATGGAGTGCTTTGGTCTGGAAGATGCAAGCCTGTGCCTAAAAACTACAACCACTGCACTCTGGGTGTAACTATTGTGTGTAGGCAACACCACAACTATTACCATGAATCTTAGAATAGAAACACATGTGACTCTCATGCTGACACCAGGGAACCAGCAAAGCAAAATCTTGTATCTGGCCGCATGATGGGTTGTGGCAAACCTTCCGTTCTGTAATGCAGCACATTTGACAGCAAGCTCTGTCTGAGCTACTGAGCAATAGAACATTCTGTAATACTAGATTTTTTGGTGAGTATTGAGGGAGAGATAGGATAGGTGCAGCAGCTAAGATGCCAACTGTATTAAAGAGTCAGGTAACCAAAGTGTTTGGATTATTTAGGGAGCTGACAGAATTTCCATTTAATCATCGGACCAGTTTTCAAATCTCTACTTGTAGCAAGTGAAGACCAGACTTGAAAATCTGTAGGTCATTTTGAGACACAGGTAAACACATGATAGAATGATAAATCAGCTATGGCCAATTGTCAGGAGAACCATGCAAGGACTTCCCTTCTGAATCCTTCCTTCCTTCCCCCCCACACACACCACATACACCACACACCATCCAACCATACACACACACATACCACATAGACCACACCATCCAACCGAGCACATACACAAACACCACACCCCTCCACATACCCACACCCAGAGTACTTATTGGCTGATAGTCCTTCCAGTTCCCATCCTCGGTTCCCATTCTTCTTGTCCAAGATCTACTGGCTTCTGTATTTCTGGAGTCTTTTCATAACAATAACTATTAACCCACACTTTATGGCTACCAATTACCTCCCTAAAATTAGAAACAATTCTAGTTCAAATTATGACTTGATTTATCTCATCAGCCAGTTTACCGAGTTCTCCTAGGGGAGAATTCCCTTAAGATTACTCAATAGCTAATTCCCAGAGTCCTAAGACTCCTCGGCACAACAAGCACGCTCCTTGCAGAGTCAGACAATCATAAGCACACGCATGATGCACTTGCCTGCTTTATTTCATGGCACCAATTTTGCAAACCAGAGAGCTCTACTTTTCATCTCACATACAATCTGTAACCATTCACAGGCTGAATGCAATTTTTCCAAGAACTAGGAAACAAAAAGTACATTCTTAAAATTAGAACTGAGTTCACATATTTTCTTTGGACCAGGAAACGGTACATAATACAAAATATACATTTATGGAACTTCTTTAAAACTGCGGGGGTCACATAAACTGCAAAGTGGAGAATTCTGTTACATATTATGTTTAAGAAAAATATTTCTGCAGTTCTTACATTGGTAAGAGTTTAAAAAAAACTGAATTTATATCTAATGGAACATGCTTTTAACATGTACACTGCTCCCCACTCCAAACACTCAGAAATGAAGTGAACTGATCACGGCTGAGCATTGGCGTGCCATGGTGTCTTCCTGTGCATGTGCTACGGAGTTAGCGACGGGCTGGCCAGGTAAAACAATGAGTTTTGTTTCTACTCCCACAAACATAAATCAAGCCAGAACTGAGCATGAAATTTTGGCAACAAATTTAACAATTATTTTTCAATGTAATTCTGGAAACTTCTGTTAGCAATCATTAATCTTCTACACTGATAGGCAAGACCGTGTTTTAAACATTATCTGAAATTCAGTTAGTATTTAAGGAGCCTGAGTGAGCCCTGACAGCTAATGTATACTATACTGTACGGACACTACAGAGGGTCAGCAGTACTCCACAAACAGCCCATTTCTATTTCACTTTCTGTTGTTGAGTTTCAGGAGTGGCAAACCTCAACATCTTCCACCTTTACAAATACTCACAACCCAGGACCTCAGAAAAAAAAAAAAACCAAACTAACTTTAATACCAGATTGCAGTCAGGTGCCCACCTGCCTTCCTACTGTTTCCAAAGTAAAACAAACAATTCCTTCTGATGGATTTTTAATGCTCTTGGAATATCTGGAGCTTTGTGGAGAAGGAAGCTTTTTCTGGGTAGCCCCACGTTATAACAGAGAGTCAATATAACAGGCCAGAAAGACGTTCTTGGAAAGTTTTATAATCCGTATGCGTTTTCCTAAGTGCAGACTCTCAAATTCACATCTCAAAGGTGTGAGCCCCGCAAGCTTAAGCAGCCCCTCAAGAACAAACCTGTGCTATTCCATAGATAGAATCAAGATCCAACTTTGCTTTACAGCCACCTGATCGTGTATACAAATAGGACCACACAGACACCAACATTACTGAGTTTCATCAGTCAGGACTATTTAAAATGAACAAGCTTCCTAAACATTTAGTTTAATGAGAAAGCTGCCAGTAGAAATTGGATTTGGACCAAAGAAGAAGCAAATGGCAAATAAAGACTGAATTTGCTTCTCAGCCTTGTGTTGACTATCGCCAAAGTAGAAAACAAACCAGAGATGCCTCAGGTTGACTTCTGCGATGCTCTGACAGCCAGATTCAAAAAGACCATTCTACAGATTTTAAAGCCATCAGTGATCCTCCCCATCCCCCTTACTCCAAATCCCAAGTTTTCTTGCTTTAAGCTCAATGTAACATAGTATAACTTGGTTTTGATGAAGTCATACATGGCCTGTCTTCTCCAACAGAATGAAATTGGCCTCTATTTAAGAAGGGGCACCAAGAGAGGAGAGGAAATCGAGGTCAGGGCAATATATCTCATGAAGAATAAGGAAAATGATCATTTATTATTTCAACTTAAACTACATTTCCTCATCTCATAAAAGCAAATGTAATTTGAATAGTTTTTCTCTTTTGGTGGGGTGGGATATTGAGACAGGATTTTTCTGTGTGGCCCTGGCTGCCCTTGAGCTCAGATCAGATTGCTTCTGCCTCCCAAATGCTAGGTTTAAAGGTGTCCACCACCAATGCCCAGCTTATTCTATTTTTACAATCACTTGTTAAGGGACACAAGATTTTTTAATGGTAAGTTAGCAAGTCTGCTATGCAGAACCGAAAATCTGATACTCCACCCCGCTGCTTAACTGGACAGGAAGAAAGCAGACGTCAGTAACAGAATATAGAGACAAGAGGGAGGAGATGTGTTGAGTTGACCCTAAGTGGAGGATGCTCATTTGACAATACAGCAGGGCCAATGTTCATCACACTGCAGAGCATTCTAACAGTACCATTTAGCTGAGCGACTCTCAACACAACAAAGTACTATACATTTAGAAAACTGGTTCTTAAATAGTTTAAGCATATTCTGAAATACTATATAATTTAAAAGAACTGCAAACCAAAACACACAGCACATTATTGTAGGATATAAAGTAAAACCAGGCTTCTAAAATGAAAGACTTTCAAATGCCTAAAACTAGTTAGAAGACTAGTAGATGTAAAATGGTCATTTCATTATTAGAATATATAAGTGAGAATATATACTATCCTTGAAGGTCCCTCCAAAGAAAAATCTCCATGAGAAACATTTATATGCTAAAATATTTACAACTCTTCGAATACCAAATCCTATATTGTAAAATTAGTAAAGTCTGCATTAGAGGTCTGAAATTAAAAGATAACGCAAAACATCAGCCTCTTTGGGACCTACTTGTTAAATTCTCCAGGTAATTTGTTCAGTAAGGATGGCAGCATGGCCCACTGTAAATACTAGCACAATGAAGAGCCTCACAGTTTCCTATGAACACCGATGCTGTGCTGTGAAGACCACCACTTACCTAAGTAAGGGAAACCTACAGGAGGCCCTGCGCTAGATCCCTCCTGGATGCCAAAGGCAGGGGCACCTTAGGACATCCATCACTGTGACTTGCTGTTGTTGGGAGGAAGAGTCATTACAGATAACTAAGTCCTCAATAGACACTAAGATACCTCAGCAGTCCAATTTACTCTTATGCTGGGTGTAATTTTCTATTGAATGGTATTCAACTTTTGGGGGAGAAGAAACTAAATAATTCTGGGAAATAAAGAAAATACCAACTAAGTCTTCTGCTTGGTGACCTACTTTGCTGAAGAAAGTGCTGGGTGAGGTGGAGGTGGGTACCATGGTTTTCTTCATTTATACGAATGTTCCACTTATAATACATACAGTAGATTCTAAATTCTGCTCAAAGGTGAACTCCCTGAGAACAAGGACCTACTTTCTCTCTTTACAGTCCCGGGGGTAAGGTGGGGTGGGGTGGCTTAACCTAGAACAGTGTTTTGGTAACACTTTTACATTGTGGAAAGCTGAGCTTGGCTGCTTTAGCTGCTCAAACTTACCGTCATTGTAAGCAGCACTGCTAATTCAAACAATTTGTATCAACATAACTCATTGTCAATTTCTTTAAAATAATTCCTTTCAAACAGGGTGTCACTTTGTGGCCCAGTTTATTCTTAAACCCGTGATCCTTCTGCTTCAGCCTCTCAGTTGCTAAGAGCACAGGCACAGCCCCCACAACTAGCTGCCCCACCCCAACTTCTACTACTACATGGCCTAAGAAGTTCAGCAGGGTCCGCCACATAACTGCCTAGGGTCAAGTGAATGTGCAGTAACTAATGATGTCTGAGAAGTGTTATGAAGACGGGGAAATGAAGGTGAGATGAAACGGTATCTCTGGAGCCCTGGCTGGCCTCAACAGATCCGCCTGCCTCTGCCTGCGGATGCTGGGATTAAAGGCGTGCGCCACCACTGCCCAGGTTATTTTTATGACTGCTTCAAACAGTAAGAGACACAAAACTTTCAAGAGGTAAGTTAGCAAAAGCCTGCTATGCAGAACTGAATTTCTCACTGACATTAAAGTATACTCTGAATATTACCTTACCATCACACAAGAACTTTTTCCCTCAAAAAAAAGAAAAAAAAAGCCACACCTCCAAAATATGAGGCATGTGTGTCCTGAGATGGTAATTATCAGGAAAGAGGATGTGGCATCTTTCCAGGCAGTAAGCATACCTGCTTTTATGATGCACACCTCCTTCCTGTAGTTCTATGATGCAAGCCGTATGGTGCCAACTCTCGTGGCAAGATGTAGCTAGTTACATCAGGTCACATGGTCCTTACTCCAACCTTTGGTGTCAATGATGCCAGAGGAATATTCTAACTTCCTTTTTTGTTGTTGATGAGAGAGTCTCTATTATCAAGGCTCTAACCAAGCTGCTATAGTGTGATATACAGCGTTCCATCAGGAAGCTTCAATCCCCCAAACTGAAGGTTTCCTATTAGGACAAAGGCCTGTCAGGATCTCAGCTTCAGCTGTCAGCCAATCCGTCAATCTGTACCGGAAGCACAAGGTTTCATACAATGCACATTTACAGCTCTGCAAAGCCACAGCTTAGAATATTACCATACTCCCAATTCTACCACAGGTTTAGACATCAAGCATTTATTGTAAGTTTGCAAATTGGTTCTGTATTCTGGCTGCTATGAATTTCCAAATATAAAGAGTACTTCAGATTTTCTTAGTGTATCAATTAAATACAATTAAGTTACATTTATTCACCTCACAAGTGAGAGGGATACTGAGGAGCCAGCTGGTACTGTAGCTACTGGAGTCTGAGACACTTCACAGTGTTTTTCTATACGTCTTCAACTTTACACTGTCTTTAAGGCTGTATAATATAAACATATTTATTTCCAAGTTTGGGGAAAAAAAAACAAATAGAACAAAATGTCTTATGCTAACTTTTATACATAAAGTTGTGGCTTTGTATTTGACGTACTTTGATCATTTCCTATTGGGATCTGCCTATAACTGAATCGATCGCATGGTGATAATACAGCACTCCACCTAAGGAGACAGACACACAGAAGGTACAGAATAGTAGTCTCTATAATGTGACAGACGGGAAAACTTACATGCTTGGTCAGAGGGAGTTAAGCCTAAATTAAATCAGGTTTTATATCTACAATTCCTTAAGCTGTGAAATGTATTTTAAAGGCCAACAGCTAAATATTATCAACATGCTTTATTTCAAATCACAAATGTATCTTAACCTCTTAGATTCTAAAGACGTGGGTCAATTAAAAGTTACAGGCAAACACACATTCAACACACACACATCTATCATAGTGTTAGGGTTGTCAAACTTTGACAATTACTTTAATTAACAGTAGGTAAATTCAAGCTGACGCACATCTTAATGAGAAGTAAGCAGCCTGAAAGAAACGCATTTAAAACAGATTAGGAGACAGCAGACGTCAACCTTCCAATCCACCTGCACCTGGATGCTAACACCATCATCCAGTTTAAGGAAACGTGACATCTTTCTCTCCCCAAGTGGGGTCTGAAAGCCGGGGTGACCGAGGAATCACGCATACATGATTACATGTCTTGTTTGTTAAACCAAGCTTTATTGATAAAATGGAATTCGGAATATCTTACTAGGAACAGCAGCAGGCCCAGCCAGTCATGATAGGAAAAAAATGTGGCAGTCTCCTACTGTGTAGGAAGCTGCTGCTTACCAATCAGTAATTAAATGTAAGAACTCATAAAGAGGTGCAAGAGAATCAAGGCATGTTAGCCCAAAATTGATAGATACTCTCATGAATATACAGGATCAGCTGCAATACTCTTGGCTACGAGGAGAGGACATCCTAGAGACAGGTGAGAGGGATGGCTGGATCAACGAGCCAGTCCTTGCCGAAGCAGAGACAGTTTCCATGACCTTGGGTGGACAGCTGTGTGAGCTTTTGGAGTTCTTCCTAGTCGTGTGCATGTGAGCGTGCAGCTCTGTGGCTGCCACTTTCCCTATCCCAATCGAGTCCAAACACAGCCTGACTATGTCTGCTGTGTCACACAACAAGCCAAATTTCCTTTATCATTCATTGATAGTGATTTTAAAGCAGTTCATAATTAAATATGAGCACTTTGTACAAGGACAATTACACTTTACAAAAACCAAAATCATACAACAAAAATTGCTGGAGTCTGATTTACAACATGAATTACGGTTTGAAATCACGCTTACATAAGTCTCAAATTTACAATAAAAAAAGAAAATCCATTCTGGGCTAGCTGTTCCGTCGCTAAAGCTGCAGTCCTCACCCATGTCAGACCCCTCCTGTGAAGTCGATGATGGATGGTAAAGGCTCGGCAAGCTGGCTTCTCCTTTGCAGGCGAAGGTGAGTCCACGGCTGGGTGAGCAGCTTTACCACATATCATCAGTTGACGCAGAATCCTTCACGTAGGAAAACAAACAAAACAAGGCATTAAAGGAAATCTTCCCGATGCTAAAATGTACACTTCAGATAGACAGTAATGCAGAAAGAAAGCTCTATAACACTGATCTCCAGAACTTACTTAGTTTTTAAAGTTTATGTTTGTACATATAAGAAATACTAATAATCTGTTTGACTAAAAAAATTAAAACTTGTTTGTCCTGGCCCCACCCACCAACATTTTCCATAAGCAAACAAATAAACCCTTTGATTTAGAAAAACAGTGTGAGGATGGATAAATATATCATTAAACCAAAAGAATTACTATAAAGTGTCACCTATGTTATTTTAAAAGTTCATTTTTTCATTAAACGTATTGCATTGTGGGAGGAAAATGGCGTCAGTGAGCTTTGCAACGCTGCAGACCATGTGAGAGCTGCTCTAAGTGACTCCAAGTTAACAGTGAAGAGACTACAGCCCTCTGCCATGCTAAGACTTATTGGCAGGGGCTTTTCTAGCACTTCAGTGAGGGCTCTGCCTGTAAGCATAAAAACACTTCATGGAGATGAACATTCATAATTCCACTGCTACTCCACATAAAACTCAGAATAATCCAAGATTCTTAGTGAAGAGATTCCTAACTTAAATAAAAATGGTGAAGGTAGGTCTTCTGGAGTTAATTGATGATAGAGATTTTCTTTTTTTGCCACTCACCATGCTTCTATCCCCAGCCACTGGGACTCTGCTATATGCAGAGACTAGAGCCAACAGAATTCATAGTACTCATCCAGGCTGTGGCTAGAACAGCCTCCCTCCCAGGGAAGGGTGTGTGCACTGAGGACAGGGAGGAGGAGCAGGGCGGGAGAGAATGATACTCACAGTGTCGTCATTTTTGTAAGGGTTCAGTCTATTATAAACGGCTTCAATTACATTCCGCCTAAATGTTAAAAACACACAGTTAATCCTTCAGAAAGTAACCCCTAGCCTGGTACTCATTAGAACTCCAAAAAAGTAATCTTGCACTTTGAGCACATTTAGTCTAGCCTCTGCTGACAATAGCAAGCCTGTCTAAGACACCTGTGTCCTAGTGCAGAGGCACCATTACTCTAAAACAGAATAAATGTTCCCACTGCTCTAGAGGACACGAGAGCAGAAAGCAGTTTAAAATACACATATTTATTTTAACAAACCAACAGCTGGTCTTTCTCTAACACTCTTTTATTTATTACTGTGTGCACATGTTGATGGGAGGTCAGGACAGTTTGCAGGAATTCCTCTATTTTTATGATATGGGTTCTGGGGGGGGGAGGGGGAAACGCTGGCCACCAGGCTTGGTTTAGGTGCCTTTACACAATGAGGCACCAGAGAGAAGGAGGGGGGAGAAGAAAGAGAGGGAGAGAGAGGGAGGGAGAGAGAGAGAGACAAAATAATCTGTCTCCCAATCTCGCTTAGGGAGTTAACAGATCAGCTGGCAAAAAACAACAAAACAATGTGTATCTCACAAGTGCAGGCCTGCACTGGGATGCCAGCATCCACATGGTGGTCTGTATCTGTAACTTTAGCACTAACGGAGAGGCAGAGACAAGTAGAGGCCTGTCCCTTACTGGTCAGCTAGCGATTGAGTTCTGGGGTCAGTGAGAGTCCCAATGTCAAATATAAGTAGAACAGCAGAGGAAGAGGTTGTCTACCTTATGTAACCT
Organism: Mus minutoides; assembly: GCA_902729485.2. Lineage (NCBI taxonomy): Eukaryota > Metazoa > Chordata > Mammalia > Rodentia > Muridae > Mus > Mus minutoides. The sequence goes on along the minus strand of LR752246.1, from coordinate 73,437 downwards.
CTGGCCTCTGAGTACATGTACTCAAACACATGCACATGCACATTCACATGCACACCCACTAAAAAGTCTATATGGCCCTACTTCAATTGGAGCAACATCAATACCAATCTTAAGACATACTGGGTAAAGGTGAGACCAGACTTTCAAAGTAGAAGCAGCTTTAACAGGTTATAATAAAATAATTCATCATACATACTGTCTTTGCTTTTCTTAACATCCCTTAAAAAAAAAAAAAAAAAAAAAAAAAAAAAAAACTACTATGGGGCTGGAGAGGTGGCTGAGCAGTTAAGAGCACTGACTGCTCTACCAGAGGTCCTGAGTTCAATTCCCGGCAACCACAGGGTGGCTCACAACCATCCATAATGAGATCTGACGCTCTTGACGCTCTCTTCTGGTGCATCTGAAGACAACTACAGTGTACTTATAAATAAAATCTTTGGGCCAGAGCGAGCGGAGCCAACCAGAGTGAGCAGAGGTCCTAAAAAAATTCAATTCTCAACAACCACATGAAGGCTCACAACCATCTGTACAGCTACAGTGTACTCATATACATAATATAAATAAATCTTTAAGCCGGGCATGGTGGCGCACGCCTTTAGTCCCAGCACTCGGGAGGCAGAGGCAGGCGGGTTTCTGGGTTCGAGGCCAGCCTGGTCTACAAAGTGAGTTCCAGGACAGCCAAGGGTACACAGAGAAACCCTGTCTCGGAAAAAAAAAAAAAAAAAAAAAAAAAACTTTAAAAAGAAAAAAAAAAAAAAAAAACTCCTACAAAAAACCTAAAATGTTGAATACTTCTCTAACAAGTATAGGAATTAGTTTTTATTTTTATTTTATTTTAAAATCTGGCTATGTGTAGTAGCACAGGCCTAGAATCTCAGCATGTACAGCTGAAGGCAAGATTACCTGAAGTAGCCTAATCCCAGCACTCGGGAGGCAGAGGCAGGTGGATTTCTGAGTTCGAGGCCAGCCTGGTCTACAAAGTGAGTTCCAGGACAGCCAGGGCTATACAGAGAAACCCTGTCTCGAAAAACCAAAAAAAAAAAAAAAGATTACCTGAGGTAGGAGACAGTCTGGACTATGCAAGGACTATACCATATCTCAAAAAGGAAAAAAAAGAAAAAAACCAAAAACCAAAACAAACAACAAAAACAAGGACACCCTTAATGACAAAGTGCTTGCCTAGCAAGCCTTAGACTTTAGGTTTATTCTTCAGTACCACACCCACACACACCACACCCCCCCCCACACACATATACACAGACACACACACCCACACACACCCACGTTATAGCCTCCTTCTAAACTTGACTGGAAGCAGCTTTATAGACAGTCATAATCAAAGATGGTCATAGAATAAAAAGTTTTCAAAAAATACAAGTTTGAATAGGAGGTTTTCCAATCCCTGGTGAAATGATCACAAAAACTATAGCTAAATGTACAAACTACAGAAAATTAAAGAAATGATCACAATATCCCTTTGTGCCAAGCACTAAAATAAGAAAAACAAAACAAAACAAAACTTAAATTCCACAATGTTGTTAACTACAGATACACTTAATATAATAGCTACCTCAAGTTAGTATGGTTCTATGAAGCTATAAGAAGGGAAGTGTCTACCCTTCTGACAGTATCCACTAATCAACAATAAAATACTGGAAAATAAAGACATGTAGAAAACATTGCCCAGATTGAAAACAATCTTTAAAGTGTTATAATCTTTTTTTTCTTTTTTTGTTTTTTTGTTTTGTTTTGTTTTTCGAGACAGGGTTTCTCTGTATAGCCCTGGCTGTCCTGGAACTCACTTTGTAGACCAGGCTGGCCTCGAACTCAGAAATCCGCCTGCCTCTGCCTCCCGAGTGCTGGGATTAAAGGTGTGCGCCACCACGCCCGGCGTGTTATAGTTATAATCTTTAAAGGAAATCCTACCACCACGGTTACTATAGCCAATTACACTTTTGTAGTGTCATATAATTTCATTTAAAATATTCTTTCACAATATTATCTCAATTACTCTTTGTGACCCAAGCTTCCACTAAGGATGCTCTCAGTCCAACCACAAACAGTGACATTCAGGGACTGATCCCAAACAAGCCATTTCCTAATAGAGAAGACGCTTCAGAGATTAGGAGCAAATGCAGTTATCTATACACAACATACTCACTTGCTTGCCAATTCACCCCCTGGTGGGAGGCTGGGGATGTTCTCACTGGCTAACGTGCGCATCACGTGGACTAAGTCAGGGACGCCTTCCACCTGCTTCTTTATGATTTCTGGGAATCAGAAGTACTTTTTTTGTAAGTGTTATCAAAACTCAGTTTTTAAAACCCTGAAACTAAAGTATCTTAGGTTACCACAGGCAGTATTTACTGTGACTACACCTGCTTGCGATTTTCTGAACTAGGATAAAATTAATCACTGATCCTCAAAAATTAAAGAACAAAGGATACAGAAAAAGACAAAATATTTACTTCAATAAACAAAAATAGGACAAAAATGTGAAGAGAGAAACTTCTCTTTAGTTATTAGCTTGCTCTGTTACACAATCAAGGACTCGTGTGTGCAAACAAGGATTCCCTGTTCCAGATGCTGACTAGTTACTGTGGAGGAGATCAACTCCTGGCCTTACACTGGATACAAGTTTTCTGTACTTTACCCAATATAATAAATTGCACACATAAAATAAATAAACTCAAGACTTAACAAATCTTGACTTAAAAAAATCTTTAAGCACAGAGTAATTTACATATTTGTCGCTATTATTTTAACCTATATTTTTAGTTGCAACATGACTTAAACAGCATGCAGATTATATACCTGAGCATCACTCTGCAGTCCCATTTTCCTCTAATATATCCTTAAATGATACATAGACACAAACACCATTCCCTTCCCTTGTTTTTTAAGCAAGGCTTTAAATTAAAAAAGGTCTAAATTTCATGACAAAAATAAAGCTGTACAGATGCATTTAAATTAGTTTCAAAGCATCCAGTTACTAGGTATGCACTACAGATGCAGTCTTCTTCTTCTCCCAACACATCCCAAGTTGTAAACAAAGAGCCTCACCAACTCTAAACTAAGCACGAGGCGTCACTGGAAACTTAGCATATTTATCCTCAGTGCAAATTTCAGCTAAAGGCATTTTCAACTTTTTTGTTTCTCAATATTTACATTAAGAAATTTTCTTTGCCACCCAGGCAAGAAATTATCACATTAGTTCTCCAAGTGTAAGCACCTTTGAAATTAACAATGCACATAAAAACTTTTCATTCTCTGACCAAGCCTCTAATTACTTCACAATTAAAGGCACAAGTTTAACAGACATTGCTACTCATAAAATCTCTTTAAATGGTTCAAAATTGTCTTTCTAAAATAAAAGCCAAATTTTACCATGTATTAAATTATTGTATGCCTTCTTTTCCTTAAAACAAAACAAAACAAAACAAAATAAAGCAGTCTTAAATCTGAACAAAAAGCAAGGATCTCAGATTTGGTTTGCCAAGTTCCTTTATTGTGTAATCTTTAACATTTTGGCATATTGATTTTCTACATGATTCTAGTGCTGGAAAATCTACTATACAAAAATAAAGGGTTTGATGCTTACCTAAGCTACACAAGCTCACAATCTAACACTGTAACACAAAACACAGTGTCTACTAAGCCAATACAATCATTTGATTAGAGCTCTAGATACAAGAGAAATGAACACTGATGATAAATTTAACCAATGATGGTTCCAGTCCTAAATAAAAACCCCACTGTATCTGATGTAGCTTACATCTTCACGAAAATGTAAGGATATTTTAATTGTGAAGAATACAGGAAAAATATTTTATAAATAATAAAAGCTTTAGAAACAATTAGAATCTCTTATTTGATGTGGGACAATCATTTAAACTGAACAATTACACTATCCCTCTTCCTTCGGCTTCTAGAAAATATTGAATGAGAAGAAAATTCTTTTAATTGCTCTTGAACTATACAATTTAACAGACTGTAAAAGACTCGGTACTTTCATAAAGAATATGTATGTCATGAATTCTCTTCTGTTTCATGAACACAGACACAAACATAATCCGCTCCTCCCCACCTTCCTTAATAAAGTGCTCCTCACATTAGCAACTTTTCAGGGAGCCAGGTCAGTAGCAGTGGTGGGAAGGTCACACAGGTAAGTATGATCTTAAACTGCCCGAGGACCACAGCACAGCAGCGCTCTGCTTCCATAAACCACCCCCTCAGTGAAGGCGGACGCAGCAGAAGGGAAGCATTATCCTTTCCAATGGTAGAGACACAGGCCAAAAAGGTCGACAGCAAATCAACGAGGCTTACTAGGGCCACAACAACTTAGTCAAGGCATGTATTTAAAAAGGTATTTGGGGCCTGCTTTAGAAGCTGTGTATCTTCATTTAAGACATACATCATTTACAGTGCAAAGTCACATTCTATGCCTTCAAATAGCAGCAGCTTTAACGAACATCATTTTCTCTCTAGTTGCATCTTAATTTATGACATATTACCTCCAACTGTATGTTAAAACACTTGAACATAGCAAAAATATTGACTATTAATGTAAACTCTGCCCAGATGGCAACTCTCACTTGATAGTATGAAATATAAAACTTATAAAGTTATATGTATGTAGTGAATGTTTGATAATTCCACCAAAAACTTACTTTAAAATAAAGCACGCTTAAAGAGAAAAATAGCAATTCATTCCAAAAACTGGATATCACTTCATAGTAAAAATACTAAGGTATTTATTATTTCTTTCTTTATACCAATAAAACATATGCCCAGGTTAAAGTGCCAAGACATCAATAGGAACTTAACCCTATACATATTTTTTGGCTTTATATTTTTCTGCCGATCAGCAATTTAGACCACTCATCCTGTAACATTCTAAGTGTTTTTAACTTTACTGTTTTATCTACAAATAACACATTGAAATTACGTAAGATATAAAAAATTACAAGACCCTTAAAAATAGTGAGGAAAAACGCATTGACTAGTACACTCAATGAATGAAATACTAAACAGTACAAACACAGACATTGCCATACATAGAGGGAGGGTAAGAAGAACAAGACCTTCTCTGGTCTCTAGAAACACTGACAACCAAAACCAAACATGATGCTAATAGGAAGATTACAAATGAAATCAAGCAACTGAAATGGAGAAAATAAAATTAAGATGCACACTAATTTTAATAATGAAGACACAATGAGCTGCAAGAACATGGTAGATTGCTGCTTGCATGCCAATTATGGTATCAGAAGAGTCAAACACACTTTTTACATGGAAGTGGTTCTGCTTATAGAGCCTACATGATCCATATGCATTGTATATGTCCACACAGTGAACCTAGTGTCTAGGGAGACAATGATTATACTTATAGTTGGTGAACAGATTTATCAAAGATCATGTAAGGGCCAAGGTGTGCTTCAGAGGGAAATACTTCCCTTCTGTGCAAAAGACCTTAGATTAGATTTGGTCCCCAGTTCCACAACCAAGTAACTAACAAGCCCCACCAACAAAAGATTAATTTCTCCAAATACTTAAAAACATTGCTTTTTTTTTTTTTTTGAGGTTCAAACACTTTCCATTTGTTCTAATCTAAAGTGATCTGCAGAGACATCAGATTCACACTCCTGGGGTTGCAGGCTACTTTCTTGATTCATCTGGGAATTCCTGCCAGGTCTGTGTTGTAAGCTCAAACTCTTCATGGCTTAGGAGTAAAGCCGTGAACCAGCTGAAAGCAAAGTTTCAACGCTGTGGGATCTGACAGTTGTTACTAAACATTTGACCTTCAAGTTCTCAAAACCAAAACCAACAAAACAAAACCACCCAAAATCCAACCAACCAAACACAGGTAATTAAAAATATTCCAGAGACCTGCAGTGCATCTTTTCAGGAGAGGACACTCAGGCTTGCCTGGCATGAAATTACGCACACCAGTGAGTTCAGCAAGAATCTTAGAGCCATGCTTCAGTCACTTGGAAGTTTCCTAACCATAGTGCACAGGGCCCAGGGAACACATCTAAATAAATGGTTACTACAGAATGTCCTTTCCACTTTTACACACTAGTACTACATGCTAAAGGCATGTAATAGACTAAAACCTTTCTAAAAGGTTAGACTCTGTGTGGAAGGTTTTGTTTTTAAATAAAACTACTTATTTATTTTTTGTTAATGATCCACCTTCTACTCTGCTCTCCAGGTACTTGTCCAGCTCAGCCTCCTTCTTCACCGCCTCTGCCGAGACTTTTGGTGCACTTGGAAAACAGATCAAAATCACACTCATGTTGTCTCGACTTCCCTGGAAAGAGAAGGTCAAGAAAATATTTAATTTTCCTTCTATTTTTTTAAAACCTTGATTATTTTTATAACTTGCCAATTGTAACTACATTGTTTATTTGTAAGGAGAATAGGCAGGTATGTGGGAGGTCAGGCGCCTCCATTTAACCCTCACCAGTACCCAGAGGAATCCGTTCCAGGTTACATGTAATGTGGGGGTGTTCTTTGGTGGCCACATGGGTATCATATAGCCATACATACCATGAAACACGACAGAGCCTGTCAGTGCTGGTCTTTACAAATTTCACAAATTTATACTGGTGTGGGGTTAATGCATGTTTCTGAAGTACAAATACCCACTCAAAAGGAAAACTAGATCAAGTTTATATTTTTTTCGTTCTTTCTCCCAAGACAGGGTTTTAACAGAGGCTTGGTTGTCCTGGAACTCACTCTGTAGACCAATCTGGCCTCAAACTCAGAGATCCGCCTACTTCTGCCTTGTGCTGAGATTAAAAGGTGTGTGCCACCATTCCTGGCCCGAACATTATACATTTATAATCTATATTACATATAACTTATATAATAAATACTGACTTAATTTAGGAAGTGACTCCAAATTATTCAAGTTGCTGTATGAGAACTGATAGCCTTTTAAGATTTAATTTAGCTATATGGAAAAACTGATCTTACACACATTAAACAAATTTTAATTTCAAAGACAGACTCTTATGAGGAAAGTTATAAATATGGCAAATGCTAAGATACCGAACTATTCTAAAACAGCATAGAAAAAAGTATAATTTCAATAACTTATTAACATCTAAACCTAACAATTCACCAGGTTTTTATTTAGCTAATATCACTTAACTCTCCAGTGCTCTCCAGTGACCCTAGCGAGGCTGCTGAGCCATGCACTGAGTGGGACAAAGCCTGCATGCGCCTTGCACTTCACGCACTTGGCTCTCTGCTGGTGCTCAGGTCCCCGAGGTTCAGAAACTGACAGCACACTAGCCGGCTGTCACTCTGGCGCCCTTTGAAAACTCACAGGCTGGATGCTGCATGAACTTTACTTCTGGTGCTCTGTTTTCCAGGAGTAAGTCATGGAACAGCACTGACAAGGTAGAACAGCATGGCAGAAACAACGGGCCACTAAGTCAAGGACCCAAGTTCTGTGGTCTGGATGGCTGCATTTAAGTTGCATAACTGTAGAACAGAGTGCTGAGTTCTCCAGGCAAGTCACGAGCATGCTGTGATTATGGATTTATTATCTATCAGTCTAGAGTACACACATATACACACAAATCCTCGACAGTTAGATATCTATATTATACAGCCTTCTGGAAGAGGTTGAGCAATTTGTTTAAGACTGAAGAGTACAAAAGTAACAGAGGTAGGCTTTGATCCTAGGTCTGTTTGACTCTTAAGTCCACAGAACCTTCTTAGGCTTCAGCTTCCTTATCTGTAAAATAAAGGGCTCAACTAGCTTGTCTATGTACTCGTTTCAACTGGATCCTCCTAATATAGTCAACAGCCCCAAACAGGGTAATCTCTGTTCTTTTTTTTTTTTTTTTTTTTTTGGGGGGGGGGGGGTTTGTTTTGTTTTGTTTTTGTTTTTTTGAGACAGGGTTTCTCTGTATAGCCCTGGCTGTCCTGGAACTCACTTTGTAGACCAGGCTGTCCTCGAACTCAGAAATCCGCCTGCCTCTGCCTCCTGAGTGCTGGGATTAAAGGCGTGCGCCACCACGCCCGGCTTGTTCTTTTTATATAACAAACAAAAGCTTACCTCAAGTCATGGGTTCTCATACCAAGTCCTTCTGACTCCTCATCCAAGACTATTTTGTACTGCAGCATACCCAATATTCATTCAATTCTTTTGTACGGATGCTCCACTCTCTGAACTAGAGTTCCAAAGCACTTCTAGAACTTACAATACTGAGCCACAAACTTTCCCACCCTCCTTCTCATGCATGTGAATAGAATCTTTTTATCTTTAATATTCTTCTGTAGTACTATAAAACCTAAGTACATGGGGGCTGGAGAGATGGCTCAGCGGTAAAGAGTGCTGCCTGCTCTTCCAGAGGTCCTGAGTTCAATTCCCAGCAACCACGTGGAGGCTCACAACCATCTGTAATTCCTGTAATGTGATTCTCTTTCTGGTGTGCATGAGAATGAACACACACACACACACAGTAGATACAACTCTTGCACACACACGGCAGTAACTGGCTAATTTCTAAACTGTCCCTTTATTTTTACAGTTGGTAAAGAATATCCTGTATTTGTGTCAAAAAATTGTTTTTAAGATCTCCAGGCTCCAAGATGATTAAAGCAGAATGGTAACTAATGGCATAAAGTTGACTGAAGAAAAACATCTGGCTACCTTATACAAGCAGGTGTCGACTACTTCATTGCAAACTTTCTCAAGGTCATCAGTGACTTCAAGTCTGGATCTCACAAAGTCACAGAGCTCTTCGTTTCCCATGACATCCCAGATCCCATCACATGCAAGGATGATGAACTGATCATCTTCTTCAGATCTTTCGATATCATGGACTTCAGGCTCTGGTGAGACAAGCTGCTCTGTGGGACCTTTTCCGTGGACACATTTGTAATCGAAATCCCCAAGGGCCCTCGATACAGCCAGAGAGCCATTGACACGCTGAATCATCACTGAGCCCCCTGCATTCTGAATTCGTTCTTTTTCCAGCGGGTTACTTGGTTTATGGTCTTGTGTGAAGAAGTGAACTTTTCTATTCCTACAAAGTAAACCTCTTGAGTCTCCACAGTTAATGAAATAAGTGTGTTGGGGAGAGATTAAGACGCCCACCGCTGTTGACCCACTCCGATCTGCACCATGTTTCTTCTCTGACATAACTCTCATGTGTTCATCAATCTCCAGAAAACCTGTTCTGATTCCATTCTTTACGTTTTCCACAGAAGGTGCTCCTGCAGACCCTCTAAAATCCTGGTTATTGGTGATGTGATCTAGCAAGTGCTCACAGCAGTATTTGGCAACCTGAGAACCAGCATGCCCATCATATACAGCAAAGAATGACCATGTCTCAAGTCCACTTGGCAAACCGATCACAGCTGTGTGTGCGTCCTCCATTTCGACTCGCCAACCTTGCATGCTGCTTAGGCCGTATCGTAACCCATTCCCCTGCCCCTGGGCATTATGCTTCTCCATCTTTGGCTTGTCTAAAAATGCTCCCATTATGACTTGATCTGTAAAGGAAGAGAAATAAGAAAGTAAGTAATTGTCTTTGAAACAAATCATGTCCAACACTCTTTACCCAGAATCTATAAGATGCAAGGAAGCTGGAAAAGCTCAGACTATACCTACAAGCATTGTGTTGCTGACTTGGAATGTGGAGATTAACAAGAAAGGGGTATGGCTCAACTAGACAGGCAGACGGAACTGAATCACCACGGAAAGGAGAACCTGTATGCCTCTCTGTGATCCCAAGGAGACCCAGCAGTGACCATTAACTTACATGAACCAGCAAGATTTCAGCAGGCACTCAAGGTGCACAGTTTTGCAATTACTTTTTGTCAATCAAGAAAAAGATAAACTGGGCCTGGAGAGATGGCTCAGTGGTTAAGAGCACTGACTGCTCTTCCAGAGGTCCTGAGTTTAATTCCCAGCAACCACATGGTGGCTCAAAACCATCTGTAAGAGGATCTGATGTCCTCTTCTGACCTGTGGATGTATATGCAGCAGAGCACTCATACATTAAATAAAAATAAATAAATATATCTTAAAAAAAAAAGAAAGAAAAAGATAAATTAATTTATAGAACATACAAGCATCTACTACTTCAGAAACCTTGGCTGAGTGCTCAGGATGAATTTTCAGAGTTTGATTCCAAGCTATTTAGTTTTGTTTCCACAAATTAGAAACCTCTGTAAAAGCAAAAAAGCACTTACTCACACTGGTCTAAATTTTTAGTGTCTCTGTTTAAACCCTTGCACATTCATCCTCCTTAGCTAGAATCCCCTGGCAAACCTCTTCACTACTAGAAAAACTACACCTGTATCTATCCTTTAATGCCTACTTCAGATTCTACTTCCGTCATCATACTTGTCAGTCTTTGACAAGACCAGTCAATTATTAAAGGAGTCAGCTTCAATTTTCAACTTGCAATACATTAGAGGACAAATTTTGCTATATAAAATGTAACAAAGTTAATCTGATAATTAAACTAATAGTAATAATGTGTCATTATTATGCTCTGAAGGCCCTAGGAATAAATCTTAGAAGAGATTCAAAGGGTCTAGGTCGGCTCATCTAATCCTTTGCCAAGACTCAGCCAGATCCATGGTCTGGATGGACTCACATTTACAGACACAGGAGGTCAAGATTTAGGCTGGTCCTACTCAAGCAACAGTTTAGTAATGCAAACTTCAGTCCAAGTAATCAAATGAGTCACACACTAAAAAAATCTTAAAGTAGAATACAATACTGAAGAGAGAAGGGAGGTTGAAAAGCTGTGCATGAGGGTGAAAGACAGTATCCAGGTCAATAAGTATGAAGTTCTCAAACTAGGGGGTTCAAGAACCAATAAGTGATAAACTCAGAGAGAAATGGTATGGAAAACCCCTTAGAGAAGAAGTAAGGAATTTTGTTTTGCAGCAATCACCCCCCCCCCAACCTTTTCCTTACCAACTCATGCACAGGGAGAGAAAACTGAACTAATGTCTCCCGACTTCCACTTGTGTGCACACATACACATATACTATAAAATTCAAAAGATTAAATTAAAATTTTTTTCCATGTGATTTATAAGGCATATCCAAGTTGCAAAACATCGGGGGTGGGAGGAGGAATTAGATGAAGTACATAAGGTATAATGGGTTAGTTAAAAGCCAGGTCTGCACTTCATGCCTATAATTCCAGTAGAGGCAGGTGATCCCCTCATACCCTGCAAAAACATATTAAGGGAAAAGAAGCTAGTGGATAAGAGCCAACAAGAAAAATCGGCTCAAATCTACAACTAGAAATAATGAGGAAGAAGTCTATCACTAGAAGTGTGTGTGTGTGGGGGGGTGTAAAGCTCAAACTGAAGTTCATTTAATAGACAAACCAACAAGAAAAACCAGCAACCACTTACTCCTGCCCTAAGATTTTCCCCAACAACATCAAGCCCTAAAGAACACAAGCTCCGACATTAGACTGCTATGCAAAACTCGGGCTTACTTCTTAGTAACAGTGTGACCACAGTAAGTGCGAGGCCACTAACTTTTCTGAATTGTTTTCTTCATAAGCGCAATAAGGTGTTAATCTTTCTTTTCTTTCTTCTCCCCCCACCTCCTTAAAAAAGACAGGGTCTCACTGTGTAGCTCTGGCTGGCCAGAAACGCCTGAGACCCACCTGCCTCAGCTCCTGGAGTGCTGGGATTAGAGGTGTGTACTTATTAGCTTTAGGTACTGATCTTATGGGATTCTTACAAGTACTAAATGTCCACTGCAGTTAGCATCATGTCTAACACACTATAAACACTTTATATAGTATAGCCGTTGTATTATTATATGGTGCTTATAGTACTGTTTTTCCACCAGCGGAAGGACTCAGCTGTAATGATGTTTCTCCTGAACAACAGCTTTGTCTGCCACTTAGTAAAAAGCCTGAACACAATATGCTTTTGGGGGGTGGTAGAAACTCAGAGCCTCATGCTAGGTTAACAATTCTACCAATAAGCTACACATTTATCCCTTGTGTAATACACTTTAAACCATACTTTAATACATTAATAGTAAAGGGGGGGGAGGGCAATTTAAAAAAAGTCATTTCTTGCCTAGATGACAATATCAAAAGTTGGGAATAATGTAAAGAAAACAGAAACTATAGTGATTCTACTAGCAGCAAAAGCTAGAAAATGCACATATGCCAGCTCAGTGATCCTAGTGACCTAGGCCAGAGCAGTGTGCTAATAACAGCAGGTTACAGAGTCACTCTGTGGTTGTCTGCCCTGCATCTTACAAGCTGAGTAAAGCTACAAAGGTAAGCGAATACCATTATCCAAGCAAATGTTCCAGATGCATACTTACATTAACAAGCTCAACGGCATACATACATCAGGATTCTTACTACAGTCAGTTAAAGAACTGAGAATACATCATCTTAAAGAAATGGTCCCATCTGACAAAGATAATGTGAACAGTGACCATTTCTAAGCTATAATAGCAGACCTCGGAAATAACCTGCTTCTGAAAAAGCAGAACACATAGTAAAGGGCTAGACAACAGGCATGAGTCTATCACTCCAACAAAAGGCAGTATCTTGAGTAATGCAGCAAAGCAGTTCTATGTACATCCCTTATGGCATATCAGCAAGAACAGTGCTGCAAGCTCCAGGAGCATTGTGCACTCCAGCACTCAGAGCCTAACAGCAGAAACGCAATAGCACATTAGAGTGTTAGTTTCTCTCTGGGAAGAAGAGACAGTATGGGTTTAGGGAGCAAGTCTAGCTGTACTGAAGGGACAATGGAGATCTGAGGAACAGCTGCTTCCTCTGAAGTAGTCAACTCTTACAGTCACCAACAAGTCCAAAGAAAACCAACTCAAGACATGTTTTAAAGGCAAGTGGGATTCTCTTAAAAAGTAACCTACAGCCTACACCTCACCTCTCAGCAACTAAACAAGATATTACTGAGTTATTACAGGTTTAGAAGTAACATGGTGCCAAGTGGTGGTATATGCCTTTGATCCCAGCACTCAGAAGGCAGAGGCAGGCGGATCTCTATGAGTTCGAGGCCAGCCTAGTCTACAGTTGGTTACAGGATGGTGAGTGTTACACAGATAACCCTGTCCTAAAAAAGCAAGACCCCCTCTGCCCCTCAAAGTAACATCTCATGTTTATTGGGTACCAACTCAGCACTATTACCAGTTTTATGAACATATTAACATCTTCAAATCGTTATGCCAATATTGGCATATTATACCCCTACCTTACTAACAAACCGAGCCACTAAGTTACCTACTCAAGGCCAACAGCAGCTTGCCTCATCTGGATGCTAATTCCCTTAGCTCATCTGCCTAGCTAGCTAGATGTGTAACTTGTGATTAAGATAACTTGGATGACTAGACTAGCATCTCTCAGTTTCTCCATCTGTACAATGGATATATCAATATTGATCTTCTGAATGATATTGCAAATCAGTCAGAGACCCTGGCAAAATGGAGGCACTGGGCAAAATGTCACTCTTTAATTACCACTACTACATCCCTACTAAGAGATTATCACATCTAGATGTTGCCCAACAGAGACCTTGTTCTACCTTTTCAAAACAAGTGCACCACTTATTTACCAGATATACCTAGAAACTGCCAATTAAATTAATTCCTCAAATGACAGTAGGCAATTCAGAAATCTTACCTACTTAAGAGTCTGAATGATTTTACAGAAGCCTAGGGGAGTAGGCAACTCTATGCTATATAAAACTGGGAAGCTGACCATGTAAATATGTCATGTCAGAAAGTCTTCATACAAGACTACTGCATACATGGATGGCTAAACAGTATCTTACTTAGTCCAATCATTAAATACACAGGGGTGTGGGGTGGGGTGGGATGGGGAGGTAAGCTGCAAGGAAGTACACTCCGATTCTGGACCTAACATCTCCGTGGGTACGCGCTGGGACTCATCACAAGTATTAGCAGCTGATCTGAAATTTTTTTTTTCCGAGACAGGGTTTCTCTGTGTAGCCCTGGCTGTCCTGGAACTCACTCTGTAGACCTGCCTCTGCCTCCCGAGTGCTGGGATTAAAGGCGTGTGCCACCACACCCGGCTTTTTTTTTTTCTTTTTTTTTTTGCTGATCTGAATTTTAAAACAAAGTGCTACAGTGAACATTTCGAGTCCTTTAAAATGGAACCAACCTCTAAACTGAGAACCTTTTACTTAGTCACTGTCTGCTTTTTCCTCAGTGCTAGGAATCAAGCCCAGGACCTAGTGTGTAACACACAGGCTATAGCAAAACTATATTCCTAATTCCTCAGCATTTGTCCCTATCACTAGGCGAAGCCAATGTTATTATCTACTAGTCATGAGGCCTAATCCACTAAGAACCAAACTGAATAGGAATTTTTACAAGCTTCTTATCCTTTACTGTTGATCATATAAGAAGTGTAATAGCAAACATGGAAATAACGTGACTGCTCATTAAAAGGTAGAATAAGTAAGTGGATACTACTTATACTATTTATACTATACTATACTATACTATACTATACTATACTATACTGAACATCCCTATGCAACCCCATATTAGCCCCTAAATAACAAAGCATTATCCATTTTGGGCAGCCTTTATAAAAACTAACTCAAACTACATTTGTTTGCCTATAGACACAGTTTAATACAACAACTCCACAAGTCTCTATGCCAAATAGACTTATTTAACACTGTGAGGAAAATGATGCTCTTAGCAAATAACACCACATAATGCTTATGTCAAGCCCTGCTTGCTCTGCGCAGCAGTATTTAGTGTGGGTATTTATGGGGGGTGGGGGGTGAAATTCAAGGACATACACAAGTAACAAAAGATCACTGCTTAACTGGCACTGCCACAGGAAGCCAGGTCCTGGGCTTGGTTCCTAGCACTGCAGAAAAAAGCAGGGGCCTCTGATGAGCATTAAAATAGATATGGTTAGGAAAACAGGTATATCAGGAACAGATCTGCCTATGAGAGCAACCTAAAGGTGGAAAGAAACTTCACAGAGAGAAGTGCACATAGTTAACTAAGAGGCAAGAAGTTTCTCGGGGAAAGAGTGGGGGTGGAGGGGAGACACCCGCTAAAGGAATAGGGAGCAATGCGCAACATGGCAAATCTGACTTATATGCAGGGGGATGCAAAATAGAAATGTACTAGTGCCGTCAGATTTTTCCATTTTACATAGCTCATCGGTGCTTTTGTCTAGATGAACTTTGTATATATTGAATAGTATTAGGCAACACCTGAACAGCTGCAGTGCAGTGAAGCAATACTCACTGCTTGCAGTCACATCTCTGAAAAGGCTAATTTGAACCACACAAAGCACTTTTAATTTCCCAAGCCATGATTAATTAAGGCAGCTACCTCAAGGTTATCCATAGAAATGAAGGGGGGGAAAAGTGCATAAAAAAACTAAAGCAAATTGGGAGTAAAGACCTTACAAGAAGGAGAACATAAAACCAAAGCACATCTATATTTACAAATATAATTCTGATATAAATACAGAAGCAAGCTGTCAAAGACTATTTCATAAACAAGAAGGCACAGGAAAATAGAGGTAAGGCTGAGTCGAGGATTCAGATTTCTAGATGGACACTCCGGCTCTACACGCCATCACATGCACGTGGAAATGAACGGTTAAAGACAACAGGAAGTGCTCAAGGTTCTGAGAGAGCAAATGTAACAACAAGGCCAGCTCCCTTCAGAGTGACCATTGTTCATGGCCTACACGTATGCATCATTTCCTAAATACCTATACTGCCAAGAGGGAAAAAAAACCTAAAATTATTATTAAAGGACACACTACACAAATGTGTAGCACCTTATACATAAAAGGTTGTGTCTTTCATCAAAAGTCAAAAAAGCCGGGCAGTGGTAGTGCACGCCTTTAATCCCAGCACTTGGGAGGCAGAGGTAGACAGATTTGAGTTGGAGGCCAGCCTGGTCTACAGAGTGAGTTCCAGGACAGCCAGGGCTATACAGAGAAACCCTGTCTCGTAACACCCGAGTTAAAAAAAAAAAAGACAAAAAAAAAATAGACTGTATTAACTACAAATCAGAACCTACCCATCAAGACAGGAAGACACTGAACAATGCTGTCATACTGAAACAGTTTTCTGGAAATGAAAAAGATATAAAGCCGAGAGTTGCCATGGAGATGACATGGAGTGGTGGTCAGCAAACTCCTTCCAGAACTCATCCTGCTTCACATACTTCTTTTCCAACAGACTGTTCCTTGCCTATGATAAACCCTCCTGTGAGAGGTCTGTAGTTTCAGACTCTTCGGGGTCCCACGCTGTTATCTTCCTTGGCTCGTTCACATCTTTCAACTGGAAGATGACACGTCTTTCTTTTTTGAGAGAGGGTTTCTCTTTGTAGAGCAGCCCTGGCTGGCCAGGAACCTGCTATGTAATGAGGAGATCCTGGAACTCACTGTTGGAAGTGCTGGGGTTAGGAGTGTGTGCCACGGCATAAGGTAAGCATTTTTCCTGGTCGGCGAGCCTCACCTTCCTCAACAGTACTGACCTGCAATGGTGCCTGACTATTTCCCTAATTTGAGGTGTGTGTGTGTGTGTTTGGGGGGGGAGGTAAAGGTTTTGTTTTTATTTTGTGTATGGGTACTCTGCCTGATACATGTTTGTGCAACACAAGCCTGCCCAGTAATCGCAGAAGCTAGAAGAGGGCATTAGATCCCCTGGAACTGGAGCTACAGACAGCTGTGGACTACCATGTGTGTCCTCAGGAAGAGCAGCTAGAGCTCTTACCATCTTCCCAGCTGCTCACAGCACTTTTCAACACTATGATCCCTCCAGAAACATTCTTCCCCTGACTGTTTCATACCCACTTTCCATACCCTTTCTGGTTCCCCGTCCTTGTCTTCCTGGGAGGCATACCCTTAACTCCCCAGCCATTTTAACTGGCACTCTTCAGCCTTCTTCCTAGATCTTCTTCCATATGCTGCCTTCCCAAGCTCTTCCATCAACTCTCAGACTATGCTTCTTAGAGATTATCAGTGCAGAATTATCAACTTTTTAAAAAATGTTTTTTAGAAAATTTCTATTTTATGTGCACTGGTGTTTTGCCTACATGTGTGCCTGTGTGAGGATGTCAGATCTTAGAGCTATAGACAGTTTTGAGCTGCTATGTGGGTGTTGGAATCAAACTGGGTCCTCTAGAAGAGCAGCCAGTGGTCTTAACCACTGAGCCATCTCTCTAACCCCTGAACTCTTTAACATATCCAGAAAAACAAATTCATAATTTATAAAGAACTAAGAAAATTGCCCCATCATTTTAAAATACCAGGGAAAGAATCCATACCTTTAGGATTTAGTAAATCAACACCAAAGCACTATAACATATCAGAAGATTAGCCAGGCTTGGAGATGCAAGCCTTTAATAGCAGCACTCAGAAGACAGAGGCAGGTAGATCTCTATGGATTTTAGGCCACCCTGGTCTACATAGCAACCAATACAAAGCAACCTTTCTCAAAACAAACAAACAAACAAACAAAAATCAGAAGAACAGAAATACATTTTCATATTAAGAGTAAAATGAACAGTTACGTCTAGGGTTGGCAAGACAGCTCACTTGGTAAAGAAGCTTGCTACTGAGCATGATGACTAGAGGTCAAACTTCAGAACCAACCACTAACCGGGAGAAGGACAGAGCTGAAGCCTACAAGTTGTTCTCAGACCTCCATACACATGCCATGACCCCCCACCACCACACCACTACCACCACAACCCCCCCCACACACAGCCAAAAACCAAAAAATCAAAACCACCGTAAAAGTATATGGCTGTCTAATATGTGATATTAGAGAGTTCCTTTTACCTTAATGTCTAATTTCCCTTGCTGGCAAATTAAGCAATTTTATTTGCTTGCCAATTAGCTTGTTCTAGAAAATGTGTTAAGAATTTAAAGTAAAACACCGGGCGTGGTGGCTCACACCTTTAATCCCAGCACTCGGGAGGCAGAGGCAGGTGGATTTCTGAGTTCAAGGCGAGCCTGGTCTACAGAGTGAGTTCCAGGACAGCCAGGGCTCTACAGAGAAACCCTGTCTCGAAAAACCAAAAAACAAAAAAACACTCAAGGTTTGAAGACCAGAAACAGCACAGAACAATAAGCAGTATATAAATCTTGTCAATAAACTCCCATTTAAAAGCTGTTGTGGGAAATGGTAACTCACACCTTTAATTCCAGTAGCTGGGAGGCAGAGGAAGATAGATCTCTGGGTTTAAAACCAACCTGGTCTACAAAGGTTCCAGAATAGCCTGGACTACATGAGAAACTATATCTGGAAAAACAAACAAACAAACAAACAAACACCCAGCCCCCCCCAAAAAAAACAACCCTGTTTTTATTAAAATTGTTGTATTATTTTACTACAGAAGATGAATTTACAAGAAACAATCTTTATAAAGTAGCTAAAAAATTAAGACTGTCAACAGTAATAGCAATCAATCCAACCTTCACAAGGTGTTTCCCCTCCCAATCACAGGCATGCCTAGATTCTCTGCTGCTGCCAGGAACAAGGTTGAGCTCGCTTCACCTGCCTCCCACCACAGCATCTTTGTGTTGTTCCTCCAAGAGAACAACACTGCTACATTCTAATTAGCAGCAGAAAACTGGGGCTTTAGTTCAATTCTGAGTCCACATGGCTGCTTCATTTCAAAGCAGCAAAACAAAATGATACCTGTTGTAGGCTGAATGATGGCTTTGTAAGCCGAGCAGTCCTTAATCCTGTGCTACCTCATTTGGAGGTCAGGAAAAGATGGTTTTTGCAGAGAAGATGATAGCCAGGGGTGTGGAGCTGGCTGGGGCCTTAACAGCTTGAAGGCCTAATCCTCCAACATCCAACCCTAGGAAGAACATACATTTCAAAGAAAAAGAAATGGATAAAGGATAACAGGCTGGTGAGATGGCTCAGCAGGTAATAGCTCTGACTGCTCTTCAGAAGGTCCTGAGTTCAAGTCCCAGCAACCACATGGTGGCTCACAACCATCTGTACTCATATACATAAAATAAATAAATAAATCTTTTTTTTAAAAAGGATAAGAACAGGCAATTAAATAAATAAAACAAATAGATAATAAACACACGAACAATGACCAACCTCACTAGTTATTATACACAAACTTATTTTTCACATATTACCTTCTTTTTTAAAAAAAAGTCTTTTGGATTTATTTGTGTGTCCAGGTGTTTTGTCTGAATGTATGCATGTGTACCACTTGTGTGCTCAGTGCCCCTGGAGGTCAGCTCTTATAAGAAGGTGTCGATCCCTTGCCTGAGTTCTTGGGGTGATCCAAGCCCAAGCATCTTACCTGAGCCATCTAACTAATGGCAAAGGAGTTTCGGGTTTTTTTCTTTTTTTGTTTTTAAGTATTTCATACAGACATATTTCATACAGACTGGAATCAATCATTCTAAAGGATATACAAGCTAAATTAATGAATAACAAACAATTTGTAGATACAAACAGGCTCAAAGGAATGTTGGGTGCAGGTATGCTTCCATGTTCCCTATGCTTCCATGTTCCCTGGCTTGAGGTAATAGCAGAGTTCTCTAGAATGATTTGTTGCACAGATGCTCAAAGCCAGCAAAGTGTGGTGCCTCATCTATAGTGAGCTAAATCTCCTTCAGCAAATGTTCTAACAGCTTGCGTTTTCTAAATCCTTTATATCAAAGAGAAATCTGTACCACCATATCCCCTGCAACTGGAGTACAGATGACTGAGCCACTGTGTGGATGCTGGGCACACCCGTGTTAGTGACAGATTGTCCTGCATGGTCTATTAGTTGGCAGTTTACAAAGCCCATGTTTCAGGATGTGACACTAATTTCCTTCCCAGATTTATATTCTCAGATTTCTCTTGACCCAATTATTATTTTAAAAAACAAAAACAAACAAAAAAAGAAATAAAAAACAAACCAAAATAAAACAATGTAATCTGCAAGTTAACTAGTTAAAAAAGTCAATATTAAGTTTCTCCTTCTATAATATAGGTTCCTTATAAAAGTTAATGAGCCGGGCGTGGTGGCGCACGCCTTTAATCCCAGCACTCGGGAGGCAGAGGCAGGTGGATTTCTGAGTTCGAGGCCAGCCTGGTTTACAAAGTGAGTTCCAAAACGGCCAGGGCTATGCAGAGAAACCCTGCCTCGAAAAACAAAAACAAACAAACAAACAAAAAAGTTAATGAAGACTTATATGGAAGTCTTTTACAAAGTAACCTTACTATTTTTTAAAAAATAGTATATACATTATAAACCTGTTTCCATTACAGGTTCCATTTTAATCAGGCAACCATTAGGATAATTAACCTCAAAAAAATGAACCCCACTTGCTCTAAGAAAATACATTTCTTTTTTTTTCTTTTTTTTGGTTTTTCGAGACAGGGTTTCTCTGTATAGCCCTGGCTGTCCTGGAACTCACTCTGTAGACCAGGCTGGCCTCGAACTCAGAAATTCGCCTGCCTCTACCTCCCAAGTGCTGGGATTAAAGGTGTGCGCCACCACACCCGGCTAGAAAATACATTTCTACCACTTTGTCCTTAAAAAAAAAAACTATATACAAAATATTCTGATACAAAGAACTAAATATTTGCAGGAAAATGTAAGAGATATGAAGTCAAATAATAACATATCAACAAAATCCATTATTCTGCACAATAACAATTATTTTGTAAGCTGACAGGGGAGAGGGTTAAAGGCCTACTTTCATCATTTCCTTTAAAAACTGTACATAAATGTGGATTTACATGGAAGTCTTTTACCAAGTATCCTAAAAGTTAAAACAAATAGTATACACATTATAAATCTGTTTCTATAACAAGCTCAATTTAAATTAGGCAACTTGAACTGTTAAAATAATGAACCTCAAAAACAAACCCCACTTGCTCTAAGAAAATAAGAGAAGGCCAGGTGTGGTGGCGCACGCCTTTAATCCCAGCACTCAGGAGGCAGAGGCAGGAGGATTTCTGAGTTCGA
Source organism: Mus minutoides (assembly GCA_902729485.2). Classification (NCBI taxonomy): domain Eukaryota; kingdom Metazoa; phylum Chordata; class Mammalia; order Rodentia; family Muridae; genus Mus; species Mus minutoides. The sequence continues at coordinate 52,446 of LR752246.1, read as the reverse complement.
GGCCAGCCTGGTTTACAGAGTGAGTTCCAGGACAGCCAAGCAGCCAAGGCTAAGGCTATGCAGAGAAACCCTGTCTCGGAAAGAAAAGAAAAGAAAAGAAAAGGAAAGGAAAGGAAAGGAAAGGAAAGGAAAGGAAAGGAAAGGAAAGGAAAGGAAAGGAAAGGAAAGGAAAGGAAAGGAAAGAAGTCTTGGCATTTAAGACCCTTGTTAGGGGATGGCTTAGCAAGCAAGAGAACTGACTAACCTTGCAGAGAACCCAAGTTTAGTTCCAATACCCACATGGCAGTCCACAACTATCTGTTGAACTGCAAGATCTGACACACACCCCCCAACAGACATACAAGCAGACTAAACACTCATACATGTAAAATATACAGTCCTTATTTCTCACATGGAGCCATTTTCTAATTAGCTCTATGTTGCTGGCTAATGACAGCTTCCTGATGCAGTACAGGCAGCATGCAGACTAGGCTTCCTCTAACATGGAGACCCAGAAGGATGCTGGTGAGCCCTCTGGTAGACCTCTCCAAAAACCTATTTCAAGGTTACTATATGGCTTTACTACTCTACGATGGTTTCAACCTGAATATCTTGGATAAGACTACTGTTCACCTTCACAATTTCTACACAAGAGTTTAGAAAAAGAAATCTTAAGGGAACTAAGTGTCAGAAACTTATTTGGTTTATTATCACTGAAGTATGATTGAGATTCATACAAAGTTATTTTTTAAATTCACCCATCTTTTTTACCCCTTTTCACACTACATCTTTGTCTCAAGTGTTCCTCTGCCTTCCCCCCATTTCTCTCAGGGTCTCACTATGTAGCCCTGACTAGTCTGGAACCTGTGGTATAGACCAGGCTGGCCTCTGCCTCTCTGCCTCCTGAGTGCTGGGATTATAGATGTGCCCCAGACGGCCTAGCTTTGCTCTTCTCTTCAACAACCTCGCTTGTATTCTACTGTCCAAACTTCAGTGTCACTGCGATCTGAAAGCCACTGGAATCCTGTGCTTACCACTCTACTCTTCCACACCTCAAGCAAAGCTCCCCCTCCACGTCTTGCTTTCAAGTCTGCCTTTTTGAACTTGGGCGAAAAGGAGCCCCTGAATCCAAGCCTGACAGCGGCAGAGAGAACCACTTCAGTGAAACTTAGCAAAGCCTGGGTAGCAGAAGGAGGAGAGGGAAGAACAAAACAAAAGCCCCAGGAAGACCAAAATGGTAGCATTTTTAAAAGGTGAGGAGTCACACAGTGACCATCAAAAAGCACTAGAGGCTGATGCACACATACAATTATGCTAGAGACAAGTTCATTTAATTTGGACACACTCTCTGAATTAGCGTTTCCCCCCCCCTAGGTAGACAAGACAGAAGCAATTGTTATTTGGATGATCTTACCTATAACTTGTTCTCTTTTGAGTATTAATGATGTTTTCAATGGTTTAAAAAAAAAAAAAAATCACCCGGCAGTGGTGGCACACGCCTTTAATTACAGCACTTGGGAGGCAGGGGCAAGAAGATTTCTGAGTTTGAGGCCAGCCTGGTCTACAGAGTGAGTTCCAGGACAACCTTGGCTACACAGAGAAACCATGTCTCAAAAAAACAACAAAAAAAAGGACTATCACTATAGCTTTTTCTTACATAAACTGCCTTTAGAAAATGGCCATAGGACTAGACATACTAATATGGAAAAGATCTATCTGTATTTTTTTTCTAAAGAAGAAAGAAATTACTGGAAAATTTCTCAGTTGCCCAATATTTCATTGTATAACCTCAATTAAATGTTTACTTTTTCAATTAAATATTTATTTACACCTTCCTTAAACAATAAAAAAGCTTCAAATAATTCTAATGCAAATGAACCCCTGTATTAAATGTCCCCAAATAAAAGCTGTAAAAAAAATTCAAAATGCAACTAGAATCAACTAACTGAACCAACCAGAATAAGACAAAACAAGACAAAACAAGACAAAGGCCTACTATGCTAAAGGTCATTTCTCTAACCCCTAAATTACTGAATTAGTTCTTGCCAGACCAGGTAAAAATTTACAAGTCTTCCAGCCAATCAGTTTGTCCAGATGTTGGCCAGTGTCAGCATGCATATTACAGAGCGTTGATGCCTGTGTCTCCTAACGTGTTAAAGGCCATCTTCATCTTCTAGGCCTGTTGGGATTTGCTCTGCATAGTGTATAAAGTAAATACCACAACTGCTTACAAGTGTCTCACACAATTTTCTAAAGGAAATTTTACAAGAATACCAAATAACTGCCTGAAAAAATATCTGAGCTAAATTTAGTTGAAGGGCTCTAGTGACTCTAAAAATTAGAGACTGACACATTTTCTCTAAGGATTATAGTCCTGACTTAAATGGCATAGAGCTACTTCCTCTGTTAACTTCTCTAAGAATGTTGATTAATCTCAAGTGGCCTCATCTGCGGATTCAAATTCATCACTTTTGAATGATAACTACAATTTTAAAATATAGCTAATCCCTAGGTTTTCTAATTTTTTACTCCTTGCTTCAGAATGGAATAAATAGATGACTTCACGGGCCCATCTACTCTTTCTTCTTTTGCTGAAAACAAGCCCCTCAACTGAACACCTTAAACATTTGCTAAAAACCTTGTATACTTAAATCAAAAGAAGGGAGACATGTAATATTTAACATTTAAGGTGAAACATTCTTCATCAACAACAAATACATAGGGGATGTAAATACTTTACATATGATTATGTCCTCTAGGAAAGTCAGCCAAAGCAGCTGCCCTACCAAGACAAGCTTTGAGAGATAGATGTGTCATCTTCCAAAACAAACAGCACAAATGAAATCTACACACTGACACAGAGACTTCCAATGTAGCACAGGGATTCGGGGAAAGGAATAAAAACTTAAGATGAAAAAAATCCCACCCAACTGCCTCATATATTTGAATAGCCTCCCTTCAATGACATGGCCCAAAGGAACACCACGTCCCCACACCACTTTCCCTGTCTCAGGAGACGCATGTGACATTAGCCACCACGCTCAGAGAGGCACTCACTGTCAGAGCAGACTCTATATTTAAGATTCATGAAGACGACTCTGGGGCCAGTATTTAGCACAGGATAACACCCAATAGGGTCCACGTGGAGGAAATGAATGGCAGCTGCCATCTTGACTTTCCCATTGTCAGCAGTGAATCTGCTCTACAAAGAAAGACATTCTCCTGGAAGCTGACCTGCCAGCAAACCCTGCCTTACTGTTTATACTGTAGAATGCATAGTTCATTCAGTTTCACTGCCACACAAACAAATAGTCATATATAGGAAAACATTGAGCTGGGCATGGCAGTATGCATATGAAGTGGGGAAGAAGAGAAAGGTGGCAGTACCTTCTGAGATGAGTTGTTTAGAGCAGCCTAGGCAACCTAATGAGATCCCCATCCTAGGAAAACATCAAACTAGAGAGCTATAGATGTGGTCATTAAAAATTCTCCTTATGGGCTGAAGAGATGGCTCACAGGTTGAGCACTGACTGCTCTTCCAGAGGTCCTGAGTTAATTAATTCCCAGCAACCACATGGCGGCTCACAACCATCTGTAATGAGATTTGGTGCCCTCTTCTGGTATGCAGGCATATATGCAGGCAGAACGCTGCATAAATAATACATCCCTGAAAAGAATTCTTTTTCATGAAAAGCCAAGAATAAGGCAATTGAAACCTGACAAGGACTATGGGCGCAGGAGCCACTTCTCTGACTTCTCTGACACAGTACGGAAGCTGTAGTAGGAGAGCTACCTTCCTATTGCCACAGCCAGTGCAGGGCCAGCAGTCCTTTAACTGAAAGCATGCTGAATGACCCACAGCACAGGAAGCATGTTTGCAGACACATCACAGATCTGTCTCACATAGGCCAAGCTGTGGACCGACCACAGAAAGGCTGCTAGCACTTGGAAGATCTAGCCCTTGGCATCCATGCCTTCTGTACCTCAGTGGGAAGGCTCTAATATATTCCAAGCAGGGCAGGGCACTTCTCTCCACCCCTCCCCACTCTCCACTCCCCAATTCTGAAGCACGAGGACAAGCTGCAAAGATGCTTTTCTAAAGCCTGGCAAGTTTTGACATTTTTTGCACAGAAAACAAGAACAAGACAAAATACATAGTTATGTTTTCCTTATTTTTCGCTTCTGAATTCTGTTAACAATGGGAGGCAAACCAAATCCTATAGATGTAATAACAAATCTGATTAAAGTTTCTACCAGTCATACTAAAGGAAGCAGCACTAAGAATTCAAAGCTGGCAATCAATTTATGTTATTCTTTGAAATAACATATACTTAATACACATTCACTAAAATAATTAAAATATACATAGCAAGGGTAAAAATGATTTCCCCCATCTCTGCTGGGGACCACAGATAAATGCAAAGTACCAGTCTAAATTTAAACTGAAGTGCACATGACCTATACTTTCTCATAGTCTTGACATATTTCTGGCTCACATTTAATTTGTTGTCATGTGATCAGAAACCAAAAGAGAATGAAATGATTAAATAGGCACACACTGAGGAACTATTTCCAGTAAGTGAATGAAGCAAGGCCCCAATTTCCAAGGTCTTTCTTTTGTACTATAGCCCTATAGCCCCCCCAGAATTGTGTGTCTCTGTGTGTGTGCGCGCACGCGCATATATATATATATATATATATATATATATATATATATATATATATATATATATATATATATCTCTGCCTGGTGAAAAGTTCTAAAGGAAACTTAAGTAGATGATATGTTTTTCACATGCCATATTAGATTCCAACTCACTACAAGAGTCATCATAGTCTGGATACAATAGAACTTTGTATACAAAGACTAAAATGTCACTACCACCACTAGACTTTCAACAACAGCAACAGAAGTACAATCAGTAGAGCTAGCCCTGGTGGAGAAAGTACAGATGACCAACTCCAAGGGCAACAGCATGAGAGAGCTGACTACACCACTCATCTGCATGGGTGCAGGGGTGATGCCCTCCCCCCAAATGCTCCTCACAATGGTGGTATTTGAGAGAGCCGACCCTGCACCTCACCGAGGCAACACAGTAGAGCTATCACTTACAGATGAAGATGCAGATGAGCCCAGGCTGTGAGTGTGGGAGAGCTGGCCCACCTCACAGGCTTGGAAGAGTGGGCCTCGTGCCTTGACTAGGCAGCACAGTGGAGCTAGCTCTGGATGTGTGCGTATGAGGGAGCCGACGGAGGTCATGAGCATAGGAGTTGACTCTGCCTCCTGCTGACTACAGTATTAGGTGGCCTAGCTAGAGTAGTACTGGAGACTCACCCTGTTGGTGTGGATAAGGAACAGCAGGTGTGCCAATCAGCTCAGCTGCCACCTAGGCCCAGATCCAGGGCTCTGAGTTGGCCCATCCCAATATCTGTATCATCTGTGAATGGTTGGGATGTGTGAAAGGGCCAGTTCTACTTCCTAAAGCTGCAGGACCTCCATGACATAGGGCAGCAAAGAAAGATCTGGAGGAGTCTAGGTGAGGATACACCATGGATGGTGTTACAGAAGCCAGAGATCTAAGTCATACCAAACACTCACTGTGATGAACATGTTTCACGTTGGGGGACACACTTAGACATACTACAACTTCCACAATGACATGTTCTCTATGCTTTGTTTGTGTGTGTTTTAATTTTGGGTGGAGGTTGCATGGATGAAAGCCAGATATGAGGAGACAGGGAGATGAACTACTTGGGGTGTATGTGATGAAACTCTCAAAGAATCAATAAAGAGTATGAAAAATAAAGAAAAATAAAGGCATTGATTTTTTCTTTTTTAGAATTACTTTCAAAAGTCCCAGAACATGCATTTGGCTTTACCAGCTGTAAAGTTGCCTCAATTTTCTCATTTGTTAGGATATAATAATAATAATTATATATACATATATATATGTATATATATATGCATGCTATCTAACTGATAGGAATGTTGCAAAGCTTTGAAGATAATTTAAATATCTTCAGGTAATAGCACCTGTTATATAAAATGCTTGTTGTTACTAGTCAACGTCAAGGTCAGAAAAGAGGCACATAAAGATCAAATTCATGGCTCTGACCTCATTAGCATTATAGTCCAAGAATTGAAGTCACTAGTTACAAGAAATTATCCACTTAAAATCTAGTAACAGAATATTAACTTATTTTCTAAATACTAGAAATAGCTTAAGTATTTTGGGATCAGCTATAAAGTCTACCTTAGAGGTCTGTATGAACAGACTAGGTAGATGTTAGCAATCTGGTTCAGATTAAATTTGTTGATAACTCTTCTTTAATTAATGCATTGTCAAATTCCTGTGACTACATATTTCCTCTGATTAAAAGAAAAGCTATGAAATGATAATATCTGCAATGTCAGCTACTCTGAAAAGAAATGTGTGTGATTATAAATATCCTATTAACCCTCAAAGCCTAAAGTTAAGTCAGAATGGAGGGCCGGGCGTGGTGGCGCATGCCTTTAATCCCAGCACTTGGGAGCAGAAGCAGGCGGATTTCTGAGTTCGAGGCCAGCCTGGTCTACAAAGTGAGTTCCAGGACAGCCAGGGCTACACAGAGAAACCCTGTCTCAAAATACCAAAAAAAAAAAAAAAGTCAGAATGGAGCCCACAGTCAGCCAACCTAAGCTCCACACCAACAGAAGACTCTAGTTCCATTTCAGATGTATATAACCTTCACACTTACACACCAAACGTCTGCTATCCCACAGTAGTTAACACCCACTGCCAGGTATAGTGTGCTTATCCCTTACCAAATACCTGCATGTCCACTATCCATAAGCACTGTGGTAGGCCTCAGGAAGTAGTTGTTGTACTTCCCCTTTCAGAATTAAGCATAATTAGCATACATACCTAGAAGGAAAATACATGATTTCAAATCATAAAATGCAGGTATGCTACTGAAAATGAGCTTTGATTTAAAGGGAGAGGGAGCTATGCCAAATTCTAGACTGCAGTGTGAGGAAGACCCTGGAGAGGAAGGGTACACTTTGACTGAGACAGATGATGCCTGGATCTAAGCACAGAAGGGGTAAAAGGGAAGAATTTTCTATTTACAGAATGGATTAATGGTGGTTTAGGGTTAATGGAAGAGAGAGCATGTAGAGTGCTGGTACTGCTCTCTGTAGAGGTAGTAAGCCTTAAAACAACCCAGAACAAGCACGAAACTTAATGTCCATTACAAAGGCAAGTTTTTAAAACAGTAGAATAATGTGGTTTCTTTACTCTTCTTTTCTAACCATGAAATTTGGCTCTACAAAAAATACCAGGTCAGCTCCTCCCTACTTACCGGTTCTGCTCACCTTTGCTCTATTACTGCTCTTCTTTATCACCGAGTTTGCCACCTACTATTGCCTAATCACCCTTCCAACTCCAGAAAGCCAAGTAAATGTTCATACTTAATTTTTTTTCCTCCTTGACTTTCATTCTGTGCATATGCAAACTCTATATACCAAGTCTTTACCTGTTCTCAATATTTTACTCACAATTGGTCAATATTCCCCAAGTATCTTTTTTTTTATGTATATGAATACACTATAGCTGTCTTCAGACACACCAGAAGAGGGTATCAGATCCCATTACAGATGGTTGTGAGCCACCATGTGGTTGCTGGGAATTGAACTCAGGACCTTTGGAAAAGGAGTCAGTGCTCTTAACCTCTGAGCCATCTCTCCAGTACACCCCAAGCCCCCAAGTATCTTAAAATCCCATAAACTTAGAAACAATAACTACCACTCACTTGGTACTTTCTTTTTTAGACAAGTTCTTGCTAAGTATGTAGCCTTGGCAGGCCTTGAGCTCCCTATATAGACCAGGTTGGCATGAAACTCAAGAGATCACACCACCATGGTGTGGGCCACCATGGTGTGGGCCACCATGCCCAATACAAGTCTTGATATAATTTTTCTACCAAATCTTTAGGACAATCGCATAAGAGACATTTCCATGTGACAGATAAGGAAAATTGAGAAATCAAGTAAATTAGCCAAGAACACCTACTGTATGTAGGAAAACAGGGACTGAGTTCTAGCTTTTGAGGGATAGTTGTGTTATACTTCTTTATGGATCCTTCTCTGAGGCTGCATGGGTCTCATCTACTCAGGTCCTCAGGTTCCACACTAAGGCCCTCAACCATTTACGAAAATACACTCTACTCCTCAATCTCAATAGTGGTAAGTGAAGACAAAATTTTTTCCTTTAACTTCTAAAGCCCTAGAAATGTGGAAAAGCATCATCATAATCCTTTTTATAGGGATTCTTGTATATCTTTTCAATACACAAGGAAAATCTTGTATATTGTATGGATACATCACCTGTCAATTAAAAAGCCTATGACCTATAGCTGAGGCAGGTGGGACATCTGGGAAGCAGGAAGAATTCTGGGATGCAGGAAGAATTCTGGGATAGATCCAGGTGCTGGAGATCGACCTGAGAAGCTATGAAGAGATGGAAGGCATGGTACCTGAGCACAGGTAAGCAGCCACATGACAGAAGGTAGGTTAAATAAATGGGCTATTTTAGTTATGATCTAGCCTGAGTAGAACCTAGCCATATGACCAAGATATCTGTATATATATTTTGAGTCTGGGTCTTATTTCTAGGAGCATGGGGCTGGGAGGCAGAACTTCTACAGATTCTTGCAGATGAAAACAACTATGTACACTTATAGGCACGCATTTCAACTCCAGAAAGCTACATTTCAGAAATGCTAACAGTGAGCTTTTAAAATTCTGGTTCCAGGAACAAGGCTCTTTTAATTGAAAGAATCCACTCAGGACCTTTTAAAGACTATTTTTAAATCTATTGACATGATTCTGCAATGTCATTTAGGTTCACTAAGCCCATATATAGCTATCCAATGGCTGCTAACAAGGGACTTGTATATGATTCCACATGTCTCTCATTTAAATTAGTGTAGCTGCTGTATGTAACCTATCCCCATCCACTGTACACTTCAAATCACCTTTAGATCACTTTAATACCAAAAATAATAGAAATATTGTGTGAATTAAACTATACGGTTTAGAGAATACAAGAAAGTCTATAAATGTCTAGAAACATAGGCAATTTTTAAAAAGTTTAACTCAAGGTTGATTGAAGCAAGTGGAAAACTAATTGTCAAGAGATCATCATGTATTTCAGAAGGCTACTGTGAAAAAAATTAAAGCTTTACACAAATAAATAGTCAATAAAGTATAGGGACTTTTTGGTTTTTTTCGAGACAAGGTTTCTCTGTGTAGCCTTGTCCGTCCTAGAACTCTGTAGAAGAAGCTGGCCTTGAACTAACAGAGATCTGCTTGTAAAGGAATGCACCACTACTGGTGCGTAAGTAATAATTTTTATTACTTCCTTTTTTTTTTATCCTGAAGATAAATAATTTGTGTCATGATTTTCAAATCATTATCTGCCACAAAAACTAATGAATTTTAATTCAGATCCTAAATATTAATACCAAATACACTTGAATCAATGGGTTGCAAATAAAAACATTAATGATTATGAAAAATGGAGTTCCTTCCTTATCACTCACTCAATGCTTAAAATATTGATATTGGGCTGGAGAGATGGCTCAGCGGTTAAGAGCACTTACTGCTCTTCTGAAGGTCCTGAGTTCAAATCCCAGCAACCACATGGTGGCTCACAACCATCCGTAACAAGATCTGGCGCCCTCCTCTGGAGTGTCTGAAGACAGCTACAGTATACAATAAATTATACAGTGCATAATAAATAAATCTTAAAATACAAAACAAAGTGAAACCTTTAAAAAATTAATATTAAGAACACAGTATCTACAGTCCAATTTACTTTTTTACTATGTATGTATGTATGTATGTATGTATGTATGTATGTATTTGCCTACATGTGTGTCTACATACCACAGCTTGTGGAGATCAGAAGGCATTAGATTTCCTGGAACTGGAGGAACTGATGGCTATGAGCCACAATATGGGTGCTGGAAATCAAATCTCAGTTCTTTATTGAAGATTAAAAAAAAAGAAAAAGAAAAAAAAAACAGCAAATGTTCTTAACCAGGGACATCTCTCTAGCCCTACAGTTCAATTTTTTCAACATATATAAATTTGTACTTCTTATTTTCTTATAACATTTGTCAAGTCATGGGCTGGAGAGATAGCTCAGCAGTTAAGAGCATCGACTGCTCCCTCTTCTAGGTCAAGAGTTCAATTCCCAGCAACCACAACCATCTGTAACAGAATCTGATGCCCTCTTCTGGTGTGTCTGAGGACAGCTACAGTGTGCTTATATACATAAAATAAATATATATTTTTAAAATTGTTTATGTAAAGGTAGATAGAGCTCATCACACTCAATACTTTCTCTAGCTCTTCTTGCTTTGGTAGTATTTAGACAGGTATAAAGATTACAATCATTTTATTTATATATATATTTTTTTTCATTCATTCACTCATTCATTCTGTAAACACATAATGAAGCAAAAAAGTGTTGCTTATAGCTGAGTGTGGTGGCATGTGCCTTTAGCACTGGGAGACAAGCATCAGATGGATCTGTGTGAGTTTAAGGCCAGCCTGTCTACATAGTGAATTCTAAGCCAGCCAAGGCTATGTAGTAAGACCCTGCCTCAAAAAATAAATAAATAAATAAATAAATAAATAAATTTGGATGTCATATACTATATAGAACGTGAAACATTAGAAAGCATGAAGGAGGGGCTGGTGAGATGGCTCAGCAGGTTAGAGCACCCGACTGCTCTTCCAAAGGTGATGAGTTCAAATCCCAGCAACCACATGGTGGCTTACAACCACCCGTAACAAGATCTGACGCCCTCCTCTGGTGCGTCTGAAGTCAGCTACAGCGTACTTATGAAGAATAATAAGAAATGAATCCTTGGACCGGAGAGACCAACCGGAGCAAGCCAGGCTGTCCGGAGNCCATTACAGATGGTTGTGAGCCACCATGTGGTTGCTGGGAATTGAACTCAGGACCTTTGGAAAAGGAGTCAGTGCTCTTAACCTCTGAGCCATCTCTCCAGTACACCCCAAGCCCCCAAGTATCTTAAAATCCCATAAACTTAGAAACAATAACTACCACTCACTTGGTACTTTCTTTTTTAGACAAGTTCTTGCTAAGCATGTAGCCTTGGCAGGCCTTGAGCTCCCTATATAGACCAGGTTGGCATGAAACTCAAGAGATCACACCACCATGGTGTGGGCCACCATGGTGTGGGCCACCATGGTGTGGGCCACCATGGTGTGGGCCACCATGCCCAATACAAGTCTTGATATAATTTTTCTACCAAATCTTTAGGACAATCGCATAAGAGACATTTCCATGTGACAGATAAGGAAAATTGAGAAATCAAGTAAATTAGCCAAGAACACCTACTGTATGTAGGAAAACAGGGACTGAGTTCTAGCTTTTGAGGGATAGTTGTGTTATACTTCTTTATGGATCCTTCTCTGAGGCTGCATGGGTCTCATCTACTCAGGTCCTCAGGTTCCACACTAAGGCCCTCAACCATTTACGAAAATACACTCTACTCCTCAATCTCAATAGTGGTAAGTGAAGACAAAATTTTTTCCTTTAACTTCTAAAGCCCTAGAAATGTGGAAAAGCATCATCATAATCCTCTTTATAGGGATTCTTGTATATCTTTTCAATACACAAGGAAAATCTTGTACATTGTATGGATACATCACCTGTCAATTAAAAAGCCTATGACCTATAGCTGAGGCAGGTGGGACATCTGGGAAGCAGGAAGAATTCTGGGATGCAGGAAGAATTCTGGGATAGATCCAGGTGCTGGAGATCGACCTGAGAAGCTATGAAGAGATGGAAGGCATGGTACCCGAGCACAGGTAAGCAGCCACATGACAGAAGGTAGGTTAAATAAATGGGCTATTTTAGTTATGATCTAGCCTGAGTAGAACCTAGCCATATGACCAAGATATCTGTATATATATTTTGAGTCTGGGTCTTATTTCTAGGAGCATTGGGGCTGGGAGGCAGAACTTCTACAGATTCTTGCAGATGAAAACAACTATGTACACTTATAGGCACGCATTTCAACTCCAGAAAGCTACATTTCAGAAATGCTAACAGTGAGCTTTTAAAATTCTGGTTCCAGGAACAAGGCTCTTTTAATTGAAAGAATCCACTCAGGACCTTTTAAAGACTATTTTTAAATCTATTGACATGATTCTGCAATGTCATTTAGGTTCACTAAGCCCATATATAGCTATCCAATGGCTGCTAACAAGGGACTTGTATATGATTCCACATGTCTCTCATTTAAATTAGTGTAGCTGCTGTATGTAACCTATCCCCATCCACTGTACACTTCAAATCACCTTTAGATCACTTTAATACCAAAAATAATAGAAATGTTGTGTGAATTAAACTATATGGTTTAGAGAATACAAGAAAGTCTATAAATGTCTAGAAACATAGGCAATTTTTAAAAAGTTTAACTCAAGGTTGATTGAAGCAAGTGGAAAACTAATTGTCAAGAGAAAGGATCATCATGTATTTCAGAAGGCTATTGTGAAAAAAATTAAAGCTTTACACAAATAAATAGTCAATAAAGTATAGGGACTTTTTGGTCTTTTTCGAGACAAGGTTTCTCTGTGTAGCCTTGTCCGTCCTAGAACTCTGTAGAAGAAGCTGGCCTTGAACTAACAGAGATCTGCTTGTAAAGGAATGCACCACTACTGGTGGGTAAGTAATAATTTTTATTACTTCCTTTTTTTTTATCCTGAAGATAAATAATTTGTGTCATGATTTTCAAATCATTATCTGCCACAAAAACTAATGAATTTTAATTCAGATCCTAAATATTAATACCAAATACACTTGAATCAATGGGTTGCAAATAAAAACATTAATGATTATGAAAAATGGAGTTCCTTCCTTATCACTCACTCAATGCTTAAAATATTGATATTGGGCTGGAGAGATGGCTCAGCGGTTAAGAGCACTTACTGCTCTTCTGAAGGTCCTGAGTTCAAATCCCAGCAACCACATGGTGGCTCACAACCATCCGTAACAAGATCTGGCGCCCTCCTCTGGAGTGTCTGAAGACAGCTACAGTATACAATAAATTATACAGTGCATAATAAATAAATCTTAAAATACAAAACAAAGTGAAACCTTTAAAAAATTAATATTAAGAACACAGTATCTACAGTCCAATTTACTTTTTTACTATGTATGTATGTATGTATGTATGTATGTATTTGCCTACATGTGTGTCTACATACCACAGCTTGTGGAGATCAGAAGGCATTAGATTTCCTGGAACTAGAGGAACTGATGGCTATGAGCCACAATATGGGTGCTGGAAATCAAATCTCAGTTCTTTATTGAAGATTAAAAAAAAAGAAAAAGAAAAAAAAAACAGCAAATGTTCTTAACCAGGGACATCTCTCTAGCCCTACAGTTCAATTTTTTCAACATATATAAATTTGTACTTCTTATTTTCTTATAACATTTGTCAAGTCATGGGCTGGAGAGATAGCTCAGCAGTTAAGAGCATCGACTGCTCCCTCTTCTAGGTCAAGAGTTCAATTCCCAGCAACCACAACCATCTGTAACGGAATCTGATGCCCTCTTCTGGTGTGTCTGAGGACAGCTACAGTGTGCTTATATACATAAAATAAATATATATTTTTAAAATTGTTTATGTAAAGGTAGATAGAGCTCATCACACTCAATACTTTCTCTAGCTCTTCTTGCTTTGGTAGTATTTAGACAGGTATAAAGATTACAATCATTTTATTTATATATATATATTTTTTCATTCATTCATTCATTCATTCTGTAAACACATAATGAAGCAAAAAAGTGTTGCTTATAGCTGAGTGTGGTGGCATGTGCCTTTAGCACTGGGAGACAAGCATCAGATGGATCTGTGTGAGTTTAAGGCCAGCCTGTCTACATAGTGAATTCTAAGCCAGCCAAGGCTATGTAGTAAGACCCTGCCTCAAAAAAAAAAAAAATAAATAAATAAATTTGGATGTCATATACTATATAGAACGTGAAACATTAGAAAGCATGAAGGAGGGGCTGGTGAGATGGCTCAGCAGGTTAGAGCACCCGACTGCTCTTCCAAAGGTGATGAGTTCAAATCCCAGCAACCACATGGTGGCTTACAACAAGATCTGACGCCCTCCTCTGGTGCGTCTGAAGTCAGCTACAGCGTACTTATGAAGAATAATAAGAAATGAATCCTTGGACCGGAGAGACCAACCGGAGCAAGCCAGGCTGTCCGGAGCGAGTGGAGCCGATCGGGGACAGCCGGAGCAAGCGGGGACGCCGGAGCTAGCAGGGCCGGAGCGAGTGGGGCCGAACGGGGCCAAACCGGAGCAAGCGGAGCCGATCGGAGCGAGCGGGGCTGGCTGGAACAAGCGGAGGCCGTACGGGGGCGGCCGGGAGCAAGTGGGGCTGGCCGGGGCTGGCCGGAGCGAGCAGGGTCGAGCAGAGCGAGCGGGGTTGACCGGAACAAGGGAAAAAAAAAAAAAAAAAAAAAGCATGAAGGAAGAAAAAAATAAAGAATATAGTCAGCCTTTCTTTAACTATACATTAATCCAAGCTTCTTGAATGAGAATGGTTTATAACATGCCAAAAAATATATACATTCTTGCTAAAAACAACAAAGTAGCACATGAAGCCACTGAATTGTTAAGTATTTGTGTTATCTGAAGACAGGGCAAGCATGACAACAATACAGGAAATCTAACAGCCGCACATTATGTGCTTCTGCTCTCCTGAGGTCCATCCTGCGTATGTCACAGGGCCAAGGCTTAGTTTATCTGTTTGTGTCAACTCCCCTTGAGCCAATTTTTAAGACTGTCTTCTGACTTGATTAAAGATGAAAAGCACTCAAGGGTATTACTCAGACAATAGATGATCATTTGAAAAGAACATCAAATATATATCAGAATTATTTTTGTATCAGTATAGACTAAAAACAGCAATACATTCTATTGGCCAAATAGTAAACAGCCAAGGTGAGGTTTGAAAAAAATTAGAAAGATGCAGACATTTAGTAAGCACTTGGCAGTATTTACCAGGCAACAAAAGAGGCTGCTATACATTTTGGTAAGGGGGTGGGGAAGATAAGATGACAACTAGGTATTAGGTGAATTTCCAAATCAAGACAAGATCAACAACACTTGGCTTGAACCAAAATACACACACACACATGGTCACATAGACACACACAAAGATGCTCACACAATGTATTCTTATAATGCCCATCATATCCAACCACTGAGGATCTCAAGCTTCTTCAGACATGCTGTCTCAGGTACATGCTGTCTCCAGATGTCCAAGGAGTTCTTCTAGGCTTCCCAATGGCAAGAGAAAGATCAGTGAAGGCCACTACAGGAAGCTTCCCTAAAGCACAGCCACAAACTCAATAGAACAGAGCCCAGAAAGAAAAGTAAACTTCAGAATAGTAAAACATCTAAGTAGCAGGTATATCAGGTATGTATTTGTTAAAGGTTTGTGCAACAGTCACAGAATGGCAAAAGAACAATAATAAATATACATGTGATGATGTAATCTACCCCCTTGGCATTACTGATTCCAAAGCTCCTGGACACATATTTTCAAGTATGTTTCTGGCAGAGAACCGTTCCTTACAACAGGTTATACTATAATTATGGTTGATCACTTCAGCCCTTCATACTGAAATAGTCATTCATTCCAGGTG
>LR752246.1:0-33786 GCA_902729485.2 Mus minutoides | reverse complement strand
AAATGGAGATACAAACCCTGCAAGAAGCAATTTTATGCTTCCAATAGCCAATTTTACTATTTTTCAAACATATAGCAACTAATGTAAAACATTATCCATCTTAATATTTGATACCACCATCATAATTACTTCCCAGATATGTGTTTAGTATTAATACAAATGTTTGAAGAAAGTTGCATTATAATTTCAAAGTATTACTGCTGTAAACTTCCAGGTTAAAAGCAGTCATCTCAACATAGCTGGATGTTTAATCAGCTATAAACAAGACAGACAAATGAGGAGAACCTGGACTTGCAACAAGAGGCCCTGAGCTAAAATCTATCCCCAGCAATGCAAAACAAACAAACAAACACAAAAAATGCAGACCAGAACTGTAGCACTGGGAAGATGATGTGCTTTGTACTTCAAATTATTAACCGGTAAAGCAGACATTAAGGTAATAAAGGCAGTATTGAAGATATAAGTGTGTGGGTGTGTGCTCACTATCTTTCTGGTCCTGAGTTTCCTCATCTGTAACTACAGAAATAATCTTTGGCAAAGGCCCAGAATACAGAAAAGGTAAAAGTGTGAAAATGATGTATTCTGTCTGGTTAAAGGGAAGTGAGAACCAAGTACTATGGAGTGAACCCTCAGAAACCCTAAAATCCTAAGGTCCAGAAAACAACCATTTTAAGTTCTATTATTCTTCAGCGGGCTTCTCCTCCATCCAGAAGTAGTCATGTTTGAAATCTGAAAGCCCGGGTTTGAAAAGATTGCTTTTTTGTTTTTTTTCTTCTCAGAACCGTGGAAAACTACTAATTTCCATAACGTCAAAATCATTTATTCTTCTCAAACAATGCCAATCTCCTTATACTCTAACCGCGCGGTTAAAAATATACCAGGAGCATTATTCCAACTAGCAGGAAACTTGGGGTGGGGGCAGCAACGTAGATTGCTTAGACTCTGACCTCTGTGGATTTCTAAGTATCGTGTAGTGTTTAAGAAAAGAGAAAAAAAAATACTTCGGATGATGAAATTTGCAAAAGATCTAAAACTCCAGTTGGCAGAAGGCTCTCCACAGCCAGCTGTCTTTCAAGAGGATCCGAGTGTATTTACAACCTACAAGCAGAAGGGAGCCAAGCCTAAACTAAACTCTAACTAACATAAAGAACTTTCCTCCAATATTTCAGGCCAAAATGATGCAAAACCTGTAGTTTACTTCAATGGGTTTGCTCCAAGCCGGAATAATGAATGAAGTGGAGGCATCACTACTGAGTTGGGGGCCTCACTTTCAACCCAGCGGGTGAGTCTCTAAATCCAGGGGACTCACGGGCTGGTCTGCTTCAAGGGGAGACCCCGCTGCAGGATCCCCGAAAGTTCCGCGGCCGCCGGTGTCCGCCCCGCCCGTCCGAGGGTCGCGCCCCCTCCCTGCCGCCGCACACACCCCGCCTCCGCCCCCGCCGCGCGTTAACCCCTCGCCGCCCGGCGCAGGCTCCGGGAGGAGGCCGCCCAGGGGGTGGAGTTGTCGCGTCTCCTCCCGGGATCGCTCGGGCAGACGCCCGGCTTGTTTACAGGCCCCAGGCCTGGCCGCCGCCGCCGCACAGGCCCTCCGCCGGCCCGCCCTCGCCATCGCCCTCGCCCTCGCCCTCGCCCTCGCGCCGCGCTTACCCGGAGCAGCCGCGGGCGGGCGGGTCCCTCGGTCGGCCGGGGCGGCGGTGGCGACGGCGGCCGGGCACGGGGTCCCGCGACGGCGGCCGGGCCCGGGCGGAGGAGGGGAGGAGCCGGGCTGGGTCCGGGCCCCCGGCTCTCGGAGCCCTCGCGGCTCAGATCATCCGGGCGTCGGAGCGGGAGGCAGAGAGCGGGGCCCGCGGGAGGCGGAGGAGGCGCCGAGGATTCATCGCTTTCCGCCCCACCTGCCTGGGCCCCCCTCCCCCCGCCCCAGCCACCCGATCCCGAGCTGCGGACCCGGCCGGCGCGGAGACCACGGCGTTCTAGCTCCTGCGCGCGCTCCCGCCCTAGCGCCGCCACCGCCGCCGCCTCTAGCGCGGCCCCGCGCACGCGCGCTCTCGACGGCGCTGCCCCTCCCCCTGCCCGGCCCCGCCCCGCCGCTCCCCCACCCCACCCCACCCCCGGCCCTGCAGCTGCGGCGCGGCCTAGGGGCTGGAGAGACCCGGATGTGGGAGGGCCGGAACTGCGGCTGGGGCGGGGGGGGAGGGGCGGCGGTGACGTCACTGCCCTGCGCTGCTCCTCAGCCCGCTGCCGTGGGGCCGCCGGCGCCGCGGGCCGATCCCTAAGGAGCCTGGACATCCTGGGTGCGAGCCAGGCGCGCGGCTTTGTCGCTAGGGCGCGGAAGGTCCCCCTCCAAACCCGGCCGTCGTCGTCGTCCACACCCGACCCTTATACCTGCCGGTCTCCAGGTGCAGTCTCGGTTAGGGCCCGGCGCGGGGGACTCAGCCTGTCCCTTCGACCCCACGAGGCCCACACGGGTGCCGCGGCCATACCGCAGACGTCCGTGTGCAACCCGTTCACGCCTTGGGACACGTGCCTAGGGCTTCTCGCGGGTCGTCCTCCGAGTCGCTCCAGGGATTCCGAATTGTATTTATGTGCACGTTACAGGGTCACGTGATTCGGTCTCAACCGGCACTTCCAAAGACCTCCCCCCCGCCCCCCAGTGTGGGACTAATGGAACCGAGGGTTTTTCAAAATCTAAGAGGACAATCAGAAACGTGACAGCGGCTTTCACGAAGAGCTAGAGATGAACGAAAGGTAATTGCGACGGCACGTGCAGGCGGCCAAAATCCAGTTCAGCTAGCTAGACCACAGAAAACCCGACCCACGCTGCTTGCCGACGCCGGCATAGGATGACAAACCCTAGGCAGCCAATGAATCAGAGCTGGAAAGCAGTACATCACCAGTACGAGTTCCCATTGGCTGGGGGTGCCTTCCCAGCTTTTCAGTCACCGGCTTAACCCTTAACACCAAATTCGCAGGAATAGAAGTTTTAAGAGAGATTCTGGTATAATACAAAGAAAAAGCATATATTCCGCTGAAATAAATACTAAAACTATTAGCCAAATTAAGTTCAGGCCAGTAACAAGATGAATTTCAGTAAGGCCTTCCCCTTTTCTCTGGTGCTTACTGCAGTTTGCTACCCCGCTACTTTGTGTCTCTTACAAACCCACTCCATTGTCTTAAATGCAACCTGCTTTTCGTTGGCTGTCATCCCGCAAACTATTTCTCTATTTTGGATGTTGTGGTGACCATTTCCGATATTTTCACCACGACTTTTGGAGGGGTCCCTTTCCTCACTTTCACACCTGACATCTAATGGCAGGACCACATGTGAGACTGCCAGTTCCCAGCAGACACTATCTTCACTGACCCTCCAAATCACTCAGTATCTTGGGAATACGATGAATATGTAACACTTCCAGGAATATAAAGTAAAAATAAAATTCACTATACAGTTCTTAGTTCTTTCCTACACCAGTGTAGAAATAATGAAATTAGGTGCAAAATCTCTTAATGAAATGCTGTTTTATTGGGTTAATTATACACAATACGATGTTTAGGTTTTGTTAAGTGGGGATGCTGAGGATTAAGACCAGGTCAAGTCCTCAACCATTAAGCTCTGTCCTCAGTCCTGGTTAGGGTTTTTGTTATGTGCTTGGTTTGTTTTGTTTTAAGACAAGGTCTCTATGTAGCGCTTGCTGGCCTCAAACACACAGGGATCCTCTCAGTCTGCCTCTGGATTGCTGATAGTACAAGCATGTGCCACCATACCTGACTCAATTCTTAGTACTATTAATACTTAAACAAGTTACTGCACGATGGGCATACAAAAGTCATGTTTTGACAGCCACCATTTAGTGCTCTGTGTGTGTGTGTGTGTGTGTGTGTGTGTGTGTATACTTGGATTTCCCAGGCTGACCTTGATCTCTTATGAAACTGAGGATTACTTTAACCGGTCCTCCTGCTCCCACATCCCTACCACCACACCTGTCTACAGTGCTCTTAAACAATACGTTTTCTCCTTGACGAGCTGAGTCATCTATCTGTGGCAGTAGACATGAGAGGAAATTGGGAGGTTTTTGTCTGGGTTCTTCTAGGTTTACATTCCTGTAGTCTCTCTGTCCTAGCTTTGTAAGAAAACCTGAGTAACAGAAGAGGTAGGAAAAAATACAATATGATATAGTATATAATATATAAAATATAATGATGAGTTTTTTTTTTCCAGGAGTCTTACGAGTACATCACAGACAACCAGTCAGCTGTGTCTCTGGACACCATTTGAAGTGTGAATGAGGAAACTTGTGGGACATAAGTTTAACATTTAAAAACTCGGAATTAGATATTAATGTTGTCTAACGAAAGTTATTTGATTATGATATTCCCTTCTATTATCAAATTTTGGTGGGGGTGTTGAGACAGGGTCTCAAAAAATAAACGGCCAAGTAAAAGTCAAAGATGTGGCACACCCAGTTCCTACAGGAAGTTCTCAGTTCCTACAGGAAGCCTTTTCTCAGTCCCATTCTTAAATTCAGACAAGAGGGCACAGCCAAGCCTTTAACTGTTGTGTTTGCTATTTCCAAGATGTTAGGTCTTCTTCCTTTATGACCAATCTCAAGTCACCAAAATTAAGTCTAAATTTCCACCACTTAGACACAATATGCACATATTACCTCAGAAACACATAGCCCTGGTTGTCCTGAAACTCACACTTTCCTCAGCCCCCTGAGTGCTGGGATTGCAGATGGGACCACCATGAGGAAAGAAAGGGACTTTGGAAATAAGAGGGATAGCTGCTTTTCAGGTTTTAATTAATCCTCTAACCCCTGTTGAAGTCTTCACAATAAATTTTGGTTAAATATCAATTTGATTATTTTTTACATATCTAAAACCATCATATTCTCTCTCTCTCTCTATATATATATATATATATATATATATATATATATATATATATATATATATATATTTAGTTAACACAGAAAAAGGAAGTCAAAAGGTATAATGTCAAAGTACTGAACTTACTGTGCTCCCGTTACCTAGGACCTGAGAGACTTGAGGCAAAGACACAGGGACACTAAAGCCCACTACACTTAATACTAAACATGAACTATTATAATAGCACAGTGCTGGCACACGCCTTTAATCCCATCACTTAGGAGGCAGAGGCAGGCAGATCTCTGTGAGAGGCCGGCCTGGTTTATAGAGTGAGCTTCAGGATAGCCTGGGCTATACAGAGAAACCCTGTCTCAAAAATAAAAACAAAACCCCCAAACTATTAATTTATGAAATTAAATCCTAGTACACTCAATACTCTCTCCATTACTAAAGATGAACTATTATATACATTTAAACTCAGTACTCTCTCCGTTTCCTCTACAATCCTGATTTTTAAAAGAAAAAAGTGTGTGGGGTTACATTTCTTATTGCATAACTATGATGGATGCATCCAGAGGCTCAGTCCTGAGATGGCCTAACCCGGGCCTCTCAAAGTGCTTCTCCCACCTGTAAATGATCCTCCAGGATGTCTGAAAAGCCCCCTCCCCCAGCCAGCCAACCATTCTTCCACAGCAAGCTGAGCACTACCCAAGCACAAAGCCAAGTAGGCCAGAGGTCCATCTCTCCTTTCATCTGTCTGCTTCACTACCTGGTTTGGGCTTTTCTTTCTCCCATAGCCACTTCATGTATCCTCTTGTCTGCTTTCTTCTCGACTCTCTTCTCCCTTTCTTCTGTACTCCTTTTATTTCCTTTTCCTTTCTTGCCCTCATTTTTCTCCTTCTTGATTTGAATAGTTTAATCCAAAATGTAGTTTCTGTTACCCACTTTCTCCTGAACTTGAATATATGAGATAGCCCTAAACTGATTTCTTTCCCCATCCCCTCCCTCCCTCTCCCCCCTCACCATATCATGATACAGGACTGTTAAAGAATGAGAATGATTAGAGACTCAGTGCCCTGTGTGACATCACCACTGAGGTGGGGTGGGGGGGGCACGGGTAGCCAGCCATCTTCTGCTACCTCTGTGCCTCCTGGTCCCTGAAAAACATGTGAGCACTACCAGCCAAGTCCTGGTGAGAGGTTTCCGCTTAAGACCCAGCATGTGGCCATGGCCTAACAACTAGCTCTTATCAGATAAGTGCCTCTGTTTGACAGATAGTCATTATGTGCCAGGCACTGGGCTGGATCCTGTGGTCAATGACATCAATAAGGAAGGTCCCTGCCCCCACAAACTGGCCTTATAATGAGGGACATTCACAAAGAGTAAATAAATAAAATGAGGTGCCATGGTGGAGGAGGTGACTTGAAAACAGATGTTAGAGTGAGAAGTTAGTTAGTGAAGAACGGGGCAGGGAGGGGGAGAGCTAGGTGACTGAGTACAGTGGATGTGTATGTACATATATGTGGGTGTGCAGCCACATGAATGTGTGGAAGCTTGATAACACCTAATGTCTGCCGCTATCCGCTGCCTTCTGTCTCCATCTCCCCTATAGCAGGATTAGATTACAGGCACACCTGGCTTTTTAGAAGTATATAGGGAATCTGAGATCAGCGCCTCACCACTTGCATAGCCAAGCACTTTACAGACTGAGCCATTTCCCCAGCCGTTGGGAACTATTTTTAATCAGTTAATACTAACAAATTTTAAGGGGACTACTTGAAAACAATTCACCTTGGTGTTTCTCATCTATTCCTGGCATTGTGCAAGGTCCTAAACTAAACCACATCCTTGGAAGTGAAGTGGCAACAGATTTCATCCTCAACAATGACAGCTTGGCTGGAAAGGAGTGATGAAATAAATGACCATCACAATGAAGTCTTTTATCAGCACAGTCAGAGACTTGTCAGCTTAATTCTGTCAAACTCTGCGAGTGAGCAGGCCAAAAACTGGTACTCCTCCCTTACCAAAGAGAAAACCAATCTCCAGAGAGGTAGCAATTAGCAATTACTCAGGGCCACAGAAAGCAATGACTAGGACCCAGGATTCTCTCTGAGTGGTAATCACCACTCTACAAAACAGTTATACACACCAGGCGTGGTGGCGCATGCCTTTAATCCCAGCACTCAGGAGGCAGAGGCAGGCGGATTTCTGAGTTCGAGGCCAGCCTGTTCTACAGAGTGAGTTCCAGGACAGCCAGGGCTACACAGAGAAACCCTGTCTCGAAAAACCAAAAAAAAAAAAAAAAAAAAAAAAAAAACCACCACCACCAACAACAAAAACCAGTTACACACAGCAAAGAAGTAGGGCTAAAGCACACTGTCAGGCAGTGCTGTGCAGAGCTAACCTGCATTCTCAGTTAAACTTACAGAAGTTGAGAAATGTTTGGTAAACATACCCATTATTTAAAAATAACTGTTAGTATATACAGTTAGGTCCATTTAAATGAAGATTACACATGATTAAAATGAATTGCCTCCACATTACTTTAGTATTTTTACTGTGATCTGTGTTTCTGAAGTAATTTATGCATGTTGTGTAAGTGATGGAAATTCAGAGGCTTAATTTTGGTGACTTCAGGCTGGCCATAAAGGGACAACTAACTTTTTTGGAGAGAACACAACACATAAAGGCTTGGCTGTGCCTTCTTGTCTGAATTTAAAAAGGGTTTCCTGCAGATCAAACTGGGTGTGTCACATCTTTAACCTTTACTTTTTTTTTTTTTTTAACAAAAACATCCAGTTCAACCACAAAGCCCCTCATAATTGTAACAAATCATCCAACAGACAGGTCTGAACCTCTTGGAGAGCCACTTTTTAGGCATGGGCCAGCACATCCTGGGGCCTGCATCCACTGCACATACGCATCCCTTTACTAGTTCTTCAAACTTAAGTAAATCATTTAAATCATTAACGTCTGTTTCCTCCTCCACAAATGCTTCCTTTCAAGCCAAAAGGGTTAAGAGAGATCTGATCAAGTGGTTTGGAAAATACGATTAACATTGTTAGCTGTACCCACTAGAAACAACTAATATATAAAACCCCCCTATTAGCAGCTTTTTCTCTCACCAGAGTTTGTATATGGATATATCTCCTCCTTTGTATCTTAGTGTCTTAAACCAGAGTACAGTCATGCCTGCCTCCCCTCTGGCCACCCTTTGAAGGCAAGGTTTCTCTGTGTAGCTCTGGTCACCCAGAAACTAGCTCCATAGACCAGACTGGCTTCAAGATCCGCCTGCCTGCATCTGCTTCCCTAATGCTGGATTAAAGGTGTACACCACTACCACCTGGCTTCTTATTTTATATTTTTGCCTATTTGCATGTCTGTTCACTACAGAGTATGCCTATAGACTTGGTGCTTTTGAGGCCAAGTGGGCATCAGATCCTCACCTTTGAGTTTACAGTTGTGAGCCACATCGTGAGCCCTGGGACTAGAACCTTGGGACTCTGGAAGAGCAGTCAGTTCTCTTAACCACTGAGCCATCTCTCCAGCCCTCAGTTATGACTAAGTATCTGGAGATGCTTTGAAAACTGTTTGCATTCATCACTGTGTGAGTACTTTTGCAAACCTAACTGCCAAAGTTTCGTCACTCCATGCCTTGGTGCAATCCAGAAATGTGGGGACAGGGCACATTGGAGGTTACCACCAGAATATCTTGGCAGTATTTCATTGCAAACTTTTTTATATGTAAATATATATATATATATATATATATATATATATATATATATATATATATATATATATATATATATATATATATATATATATATATATATATATATATATATATATATATATATATATATATATATGAAAATTAAAGTATACAAAGCAATAACAATTTTTATCACCGTTTTCAGTTACTATATACTGCCCATGATTGTATTGCTATACTTATTTTATATTGCTGACAGGACAGTAAGTTTATACCAGCATCACCTCAAACAGGAGTCATATGTGTTACAAGGATGTCATCACAGCTATAATGTTGCTAGATGGTATGATTTTTTAAAGCCCTTTTATAATCTTTTTGTTGTTCTTTTTGTTCTTATGTTGTGATGGTTTGTATATGCTTGACCCAGGGAGTGGCATTATTAGAAGGTGTGGCCCTGCTGGAGTAGGTGTGGCCTTGTTGGAGTAGGTGTGTCACTGTGGGTGAGAGCCTTAAGACCCCCATCCTGGGCTGGTGAGATGGCTCAGCGGGTAAGAGCACCCGACTGCTCTTCTGAACTCTTCCCGAGTTCAAATCCCAGCAACCACATGGTGGCTTACAACCATCTGTAATGAAATCTGATGCCCTCTTCTGGAGTGTCTGAAGACAGCTACAGTGTACTTACATATAATAAATAAATAAATCTTTAAAAAAAAAAAAAAGAGACCCCCATCCTAGATGCCTGGAAGTCAGTATTCTGCTAGCAGCCTTCAGATGAAGATGTAGAACTCTCAGCTCCTCCTGCACCATGCCTGCCTGGATGCTGCCATGTTCCTACCTTGATGATGATGGACTGAACCTCTGAACTTGTAAGCCAGCCCCAATTAAATGTTGTCCTTATAAGAGTTGCCTTGGTCATGGTGTCTGTTCACATTAGTAAAATCCTAAGACATTTGTAAATGTATCTTTTATTCACCTGATATAATTGTTGTCTTAGAAGCACATACTACTCAATAATCTCTTTCTAGCTTTTTCTGAACTCTGGTGGGGAGCATGGAGGTTTAACTCAGATGTTCTGACCCAAATTTCTTTCTGAGCTTACTGATTCAGCCCGGCTTCTCTTGGCTTCTGACTAATTACTCTGCTTAGCCTCAAACTAACTCTGACAATAATCTTCTGTCTCTTTCTTACTCTCTGATTTCAACTACCTCTGTACAAGCGCCACAAACAAACTCAGGTCTACTGCATTCAACTGAACTCTACTGGATTGTCTGAACTGTATTGAACTGTACTTACCAAACTGTTAGGGATTAAAGTTATACACTAAGGATGTGTCTTATTCCAGCCAGATTATACTGTAATCCAGGGCATATCTGCATTCCTGCAGGATCAAATAGATATAGAAGGTCTTTGGATGTGATCTCTTGCCAAAGCAGCCATATTTCTAGATTCTCTATACTTGTTGATGGTTTTGAGACACTGTTTCTCTGTGTAGCCCTAGCTATCCTGGAACTCACTTTGTAGTCCAGGCTAGTCTTGAACTCAGAGATATGCCTGCCTCTGCCTCCCAAGTGTTGGAATTAAAGGTTTGCACCACCACCACTGGGTGTCCCCTTATAATCTTACCAGACCTGTGGTCTGTCACTGAAGTATTGTTAGGTTATGAATACTATATATCAATTTATAAATGCACTGGTATGCCTCAAATGGACAAAAATGTGTGACTGAGCATTGACGCCTCAAGCCCTTAGAATGTAGAGCAAGACTGAGACACTCAAGTCCTGAGTAGTTCCTGGTTTATCTGCCAGCTGCCTCGTCCAGGAACTCGTCTGTATCCTGAAGACATGGTCTACTTGTATCATGTCATGAAAGGGCAGGAAATACCAACTTGGTATGGATAGGGCCACTAGGGTCTGAGGAATCTTGAGGTGATGGTTCTGGAAAGCTTTGTAAAAAATACACACGAGAAAAGCATGCTATCTATAGCCATGTTGTGTGTCTATGTCTGAGTCTGGATTTTCTAGGATAATGAACTCAGTAGCACAGGGAAGAGGGATGATAGGCTGTCTGTGACTCAGACTGCAAACCACTCAGCCTCCCTGCAATTGCCTACCTTAAGTAGGGATTAATCATTTCATTGACTTTCTTTTTTTTTTTTAAGATTTATTTATTATTATATCTAAGTACACTGTAGCTGTCTTCACATGAACCAGAAGAGGGCGTCAGATCTCATTACGGATGGTTGTGAGCCACCATATGGTTACTGGGATTTGAACTCAGGACCTTTGGAAGAGCAGTCAGTGCTCTTAACCACTAAGCCATCTCTCCAACCCGTTAATTGACTTTCAGATAGCATCCCACTAAATAGCCCTGGCTTGCACTAGAGCTCTATGTAGATGAGGTAGAATGGCCTTAGGTAGAACTCAGATCCGCCTGCCTCTGCCTCTTGATTGCTAAGATTAAAGATGTATGTGTGCCACCATGCCTGGCTCAGGAGAGGGAACGTTCAATGCTTCTTACTGATTAAACACCACTTTGGGTTTTGTACTTGGTTATTTGTAACTATGAGCACCCAAGTACACACACAGGAGCACTGGCTCTTCTGTGGCATGTGGCAAGAGGTCATGAAGTTAATCTGCATACCAGGTCCTTTGCCTTTGGGAACAGGGCCATAGTCGGGTGGTCGCTGATCTTATCTCTGAAATCTCTGAAGAATTTTTGTTCACTGTAGCTTCACTTAAACCTTTCTTATTTCTCTCCTATCAAAGGTTTGTTTTTGTTTTTTAATTGTCTGGTGAAATGGTAATTACAGAGCAAAGTCATTTAAAATTTAGAACACTTAAATGCAGAGACACACATTTTCTCTTGAAGGACTTGAACAAATGCAACCTTTTAATGTATAAAGTCTCAGAATCACTACATTTTGCAGAGTATATTCAGAACCAAATACTGAGAATTTCCAGCTGGATGTTATGGTACAGGCCTTCAATCTCAGCTGTCAGGAGGCTGAGGCAGGTGAGATCATAGTTTGAAGGCAGCCTGGTCTACATAGTTTTGGCGTAGCCAGAGCTATATAGATAGGAAAACCCTGTTTCAAAAAAAATCCAGAGGGGGGTGTGTCGGGTGGGATCTCCTTTAAATATAGGAAACAGAAAGAACTTGGCCTAGACCATGACATGCTTCATAATAGGCCCCTTTATGAGTATGATCAAATTTAATTCTCATAACTTTGCCAAGAAAAAATTATATATACATATATATTTGTACATATGAACAAAAGAGAATGTGAGGAGAAGAGTTTCTTTGGAAATACAGGGCAATTTGATTTTCTAGTCCCAGTTGCTGTCACAAAGCTGGGTGGGACTTCTTAGAATGGCTAGCTTTCTCCTTTTGACTCTTTTCAGATTTTGCAAACAACAATAAAACTGAACAGGCCCTCAAACAAAACATCAAGCCCTCAAATACAATCACAATTGTCGGGGACAATCCTGACAATGATATCTTCACCAACCCAGTGTTGGGAGAAGGAAGAGGTGTCCATTACACAACAAAATCTCTCCTGGCCCATGTAAACTTGTCACTGTTTCTAGAATTTTGCCTTCAGCCATCTGTTCATTCTTCTCTCTCCACACAGGAAGACTTCTCTCCTGTTTCTGCTAATATATTCCCCCCTTTATTTTCCACATACTTGCAACTCTTATATAAGACAAAAAAACCCAAAAAGACAAAGTAACACCTATGTTTCTTCTATGTTCATGCTGAAACTTAAGGGAGGAAACCACAGCAGGGGCCTCTGCAGAAAGCAGGAGGTAGTGGGAGGAATTCAGGTTAGGATCAGAGAATGAAAGCTCAAGGCTGGGGTGGGACTTGTCCTGCCTGCTTGAGGCTGGGGTCCATTCCTGGCACTACATGAAATTAAGTCAAATTTTAAAACCCCCAGAAAACTCAAGCACTTGGAGAGAGGCCCGACTGGAACAGTGTTGGTTACATCAAACTGGCTGTAACAGAACAGAGTATGGCGGGGATACTAAAAACTGCCATTCACAGGCCTTTTAAACATATTGGAGTCAGAAAGGCCACATCTTGTCCACCACAAGGGATCTGAGTTCAGAGGCTACCTCTATCTAGGGTGTGGACAAGTTGTTTAACCTTTCTCAAGCTTGATGTCCTCATCAGGAACAGAGATTAACCCTCTGGTCACAGATAAGATCCTACCACATTGTACCAAATACAAGAGCATAGAGAGAGATAGAATTGCTATTTTAAGCTCATTTGTGAATGGGACATTTTTAATAGCAGCAATAGCATGATAAAGCGAAGATCCTCCATTGTAAGTCCCACTGCAGCTGCCAGGTAGAGGACCCAAATCACTCTCTCCCAGACTCAGTGAGTATTCTGTAGACTTCCACCTCCCCCACCACTACTGGCCCATGTTTGTGTTTCCCCCGTTGTACCTTCTGCATAAATGGTCCCGTTTGGTTTTGAATCTAAACTCTAGACTCCTAGGTACTCCGGGTCACTCAGTAAAGTGAAATCGATCTCACGATTACCTAGATCAAGAGAAAATAATCAGGGTCAATGCAGAAGGAGATAGATAGCACTATAAACAGAGCAAAGTAGGCCGGCCACACAGAGTCAGGGTCAATGAAGGAACAAAGGACAGGTTACTTGGCATGGATAGTCAGAGTATGTCTGTCAGAGGAGCAGGCTGGCAGCTGAGCTGGCCTGAATGACAGAAGAAAGCAGCCATGTGATGTTTGGAGGAACTATCTCAACAAGGTCAAAGGCCCTGGAGTGAGAGTGAATTTGGCATGTCCAGGAATAGAAAGATGCCAGTCTGGGATGTCTGGGGCACGCTGAGGGAAGGAGTGTGTGGTGATAGATGGAGGCTTAGGGCAATAATAAAAACTACCATAGGAATCACTTTAGGGTCGTTAGGGTGTGTTGTTGCTGTTGTTTTGTTTTGTTTTGTTATGGTTTCTTGGTTTTTGGTTTTTGGGGGGTGTTGTTTTTGTTTTTGAGGGATGGCATGATCCAACTTCTATTTTGCTCTCCTGTATCATAGGAAATAGATCTTTAGGAAAACAAAAGCAAAAGCACAAAGGGAAAAAAATCTTTTAATGTCAATTCTATTTGTCATTAAAGAAAAAGAGAATAGTTTCCTGCAGGAAGTGATCACACTTTGGCGAGGCTGTAGCCTTTTCAAAGCTGTGTTTTACCGGGGCTCAGGATTCTATTTTCTGGAAGCTATATTTGGATACTTCTGCCAATGACTCATCAAGTAACCTTTCTTAGGAAACTAGCAAAATGTAGCAAGGATGAGTACCTCCTAGGAAATGCCGGGTTAAGTATAGAGAAGGCAGAGGCATACTTGAGGAGTTCAGCTTCATATTCTACAACAATCTCATTACTTAGACTTGACTTTACATTTGCTCTCAATATAAATCTGATGGCTGAAGAAAATCATTTGCCAGTTAATTTCTATCTCATGCTCTCTACTGAAACTGTCCACACACAAGGCGGGTGATTATATTAGTATATAGTCACAAGATCCTTTGGAAAGAAAAGCTTTAACCCATGGGAAGCAAGTTGCCTTGGCATGGGTTGTTGAAATACATCAAAGCAAGCAAGCAAGCAAACAAAACAAAAAACAAGAAAAAAACAAACAAAAAAAAAAAACCAAAAAAAACCTCAAGCACAGACCTCAGTAACAGTCTCAGGAGTCCAGGACAGAATAGTTATGTGTCATGTGCCTTGTCTCCTTCCTGTAGCCAGGATTTCATTTCATTTAATGATAAAATTTGCAAGTCGTTACTCTACAGCCAGGCTGATGCCTGTAATTCCAGCATCGGGAGGCTGAGACAAGAGGATTCAAGTTCAAGGCCAGCGTAGACTACAGGGTGAGTTTGAGGCCAGCCAGAGGTGCAATAGAGAGCATCTGTTTCAAAAATCAAAGCAATACAAAACAGTGCCTCCGCCATATGGGTAAAGCCTGTGATTAATAGACCTTTTATAGTTAGTCATTAAAATCAGCCAAGATATATTTCACAATAGAATCAGTATAGCTGTTCTGTAGAATCCTGGATTTAAGCTCAGCCAACACAACAGGTAGTGTCACTAATAAGTATTTGACACTAGGAAGGATGATTTCTCAATTAAATCAAGCACTGACTGAGCACCTATGTGTCAAACACAAATAGGAAAGGATACACAAAAAATATACTGTAATGTTCTTTTTTTAATTACGCTCAATGCTATTGCTGATTTTTTTTTTCAAATTTTATCTTGTCACAATTCCAAATTCTTGAATATTTAGTAAAGTATAAGAATCTGAACTTTTCTTTAAACTACTCATATATCAGCCAGGAAGGCAGCAAAAGAACTGATCTTTGTCCAAGTAGGCAAGCCACACAGCACTCTTTGGTGTCATCAATCAAAGAGCTTAGAAAGGCTGGAGGGAACAGGCATGCGATGCCAAAAGAAAAGCTTTGGCTCAGTTTGTCTCAATAGAGTCCCAGTGACTGATACTGCCTGGTGAGTCCTGTGTCATAGCTGGATTATGTACCCATAAACACTGTCTCGAGGGCGGTCAGACCGTCATCATCACAGATCCATTCCTCCTGAAACTGAACAGCAAGAGATACATGCAACGCACATCCCAGACAACCTGTAAAACTTCTCTTGCCTTTCACTGAGATTCTCAAAGGTACTGTTTTTTTTTCTTTTCTTTTTTTTATTATTATTTTTAAGATTTATTTTATTTATTATATGTAAGTACACTGTAGCTGTCTTCAGACACTCCAGAAGAGGGCGCCAGATCTCGTTACGGATGGTTGTGAGCCACCATGTGGATGCTGGGATTTGAACTTATCACCTTCGGAAGAGCAGTCGGGTGCTCTTACCCGCTGAGCCATCTCACCAGCCCTCAAAGGTACTGTTAGGAAAAGGTATTTAAGAGCCGGCCATGGTGGTGCATGCCTTTAATCCCAGCACTCGGGAGGCAGAGGCAGGCGGATTTCTGAGTTCGAGGCCAGCCTGGTCTACAGAGTGAGTTCCAGGACAGCTATACAGAGAAACCCTGTCTCGAAAAACAAAAAAACAACAACAAAAAAAGCCACACTAAAGTGACCCATATGGTGGCTCAGTGGGCAAAGGTCCTCGTAGACAAGTCTGAAGAACTGAGTTTAATGGTTGGGATCCATGAGGTAAAAGGAGAAAAATCAATTTTCGTAAGTTGTCCTGTGATCTACGCATGCACCCACACACCCCACATAAGCACCCATGCATGCACACACAATGTAGCAAAAGTAAAAGCCATGATAATGTTCCATGCTACCTAAGATCCTTTTGTCTATTTCATATCAAGTTAAAGACTATAAAGCGGGTCCTCAATGAAAGGTTTGAGGTCATGTGAGTCACAGTCCTTGACATCTGAGATGAATTAGGCTAAATACCAGGCACACCATGACAATACAGTATCAAAGCACAGACTCGTGCCTGTCAGAACTTAGAATCTTTATTTGTGGGTTATTTGCTTAGTTGTGGCAATAACTACTCAGAGTAAGTGCTGTTGTTACCTCTGCTTTGTAAATGGAAGTGAGGAGCCGCCTGTCAACTCTGTAAAGCAGGAGTAAATCAAGATTTCAGTGAATAGGGATTTAAAGTTAATGTTGGCTTTAGAGGGGATACCAAGCCATAGTGAGTCTCTAATGTGGGGACCCAGAACACAAGAATTTTACTTTTGACCATCTAGTCTTAGATTTTAAGTCACTGTATATGAGTTAAGATTTCATTTCATCTCTTTAAATGTAAAATTCCCACAAATGTGAATTAAAAGTATTTGATCAGTCCATCATCATGGTCCCTTCTACTTGAACATTCAACTCTAAGAAAGACACACCTCCTTTTCTAAGCATCTATTTACCCAGTACTCTGGGCACATTCTGGGAGTGTTCTGCATGGCCTTCAAGAGAATCTTCTATTAGTAAATTCCTTGCAGTGAGTCCAAAAGCTGCTGTAGGGCTAGGCTCCTCATTGATGTATTTGGTAAATGTCTTTCTCTCTTTTTTCTTTCCTTCATCTCTTCTTGCCTTTTTTTTTTTGTCTTTCCTTATTTATGTTGCTATACATACATGGGTGCATTTGTGTAAATAAATAACAGCCAGAGGTAAAAAACTGGGTGTCTTCTTCAGTTGCTCTCCTCCTTACTGTTTTGAGACAAGAGCTCTAAATGAATCTATGACTCACCTAGGCTGACTAGCAATGAGCCCCAAGGATTCTCCTGTCTGTCTCACTAGCTTTGGAGAGTTACAGGAACATGTTGCCACATCCTTTAAAATAAACCAAAACTAACCTAACCTTATAGGGTCTCACTATGTATCCCTGGATGGCTTGGAACTCAATATGTAGACCAGGTTGGCCTAGAAACTCAATATATAGAGCAGGTGGATCTGGACTCAGAGATCTGCCTCTTGAGTGCCGGGACTAAGTCATGGGCACCACACATGGCCTCCACACTCATCTTTTTATGGAGGTGCAGGGGATATGAACTGAGGTCCTCCTGCTAGTACAGCAAGCATTTTGCTGACCAAGCCATCTCTCAGGTCCCCTTGATTCATGTCTTTCTTTTGTTCTGTAACTGCAAGTTCAAGCAACTGCTTCTGCATTGGAGCACACTAATTGGGGCGATCCTTCCTAAGCCATTTGGCTCTGAATAAAGTACCTCTGAATCACCATGTTTTGAATCACCTGCGGTGCCAACGTGGGCCCTGAGGACAGCCCATCCCATTAGAAGAGTTACTCAGACTGGTGCCAGGTACCTCTGCAAGCCTTGTCTGTCCAGCCATACACACTGTCTTTTCAAGTGAATATCAGTGACTTCTTTTTTTTTTTTTAAAGATTTATTTTTTTTTTTTAATTTATTATATGTAAGTACACTGTAGCTGTCTTCAGACAATCCAGAAGAGGGCGCCAGATCTCGTTAAGGATGGTTGTGAGCCACCATGTGGATGCTGGGATTTGAACTTATCACCTTCGGAAGAACAGTCGGGTGCTCTTACCCCCTGAGCCATCTCACCAGCCCCTATCAGTGACTTCTTTATAGGACCCGGAGCTCCCTGTTGTCTCAACTGATGGTACACTGGTTTATTCATTCCTTTTAGTAAGAGTTGGGGCTTAATACCAATATTTTAATACAGACTTAAGCATGAAAGTTAAGAAAAAAATCCACATGTGTGTGGATTTTTTTTTCCCTCGTTCCAGTCAACCCTGCTCGCTCTGGTCTGCCCCGCTCGCTCCGGTTAGTCCCACTTGCTCAGTCCCTGCTCTCTTCAGTCCAAGGATTCATTTTTTATTATTCATAAGTACACTATAGCTGACTTCAGACGCACCAGAGGAGGGTGTCAGATCTCATTATGGGTGGTTGTAAGCCACCATGTGCTTGCTGGGATTTGAACTCATCACCTTCGGAAGAGCAGTCGGGTGCTCTTACCCGCTGAGCCATCTCACCATCCCGTGTGTGGATTTCTTTAAGAAAAGTCTTACCTCATTTGTTTATTCTGAGCTAGCTGTTTAAAACCCCTTTCATTTGTTTTCAGATAATTTAATCACTAGCATTTGGCTTTTCCCTCCCACTATATCTCTGATATTTAGTCCTTCATTTTTCCTTTCTCTTCTCCTGTTTGATGTCGGTAAAGGTTAGAGATTCTGAATGCCTGATCATAAGGACACCAAAGATAAGAGATACTTCAGTCTAACTGGTTAGAGATGCCAGGGGGTCTATCCAAGATGTGCGATGGCTTTAAGACAATGTATTTCCTCCTGGGATTGGGTTAGTTAGGAAGATACACAAAAGGGAACAATCCCTCAGGTACCCATAAGTGTGCAGGATACACCTGAGGTACAGTGGGAAAGAGGTGGTACCCAGCCGGTTTTACATTGTGAAGTTACAGTAACTCAACTTCCAAGTCTTAAAAAAAAATGAAGAAAAATTAAAAACTCAAGCTAGTTTTCTTTCCCCCTCCCTGTACCAAATTAGAAGTCCTAGGTAACAGAACCAAAGATCCAAAATGGGCAGACTAACTGGGATTTTAAAACTTCCAGAAATAGCAGGAGGACATGACTACTCCTAAAGTATGGAGAAGATTTTTATCGCAGATATAAAGGAGGAAGCAGGCAGAGGGAAGATCCAGGCAGGCTAAAACATGGCTGGCCCACTAAACCATTAGAGGAGAGAAGGGGGAGGGAGAGCGAGAGGAGCTGCTGACCCCAGAGAGGTGGTCCAGGCCAAGAAGCCTGGCAGGGCAACCAAAATGGCTGGATTATACAGTGTCAGGCTGGAGGACAAGAAGCGAAAGCCCGGCCCCGGGGAGTGAAAGATAGGGAGTAGGATGAGATGCTCAGGAAGGAGCTGCAGCCCGGGAGAGCTGGCAGCCGCTGCTTTGATATGTTAATAGGCGCCTCTGCCTATTGTCTCGGATTTCTGAGACCTAACAAAGATGATACAGTTGCAATTTACAAAAATTAATAAGAGTTTGAAAACGATCAAAATAGGGGGAGAAAAAGACATATAACCATAGGCCATTAATTAAAACCTTTGGAGGCTATATCGTAACTAAAGGTTAACTCTGGGGAAATCTTGAGTTTTCTCAAGTGCGATTCTCATTTGTCCGTGGACCTTGCTACTTCCTCCTTTCCGGTCCACTCTTTCCACTCTCTAGTAATCCACAAGTGGAAACAAACTCTTCAGAGGAAAACATTTACACAGCCCATGAAAATAAAGCCTAGAGGAAAGGGGGACCCTGATACCATCTGTATTCCCTGAGAAAAACTGGGCCAAAAAAATGTGATGAGATTTCCTGAGTCATCAGGACCTGCTGGGATCTGCTAAAGAATTTCCCTGGTCGGCACCCTATTGACTTACAAAACAGGATTTTCTCACTTTTATAAGACATTTCCATTTGTAATGTCTTCGCTAAAGATTACCTCTTAAAACAGGAACTCACATTTGACCTTTCAAGGGGCCCTTTTATAGCTCAGCTATATAGAAATATAAAGCTCTATGGTGAGAAACCGTTTTCCTTATCAAAGGTAGCAAACCTGGCAAAGACTTGTATTTCCTTCCTCTTCCCTTTTGCAGCGCTAGCCAATCACATCAGATCGTGAAGCGGAGCTTCCTTCAATGGAAGGAGACTCAGACACCATCTCCCTAAGGAATAAAAGAAGGGAGCCATTTTGACCCCTTTGTTCTCCCTAGCCTGACTTGGACTCTGGTGCATACTTTTTACAAAAGAAATTGCCATGCCGAGCCACTTTCCCTTTGTTTGAGTATTATTTTATGCAACATCAAGGTTGCTCTTTGTTTCTACCTTGCTTTTAATATAGCTGTGTTGTGTTTCTGTCTCCCTGCCTGTCTTTCTGTGCCTGTCTCTCACGATCTCTGTCTCTCTCTCTCTCTCTCTCTCTCTCTCTCTCTCTCTCTCTCTCTCTCTCTCTGTTGTTAAATATAATAAACTACATCTCAAGCCTTCAGAGGTTTTGCGTCTTTACTCTTTGGTCGCCTCTATTCCCCACGCCCCAGGTGTCACCTTTCCAAGCCTAAGACAGCCCAGTCCCTCTTCCTTCTTCCTTGTCCTTCATTACCCTATAACACCACTACCTTCCTTAACATCTCTTTCTCCCATCTCATGATCTCTTTTCTAGCTCCAGAGTCTAGAGACATAAATGCAGACACACACACACATTATATATATCATACATTTATATATAGAACCTCCACAAACGAAAGTATGTGGCGTTTGTCTTTTTCAGTCTGACTTATTCAGTTTTTAGCATAACGGTTTCCACTTTTCCTGCATATGCCATATTATGTTTATGACCTCAAACTCCCTATGTAGCTGAGCTTGACCCTTGAACCTCTTGCTTACTCTTCCAAGTGCTAGCATTACAGAGGTGTGCCACCATGCCTGCTTTGTTGTTGGGTTTTAGACTGAGAAAAGGGGCTGAATTGCATATTTTACATACCGAAGCAGACCTGGCCTCTGGGTCTCCCCAGCATCCCTCAGTCTCTACCTGGTTTATCTAATCCTCTACCCTGACCTTCCCAACCCAGGGGCTGGGCTTCCCTTGCCCACAGACTCTTTCCTATAGAATCCAGATAGTTTAGTCTCTGAACCTCTTTCTCAAACCCCACCCCCTCCAGGCCCTGTGCCTGCTCTTTCTCTCCCCACCTCGACTTGTCCTCTGTCTCCTTCCCCAGTTAACTTCCCTGGCCTCTTTCCTTGGGGCCTGTGAACTTGCCTGCACAGAGAGCTGTTTCCCAATAAACCTGCTCTTATATGTATTTTTAAATCTGGATTGAACTGGCTCATTTTACTGGCAGAGCAATATCAATGGTGATAGGAATAAAATCCAGTGCTTGGTGTAGGTTAAGGTTCACTCTGCCAAGTGAACTACATCTTCAGTCCTCACCAGTTTTAATATCAGCAATGGAACAGGAACCCTATTTTACAAAGTATTTTTCTACCGGGACATTCTAGAACTATTTTAGTACACAAATGTCTAAATTTACTTATACAATTTTGGCCTATTGTACAGAATTTTATTATGCTGACAATCTTCAATCCTTCTGATCAATAGTAAAATACACAGATAGTGATTTTTAAAAAAATCAATAATTAAAACTGACGAAAGCCTTTGACTTTCTTAGCCAGACTCTTATTGGTTCTTCCAAATCTAAGATATATCCCATTCTGGCAGAGGGTGGATGGAGGTTGTGGGTGGGGTGGGGGTGATTAATCTGGAGTGTAAAAAAATAAATAAAAGATTTATA
Organism: Mus minutoides; assembly: GCA_902729485.2. Lineage (NCBI taxonomy): Eukaryota > Metazoa > Chordata > Mammalia > Rodentia > Muridae > Mus > Mus minutoides. Next base: position 12,379 of record LR752246.1, on the reverse strand, counting down.
AAGTAATGGTTTCTTATTGTGATATATCTTTTTTTAAAAATCTTTTGGGCCAGGCATGGTGGCTACTCAGAGAAATCCTGTCTCGAAAAACAAACAAAAACAAAACAAACCCAGAAAACAAAACAAACCCAGAAAACAAAACAAACCCAGAAAACAAAACAAACCCAGAAAACAAAACAAACCCAGAAAACAAAACAAACCCAGAAAACAAAACAAACCCAGAAAACAAAACAAACCCAGAAAACAAAACAAACCCAGAAAACAAAACACTAAGCAGACACCTATGCTAAATTATTATTATTATTATTATTATTATTATTATTATTATTATTATTATTATTATTATTATTATGGTTTTTTAAGACAGGGTATAGCTCCCTGACTGTTCTGGAACTCACTCTGTAGACCAGGTTGGCCTGGAATCAGCCTGTCTCTGCCTCCAGAGTGCTGGGATGAAAGGCTTGTGCCTCCACTGCTGAAGGGAAACATTTTTACACGCTATCATTACAAGGTATCTTTAAGTGGTAACTGAAGCTTCAGAGTTAATTTGAGACTTTTTTCCTTCCATTCTATTTATTTGTGTGTGCATATTTCTCAATTATATGAGCCTTGGAGGTGTTTCATAGTACAGCTAGAGTCAGTCCAGGGAATGGTAGTACATTTTTAATTCCAGCATTGGGTAGGCTGAAACAGGAAGATGCCTGCGGCTCTATTATTTGGCAAATACTAAGTTTCACTGAGAGACACATTCTGCCTTTTAAATGGTTGCTGGAGCGCAAACTCGGGCCTTTGGTCTGGTGCAGCATATACTATCCCCCACTGAGTTCCGAATGTCTTCAGCCAGAGGTCGAGACTCTTTAACCAGTTTATACTGAAATGATTTAAGTCCCTGCGCGTGTGTTTGTGGTCGCCTGCTCTCTGGGACCTAGCAAATGCTTACACATGCTGCCATCGCCCACCGATGCTGTCAGGTGCACTAGGTGCGCTGTGGCTAAAAAGGGCCTGCTTTCCCAAACCAGTGAACTCTCCCACCCACTCTGTTCTTGGACTTCTCTCCCACCCCCACCCCCACCCCCGCCCTCATGGCTCTGTCTCCACTTCTATCCCTTCCTCACTCTTCTCTTCGCCCTCAGTAAACCCCTTTTACACCAGATCTGTTGCATGACTTAAGTTCTCCGAGGTGAACCTTGGATGGGCCCACCCCTCTCCGCATTGTTTTTCGTAACAGTGTGTGTTATCAAAATTGAGGAAATGCTAGAACCAAAGACTACATCTCCAGATTTGGGATTAAAAATTTTAGAACAAAAATCTACTAAAATTCATCATCATAATAAAAAGACACATTAAAAGAGTGAAATGAGCTGGGCGTGGTGGCGCACGTCTTTAATCCCAGCACTCGGGAGGCAGAGGCAGGTGGATTTCTGAGTTCGAGGCCAGCCTGGTCTACAGGGTGAGTTCCAGGACAGCCAGGGCTACACAGAGAAACCCTGTCTCGAAAAAAAAAAAAACCAAAAAAAACAAAAAAAAAAGAGTGAAATGGCCAAGAAGTGGGAGAGGGTGGGTAGGGGAGCAGGGCTGGGTGGGGGTTATAGGGGACTTTCGGGATAGTATTTGAAATGTAAATGAAGAAAATATCTAATAAAAAATTGAAAAAAATAACAATGAAATGTTCAAACATAGGGTATATAACACAAGTGTTATTTCAAAAGAGGGCTCTAACAGGATACTATCTTAAGGGCCTGTTTCTCAGTTAAGTGATTCTTTCAGGTGTCCCATAGGACAATTAGGATTGAAAGCTTCTGAACAGATACAGACAGAATTGTGGTATTGCATGGTTTGATGCCTCTTTTACTCTATTACAATTTAGTCATTACATCATTTTCTCTTCAGACAAACAAAAAAACTAAGGCTTTTTCTACACTGCCAAAAGGAGTCCATTATTATGAAAGTAAACTCACACACTGTCCAGAGTCTTGATGTCCTGCAGATGAAGGAGGAGGATGTCCTCACGGCAGGAACCCACTTTGGTGGGACTAACCTTGACTTCAAGAAGCAGTCATCTACAAAAGGCAAAGTGATGGCAACTATATCATAAATCTGAAGAATACCGGGGAGACGCCTGCTGCTGACAGCTCCAGGCATTGTTGCCATGGAGAATCCCGCTGATGTCATCGACATCTCCTCCAAGAACACTGGCCAGTGAGCTGTCCTGACCTTTGCTGCCGGCACTGGAACCTATCTAATTTCTGGCTGCTTCACTAACCAGACAGATCCAAGCATCTTTCAGGGAGCCAAGTCCTCTGGTAGTGACCGATCCCAGGGCTGAACATCAGCCCCCTCACAAAGGCACCTTATGTCAACCTGTCTACCATCACTCAGTGTAACAGATTAAACATGGCAATGTGCACATTGCCAGTCTATGCAACAGCATGGGAGCTCACTGACTGGGTATGATGTAGAAGTTCGCCCAGGGAGCTTCTGTATATGAATGAATACCCTGTATTCTGTATACCCATCTCCTGTGCACATCTGAGGGAGGAGAAAGGAAATATCTCACTTGATAGAGGACATAACTCACTAGGGGTCCATTGTCACTCTTTCTTCCTGCTACCTTCTGATCTGGATGTAGAACTCTCTGCTACCTCTCCAGCACCGTGTCCACCTGCATGCGGCCATACTTCCTGCTATGACAGTAATGGACTAAACCTCTGAACTGTAAGCCAGCCCCAATTAAACATTTTCCTTTATAAGAGCTGCCAGAGTGTCTCTTCACAACAATAAAACCCTAATTAAGGCCGAAGTGTAAGCCCAGAGTTGAACAGGCTGTGACCAAGGAATGGACTGTACTAACTTCTGAGGTCAGTGACACCCAGCCCAAGGTGACAGACAGACTGTCTGAAGGTACGCCAGTGCCACTGTGCCTAGCAGGTGCCTACCAAAGACCAGAGTGCACAGCTATCCACTAAGGATTGTCATGGGTTCCCGTTGCTCAAGCCACTGAATGGGTCAGAACAACCACAGAGTAGTCACAAGCAAAATGGGAAAACAAAGAAAACAAAACAAAACAAAAACAAAGCCGGGCGTGGTGGCGCACGCCTTTAGTCCCAGCACTCGGGAGGCAGAGGCAGGCGGATTTCTGAGTTTGAGGCCAGCCTGGTCTACTGAGTGAATTCCAGGACAGCCAAGGCTACACAGAGAAACCCTGTCTCGAAAAACAACAACAAAAAATCAAACACACACACACAAAACAAACAAATATAGTTTCTAAAAGGAAAAAGAATGGCTGAGTATGGTAGTGAATAACTTTTTTTTTTTTTTTCCAAGACAGGGTTTCTCTGTATAGCCCTGGCTGTCCTAGAACTCTGCCTCTGCCTCCAGAGTGCTGAGTGCTGGAATTAAAGGTGTGCGCCACCACAGTGAATAACTTTTAACCCAGCACTCAGAATGCCAAAACAGGTGATTGGAGCTCTGTGAGTCTGTGGTCCATCTGGTCTGCACAGTAAATTTTCAGACCAGCCAGAGAAAAAATTTGCAGTGTTCATTTTGCAAGTGAGAAGTAGACAGACAATATTATAAAAGGATTTATATTTCACTCCCATTTTTTCTAATTATAAATAAAGAAACAAGATTTGACTCTGGTTATAAAAGCTTTGAAATCTGGATCTTCCATGTCTGGCCTCTTTGTCTCTACCCCGCCATCAATAATATTTGATTCATGGCAAAGGAATATCTTATTGAGAAGGCATTTAAAATGACTATATCGCTGTCCATTTTATTCTGTAGTGTAAATGCCCATTTCTTTCCCCAAATCTGGAGTTAAAGACTAAATAGAGTCTCACAATTAAATTTAAATTGTTGAGGACTTAAAATGTTTTAAGGTGAATTAGTTATGATAGAAAATGATTTAGGTACAAAACATTAAACTTACCAAGACAGGATAGATGATAAAATACTTTCTTCAAAGTAGCCAAATACAGACAGACTGGACTTTATGAATGTAGCTCTTACCTAATAATTGTCATAATTGTTTCATTACATTGCTACTGTGTTTCCTTAAATAATATTTGGGGTTTCTACCCCCACCTTAGATCACTTAGTTCCCAAGTAAAAGATACAAAACCTTTTTATTTATAATAAGCCTTGAAGCATTAGAGCTGGAGAGAAATCAACCCTTTATGTTATTTTATCTACTTTCCTGTCAAAAATACTAAGATACGACCTGCTGTGTTCCATCTGGGCTACTCCTACTCCAACTGGCCGGCCCTCATGACCATGTGGTCATTATCCACCTACCTTTTCCTGGTTATTGCTTCAGACCTCCGAACCTTGCCTACTTCTCTGCCCAGCTACAGGCTGTGGGCTCTTTATTCAGTCAATAGTTTTACATTAAGGATGGCACAACCAAAGCTGGCATACATGAGAATTCACTCATCTTGAGGGAACTAGACCTTGGAATATAGATTTTCTCATTACAATACATAATAGACCAAACCTCAAAACTACTGTAAACAAAACAAACAAACAAACAAACAAAAAGGCTACTAAAAGAGCCTTTTTATTTAGACAAAAGGGGGGTTAGTTTAGTGCTGCTATGTATTCAAATGCTAAATTCTGCACCCCTAGATCTGGTTACCCCAAGACAAGTGCTTTCTCACATACATCAGCTTTTGGGTGTAAACCTTGCTTCCCAAGTTAATTGGTCAATAAAAGGCTGAAGCCCATGATTGAGCAGAAAAGAGATAGAGGTGGGACTTCCTGAGAGGGAGAAAAGAACTCTAGGAATTAGGGTAGACTTTTTCTTCTGGAGGCTTCAGACAGACGTTAACTCCAGGCCTAGAAGCTATACATAGCCACGCGGCTGGATGGGGCTGGGTGGTCAGGTTAACTTAGGCGAGCTAGTTGAAAGTCTGCCCAGCAAAGGCCTAAGCTTTAAAATATTAAATATTAAATATTAAGAGGTCTGTGTGATTATTTGGGGAACTAGCTAGTTAAGGAATAACTGCTGTTGTATTAATTTCCAGGATTATTAATATATACAAAATGACAAGGACCGGGCATGGTGGCACACGCCTTTAATCCCAGCACTCGGGAGGCAGAGGCAGGGAGATTTCTGAGTTCAAGGCCAGCCTGGTCTACCAAGTGAGTTCCAGGACAGCCAGAGCTACAGAGAAACCCTGTCTCGAAAAACAAAACAAAACAAAACAAAACAAAACAACCAAAATGACAAGACAGAATTACTAGTAACAAGCAACAGAATAACTTGGAGATTAAAGGTTGATATTTCCAAAAATTTAAACTCACCACATGAGCTCATGCCTACTGTTAGCATTCCTTCTAGGCTCTGCCCCATAGTAACCTGGTAGCAGCCAGCTAATGCCTGGCTCATTATAAAAGGGGCTGTTTGGCCCCTCCTCACTCTCTTACTAGTTGCCTCTTCTCTCCCAGTTCCTCCTCCCTCTTTCCCCATCATCCCCCTCCCCCTGTGTTCCTGGCCAGCCCCACCTCCACCCCTGCCTTTCTCTGTCTCAACTCCCCTTCCATGCCCTAAATAAATTCTATTCCATACTATATCGGTCATGTGGCTGGTATCTCAGGGGGAAGAGATGCCTTAGCACGGGCCCACAGAGGCACCCCCTTCCACCTCACCATAACGCGCCTCTACCAAACATATTCCTGGCTCTTTTTTATAAAACACAACACCTATAATCATGGTCAGAAGAAAACTAAAACTAAACAAACAAAGCACTCAAAACAGAAAAAAAAACCAAAAACCAAACCAAAACAACAACCAAAAAACCCCAACTTAGTTCACTGGGTTGTTGTGAAGGCTTTTAATCCCAGCACTCAAGAGGAAGAGGCAGGACAATCTCTGTGACAGGCCAGCCTGGTCTACAGAGTGAGTTCCAATAAAGCCAGGGATACACAGAGAAACCCTACCCTGTATTGAAAAACCCAAACGAACAAAAAAACCAGCCAGACAAACAAAAAACCATATAGTCAGTCTGGTTGACCAGCCTAAGAATAAAGATGCCTCTTCTGATACTTGATTTCCTTAGATTATACTGTGTTCTTGATTATTTCAAAGTTAGGTATAATAGTCATAATATGTCTGTGTTCATGTTATGTCAGAAAAAAAACAAGAAGACCTGGAGAGTGTGGCTCATAATGTGAAGAAAATTCTAAGGGTTTCTTCCCAATAGCTTTCATAACTATTTTCTCTCTTGAAACTGCTTTCCTACCTATCCAGGCTCATCTTCATCAGGTCCTACCACTGAGCCTTCCTACCACCATGGGACATGAAGCGACATCTGTTCTTTGTATACTTAGAATGGGGTGCTTGGTCACCAGAGGAAACCGAGTTGATAATCCCACAAAAACAGGCAGACCAAAGCAGGGTGTGGTGGCACACGTCTTTAATCCCAGCACCCAGGAGGTAGAGGTAGAGGTAGGAGTTCAAGGTCAACCTGGTCTACAGAATGAGTTCCAGGACAGCCAGGGCTACACAGAGAAACCCTGTCTTGAAAAAGAAAACACAAAACCAAAATAATAACAGTAAAAGTCCAGACCTGGACTGAATGAAGCACAAGGCTGATAAACTGGCTAGAACCTTGTGATTATGGAGAACTGTGTCAGTTTCTGACCAATAGAGTCAGCCCTTCCCAACTCCACTCCAAATATAAAATATATTTTCTTTCTTTTTGTTTCCTTGCTCCCAAAGACAGGGTTTCACTGTGTAGCACTGGCTGTCCTGGAACTCACTCTATATACCAGGCTGGCCTCAAACTCAGAGATCAACTTGTCTTAGCCTGCTGAGTGATAGGATTAAAGGTGTGACCACCACTGCACCACTGTCAGGGTGCTAAAGACTAGCTCCCCCTGCCCCCAGGAGGTCAACTTTAAGCTTTTGTAATTAAGAGTTGGGCTGGATATTGTTCCCATTTCTTAGGGAAAAATTGTTGCGATTTCCTGTGGGATGAAGGTGTCTTTGTTGTTCTTCGTGGCCCCTGGGAGTTAATGCTCTACTGATGGGCACCTAAAAAATACATAACTCATGATGGAGAGTGAGTACTCCAGACAGAGTGTGGTAGCTCATCCCGCAATAGCAGCTCTCCAGAGGCTAGAACAGGAGGACTGTGTGTTTCAGGATATAGTAAAATCATGTTTCAGAAACATAAACACCCCACACCCCAGAAAGGCCAGCTATGTGATTAATAGACTGGTATTTTTAGCTGAGTTAGATTAGCTCAAGATGAGAGGGGGAAGAAAGCTTCCCACATACCTTTACAATGAGTTCTTATCAAAATTCTCTGGTGAAGCCAGGCTTGGTCACACACACCCCTTAATTGAAGTGCTTGGGCTAGGTGGTGCATGCCGACATGCACCCGACAACAGGGCAGCAGAGGCAGGCAGATCTCTTCCAGCCCAGTTTACATAGTGAGTTCCAGGAGAGCCAGGGTATTGCTGAGAGACTTCATCTCAAAATCCAAAACCACGAACAAACAAAAATCAAACAAAGAATAAAATGCTGAAGGAAGAAATTGAAGACGATGTTTTTAGAAGGTGGGAAAATGCGCCATATGCATCCACACTGACAAAAGCTAATACTTGAGTAATGGCTTGTTACTGAAAGCAATCTACAGAGCCAACAACTGCCATAAAAATCCCATAAGGCATTGCTCACAGAACTAAAAAGCAATCCTAAAATTCATATGGAAGCACAAAAGACCCCACTTAGCTAAAGCAATCCTCAGCCGCTATAGAAGGCAGGATCACACATGGTATTAGTCTACCTATGGAGAGCCTTAGCCAGCACGGTACTGGAGAAACAATGCAACAGATCTGTCTATCAGTGGAATAAAACAGAGGACCTGCGTATAAACCATAGGCACTGAAGTCTCTCAATCTTTATAAAGATATCAAAAGCATACATCGTAAAGAGGCAACTTCTTTAACCAATGATGTTGGGAAACAGAATATCCACTTCCACTCAAACGAAACCAGATCCCTTTTTCTCACCCTGGACAAAAAACTTAGAATGGATTAAAAACCTTAATGTAAGACTCGATGAGTCTGCTGAAAGGAGGCCGTAGGTGAAGCAGTTTGGATGTAGGCATAGTGGGACTGGAGAGATGGCTTTGCAGTTAAGAGTACTTACTGTGAGGTAGAATAAGTTAGAAAAGATCAACTACTAGATCCTCATTTGTTTTGTAATTTAGTTAAAACATACTCGTATGCAGGCAAAACACTCATACACATAAAGTTTTAAGATCTTAAAAAAAAAAGAAGGCTGTAGGAATAGAGAAGTACTTGCTGAAAAGACTCCATCAGAACAGTAACTAAACCCAAGAGCCAACAAATGTGATTGCATGGAGTTAAAGAGATTGAGAGGAGCCGGGCGTGGTGGTGCACGCCTTTAATCCCAGCACTTGGGAGGCAGAGGCAGGCGGATTTCTGAGTTCGAGGCCAGCCTGGTCTACAAAGTGAGTTCCAGGACAGCCAGGGCTATACAGAGAAACCCTGTCTCAAAAAACCAAAAAAAAAAAAAAAAAAAAAAAAGATTGAAAGGAGAGAACATATAATTACATAAAACAAGAACTAAAAAAAGGGAGCATGGCTAGCAATTTACAGAAATATAGAGAACCATAAAGGCACAGGCAGAATATTAGTCAGGGTTCTCTAGAGTCATAGAACTTATGGAATGTCTCTCTATATTAGGAAACTTATTGTAACAACTTACAGTCTGCAACTAATCCAACAGCAGCTGTCAATGGGAGTCCATGAGTCTAGTAGTTGCTCAGTCCCACAAGGCTAGTTGTTTAAGCTGCTCTTCTGTAGAAGTCGGCTCCAACAGATGTGCTGGAAAGTGTGCAAAGAATAGTGAGTCTTCTGCCAAAATTGCTAGGTTGCCTCCAGCAGAAGGTGGGGCTCAGATTAAAGGTGTGTGCCAGCACACCTGCATCTGGAGCCTGCTTTGCTGCTGGAGATCTGCTTGCCTCAGTCTCTAGTGATTATTGTATTACCTTGCCTGAGCCTAAGCTTCTCATGGCCACTATGCCTCAAGACCTCCTTGTCAAGATCCAGGTCAGAATCCTGTGTCTTCCAGCCTCATGATCTGGATCACAGGTGTGCCTCCATTTCTGGATTGTAGTTCATTCCAGCTGTGGCCAAATTGACAACCAGGAATAGTGATCACAGGGAGGTAAGGAACGCCAAGAATAGGAGTCTTCCCAAGGAAGAGCACACCAAGGTTATCTAATACCAATGGTCAGCCCTGAAAACATGCACACAAGTGCCATTCTACAGGCTGAGCAACTCATATTTAGGAATATATATGTTTTTACACATATGCATTTAACAACAATCAATGAACTAAATTATCAAGCGAATTCATAAATTATTATAAGGTAATTTCAATGAAATAGGCAGTACCCAGAAAAGCATAAACAACTGGCACTGATTTAAGAGAAAATGGAAGATTGAGGTATATCTAAATCTTTTTTCTGGTTGTTTTTTTTGTTTTGTTTTGTTTTTTGAGACAGGGTTTCTCTGTGTAGCCCTGGCTGTCCTGGAACTCACTTTGTAGACCAGGCTGGCCTTGAACTCAGAAATCTGCCTGTCTCTGCCTCCCGAGTGCTGGGATTAAAGGCGTGCGCCAACACGCCTGGCAGTATATCTAAATCTTATAAAAGAAAGCCCAAGAACAACAGCCATACTAAATTCTGCTAAACATTTAAGGAAGAATTAACCGAATTCTTCATGAAATTATTATTTTTTTAGATTGATTGTTAATTTATTTTTTACACCCCATATTCTATTCTCCATCCCCCCCAAATTATTATTTTTTTTTAAAAAAAAGACTATATAGGGGCTGGTGAGATGGCTCAGTGGGTAAGAGCACTGACTGCTCTTCCGAAGGTCCTGAGTTCAAATCCCAGCAACCACATGGTGGCTTACAACCACCCATAATGAGATCTGATGCCCTCTTCTGGTGCATCTGAAGACAGCTATAGTGTACTTATGAATGATAATAAATAAATCTTTGAAAAAAAAAGACTATTTAGAACACTTCCCAACTCATTCTACTGGGATAGTTTTACTATTACACACACACACACACACACACACACACAAAAAAAAAAACCATAGAAATTACAAGGTTAGAAAGTTTGTCCTCAGCAAATCTTGCCTCAGCAAAACATGTGAGTCTGTCTTAGCAAAACACCACGTTAGTTTGTATCACATGACTCATCCAGAAACTTCTACTTCATATGAGTAAAATCCTTACATATATATCCTTACAAAATATCAGCAAACCAAATCAACACCATTCACTAAAGATTATAGTCACTGAGAGGCCTGGTAGTTAAATACTTTTAATTCTAGCACTTGGGAGGCAGAGGAAAGTGGGTCTCTAAGTTTGGGGCCAGCCTGGTCTACAGAGTAAGTTCCAAGATATTCAGGGCTACACAGAGAAACCCTATCTCAAAAAACAAAAAACAAAAACAAACAAAATAAAAACAAGAAAGGATGGTCTGGGGAGATGTCTGAGTGATTAAAAGCACTGGCTGCTCTCCCAAAGGACAAGGGTTCAATTTCCAGCACCCACATGATATCTCACAACTGTAACTCCAGCTCCAAGGGGTCCAACACCCTTACACAGACATACAAGCAGGCAAAACACCAATGCACATTTTAGAAAAAGAAAGAAACCGGGCAGTGGTGGCACATGCCTTTAATGCCAGCACTTGGGAGGCAGAGGCAGGCAGATCTCTGAGTTCGAGGCCAGCCTGGTCTACAGAGTGAGTTCCAGGACAGCCAGGGCTACCCAGAGAAACTCTGTCGAAAGAAAGAAAGAAAGAAAGAAAGAAAGAGAAAGAAAGAAAGAAAGATTACAATAATTTAGATACAATAATTTAGAATTTATTGTAGGGATATAACATGTCATCTACCAAGGCAACTCTTTGTTTTGTTTTGTTTTGTTTTCTTTTGTTTTGTTTTGTTTTGTTTTGAGACAGGGTTCTCTGTATAGCCCAGGCTGTCCTGGAACTCACTCTGTAGACCAGGCTGGCCTTGAACTCAGTAATCACCTGTCTCTGTCTCCCAAGTGTTGGGATTAAAGGTGTGTGCCACCACACCTGGCTCCAAGGCAACTCTTATAAGGACAGCTTTTAATTGGGGCTGGCTTACAGGTTCAGAGGTTCAGTCCATTATCATCAAGGTGAAAACGTGGCACCTCCAGGGCAGACAATGGCACAGAAGGGGCTAAGAGTTCTACACGGTGATATACTTCCTCCAACAAGGCTACACCTACTACCAAAGGCCAAACCTCCTAAAGGTGCCACTTCCAGTGCCAAGAATATTCAAACCACCACAATCTTAGAATCAGCTAATCTAGTATACCATGTTACTAGGGCAGAAGAGAAAAATCATGTTATTTTAGTTAAAGACAGAGTTGTATGCAGCCCTCTCTGTTCTGGAACTAGCTATGTATTGTGGGAATGTGTGACCTTAGAGAACATAAGATGATGGCTGAAAGACCTTGCTAGAACAGCATGCTGAGGACCTTCCACTAGAAGGTTGTGACAACACTCCCTTCCTGGAATTGCCCAGCAAAACAAGCTTTACAAGAAAGCCCCAACCAGAGAAGGAGACTAGGTACTGGAGGAGACTGGGCATAGCTTGAGAAAAGGAGACCTCAAAGCCCACCCCACAGTGACACACTTCTTCCAACAGCCACAGCTTCTCCATCAATGCCATACCTACTAATTTTGCCACACCCTATGGGCCAAGCTCTCAAACATGGGAGTTAATGGAAGCCATTCCTATTCAGACCACCACGCGTTTTCACGATTGTATGTACACATAAAAAAACATTGGGCAAAACCCCCATCCTTTTATGACACAAGCACTAACAAATTAGGAGAAAGGGGAAATTTCTTCATTTACATTTCAAGTCTTATCCAGAAAGTTCCCTATACCCTCCCCCCTCCCGGGCCTGCTCCCCTACCCATCCGCTCCCACTCCTTGGCCCTGGCGTTCCCCTGTATTGGGGCATATAAAGTCTGCATGACCAAGGGGCCTTTCTTCCCACTGATGGCCAACTACGCCATCCTCTTCTATATATGCAGCTAGAGACATGAGCTCAGGGGGTACTAGTTAATTCATGGTTATTCTTCCACTTAGAGGGTTGAAGACCCCTTCAGCTCCTTGGGTACTTTCTCTAGCTCCTTCTTCCTTGGGAACCCTGTGTTCCATCTAATAGCTGACTGTGAGCTTCCACCTCCATGTTTGCCAGGCATTGGTATAGTTTCCCCCGAGACAGCTATATCCAGGCCCTTTCAGCACTATCTTGCTGGCATATGCTATAGTGTCTATGTTT
>LR754909.1:9568-19604 GCA_902729485.2 Mus minutoides | reverse complement strand
TAAAACAGCTCTCCCCAATATCTTTCCAGGCACTATTATCTTCAATTCTTCAATCAGCTAAAAAATAGAATACTAACTTTGTATATACTTCTACATCATCTTTTGATTCTACAATCTTCATGTCTGTATCCTAACAATTCCATAGCCTCCTATTCTCTCCTGCTGACACCATTCCTAAATCATATATACATTCCTATAAAGTCCATCCATACCCTTTCTTCCTGAGACCACTCTCTCTATCCTTGATATTTCTAAATTCATCCTGGCTAATCAATGCAGCAGTCATTGGACCGGGGGTACATGTGCTTTCTCATGATTCCAAAATCAAGGCCATGTCTGGCAATGAACCATTTCCAAAAAAAAATGCCATATAGGCTTTTATGACCCTTATGACTATACTGTCTAGATCCTTTCCCATGACCCTGAAAGCCAAGGGGAAGGCCTGTTCCTATCTTCCACAGTCTCATGACCATCTCTATCCTCATTCCTGAAAACTGCATCTCTTTCATTTACTATGGCATGATTAGCTCTGAGTAATGGGAGAAGTATATTTCCCAGAAAGAAAGATTGAAAGTAAAGTAGTAAAGATAGCAGATGAACTTTGGGGCAAGAGCAACCATCAGCACACGTGGGGGTCATAAGATCAATGGCCTGGTGAGGTTCCAGGGGCAGGAACTGTGTTGCACCTCCCCTTACGCAACCTTGCCAGACCTAGCAGGGGAGGAGGGGCATATGAAAGCATACCGATGCTCTGTTCCTCACCCAAGTTTAAACTTGGTTGTTTTTTTCAGTTCCCAACTGAGGCAATTTCTCTCTCACAAGACACTCTCCTAATGACTGCAGGCAACGTCTGTTCTATCAACCATGACCAGGAGAAAAATCGAAAACTTTCTATGCCATTTACACTAAGTATTAGACTCAATGAAAATCTCACCTGGAACCTCAGGGTACAGATCTATAGCTCCCGAGTTAAGGTTGCCCATGGCCAGTTGGACATAGAAGAGTAGTGAAGTTGCTTACCCAGGTGCTCCTGGAACTAAAACTTCTTTTTTGCATATCTTTGATGGTTTACAACATGTAAACAGATATGTCCTATAATACAACTAGCAAGTCTCCCTGGATAGCTTCCCTGGGTCAGCAAAGACTGGAGATTCCGTGCTTGTTTATGCTTGCTTCCTCTTGCTAAGTCAAGTAGCTTATGCTTTTATTAAGGCCCAATGGAAAACAGGCTCTGGCAACAGGATATGCACATCTCTGTGACAATAAGAAGAGGGGTTCTTGGTCTTGAACCAAGGCCCCTGGCTACCAGATGCCCTCTTGCTGTGTGGGTTAAGGTACTCCACACTGTAAGACTGTCAGCATACTGCACCCCCTGACCCACACTCCACCCTTGGTCACTCCTGAATATTTCTGTTCTGTCCCACATAATCTCTCTAGAAAGAATTTGGGGGGAGAAAAGAGATCAAGGCAACCCAGAGCTCTCCTGTAGTGTTTCAAAAGGATCATCATGGCGGCCCCATGTGACTAGCACTTGAGATCTCAGATGCTGTGGAAAACCTCACCCATTTTTCCTCATAAGAGTTCAGATTTTCTTGTCTTCTAGATAAAGTAGTCCTCTGTTTCAGAGATGGAGAAGTATGACGTGACAAAAATCTCAAAAAACTCCCTTGTACCAAACAGGTCTCACAGATGAATCCATTAAGATTATGTTCCATTTTGTGTGAGAGAAATAACAAAGAGCAGGGATTACACTGGGCAGGAGCCTCTCTAGCACACACAGAAGCAGGTCCCTTGGGTGCCCAAGCTTAGTCCCCACCTTCTATGGGCTAAATGTCTATCTTTGTACAAGCGTGTTTTGAAGCAGTAATCCTCAAAAGTATTTGGAGGTGGGGCCTATACCAATTAAGGCCATGAAGGTGACGCTTCCATGAGTGGGAGGGGTGTCCTTAGACAGAGAGACACAGGACAGATGGCTTCTCCACATCCCTGCTGCCTTCTCCAGTCAATGAGAACAAGACAAGATTGTGGCCGTCTATAGACCAGGAGAGGAGGTCTCACCAGGCCCCAAATCGGTTATCGCTTGGTGCCTCAACATGTCAGCTTTTGGGACTGTGAAGAAATTAACCCTCACCATCCATGGCTTAATAAAAATACAAATTACTAACAGGTACATCAAGACTTCAGGTGAGTAGTTGATAGCTGAGGTCCACCATCATAGAGACTCAAGGTCCAACATCCGCCACTCCCCCTAGAAGAAGGGAGAGAAAGTATCCCTCAAGACACATCTGAGAACTTGTACCTCGTCTCCTCTACTCAGGGGCCTTCAGTACATGGTACTGCCTACTGAAAGATGAGCTGGAAAAATACACAAATACAGGCCACCGCTAATTAGCAAAAAAAAAAAAAAAAAAGCAGAGCGGTTTTACTACCAAGAAAGAGCAAACTAAATCTAGCAGATAAATAGCAGTCTCTCACAGTGACATCTGAATGTCATGGGAATCAATTCTGATTACAAAAGAAAATTGATAATTTTTCCTCTCTCCTTCTGCTTTAATCTTTCCTAAGATGTCAACAAGTAACTAATTAGAAAGAAGAAAAAAAATCTGTTCTTCCTAACGATGGGAGAAGTTGACAGTGACAGATTTAATTGGAAGAAGCCAATGCTTTTCAGTCATTTGGCCCTGTCTTTCCAACTACCACTTAGCAGGAAAACCTCGGAGCTGGAAAGTGGTGCTGTTTCTGTAATCTCAAGTTGCTGTTCCCCTGACCGCACCGCTAGAATGTTTTTTCTTTCCTTCTTTTTTTTTTCTGTCTAACTATTGTTACAGGGCTCTAAGCCAAAGCAGGTGAGACGGAGAGAAATTAGAGCAGGAAAGAAAAACTTTATAAAAGAGCTTTGAGGAAAATGTTTAGGGCAACAAAGGGCTGAAGGCTAAGTCTGCAGGGAAGGCAGTTAAGTTGGACGGGATCAAGAGAAACCCGCCAAGCCTGTGACAGGAACAGACCCAGCGACAGGGACGTATTTATACAACCAGCCACTCCCTACCACTTGAGAAAGGTGGGTTCATTGTGACTTTCCCATGACAACTGTGCTGCTAAAAGAGAAGAAAAAATTTACTACAATAGAATGGGTTATTTCCGACTACAAAAGCCACCCGTCAAACATGCCAAAGAAATGGAAACAGGCTGCATGCCCTGACCTGGTCCTGGTGCCTCGCTGACCATAATCACACCTGAGGAAGGTTCTCTACTGTGCCAGTAACACCTCTCAGGGTGGGCTCTGCTATTCATAAGTTCCACCAGAACACTGGGAGCAAATTGCTAGCAAACCTCCAAAAGCGATATTCAAATATGATTGCCCCAGTATCTGCAGAGTCCGTATCAAAATTCAACCGAATTAATGGAAATGTGCCACTAGTTATGTGTTTCGGCTCCTTCGCTGTTCTTTCAACCCCTTTAAGCAGTGTTAAGGGGTGGGTGTCGTAGCAAGCTTGGGAAGACACGAGTGCATGTACAGCGTTGGACATTTGCACTGCCATATTTGAAATGCACACTGCCAAGTCAAGGACCCCAGGACCTCAGCCACGCGGGAGTGGCAAAGCCTTCCCTATGAGGGATTCTGAGGATAGATGACAAAGTCTTCCTCTAGTCCCAGTGTGCATGTGAGTAGCATGTGCAGAAAATCACCCCCAGAATGTTACAGCCTAAAGACTGCTCCTACTGAGATCAGCTGAGCATGCTTCCTTGCTCAGCTGAATAAACAAGCATGCCACCACTTCTCCATCAGAGAGGCCCACTCACCCAATCCCAGCTTTTCTGTCTTTTGTGTGTGTTATTTCTCCATCCCCTCATCACTCCCAGTCAGGTTTCCAAATCCCCATCTCTGCAAGGATGTGGGAAGATATGACAGTTCTTGCCGTCAATAATCAAGAGTGGAGACATACGTAAGTATCAGGCCAGCCTGGGCTACACAGTGAGTTCCATGAAACACACAGTGAGATCCTATATCTAAAAGGGACAAAAAGAACACTAGCTGGATGAACAATGAAGCACGGAATCAGACCAAGACAAACAAACAGTGGGAAACAAACTGCCTGGACGGGAAGTATTTGTGGAGAAGTAGAGACAGGAAAAGGCTGCTGGCACTGTAAGTGTAACTGTTTATTTTATAACCAGGAAGAGAATGAGCTGTAAAATGCCAAGGGTTGAATCGATAACTTCATGGGGAAGACAATTCAGGGCTCATTTATGCAGGTACTCACTGCTATTTACTAACCACACACTAAGAACACCAGGCAATAATCTCTACTTCAGAGATTCACTTACAGTTTCTTAAAAGTGGCACCGATTGCCCATCGTGCTTAAGCCCAAGAAGGTCTCAGAAGGCATTTGCTGCCCTAGAACGGTCGCCCAATTTAGGAACAGAAAGCACATAGCCGTAACTAGATGCTGGTTTAGGAGGGTCAGTGGGAAAGGAAGAGATCTGAAAAGAAAAGATGGTCAAAGGATGTTCCTCACAAGAGAGCACACGTAAAGGTGGTGGTGCACACCTTTAACTCCCAGCAGAGGCAAACATGAGGCCAGCTTGATCTATAGAGTGAGTACCAGGACAGCAAGGGCTACACAGAGAAACAGTGTCAGGGAGGGGGCTATGCTTTCAAATAGAAAAACACCATGTAGTGGCGCTGGCTCTGAGGAACCTGAGGAAACAGAAGCTATGGAATCAAACAGAAGCTATAAGTGTGGAGATGCAGTGTGGAGAAGGTTCAGAACCAGGAGGAGCTCAGCCAGGATCCCAATGCTGCAAAGTCAGGGAAACAAACACTAACTAAAAGCTCCTGGGAAGGGGGCTGGAGAGGTGGCTCAGTTGCTAAAATGCTTGACACACAAGCAGGAGGACCTGAGTTCGCACGCCTAGCACCTGCATGATGTGGAACTGTAACTGTGATGGTGCACATGGGCTAGAGACAGGCAGAGCCCTAGTTTTCACCAGTGAGCCCCAGCTTTGGTGAGAGGCCCTGTCTCAAAGAATAAGGTGGTGTATGATATGAAGTCACCTGACATCAGCCTCTGTTCTCAAATGTATGCACACATACATATATATGTGCATGCACACAGTAAACCTGTACATAGGCATGACCCTCTCACCCCCGACATACAAATAAACTCCTGGAAAAAGAATCACCATTTCTGGACACACAGGAAAACCACTATTGTTTAAATGAGGGTCGGTGTTTTTCATTCTCCTTCAGCATAAAACAGACAACATGAGAAGAAAAAGACCAGCAGGCTAAAGCCACTGCACCTATGATGACACTATAGAGATATTTCCAACGTAACACCACATGGGGCACACTAAGTGACTGTCTCCAAGGCTTTCTGCTGGGAAACTAGGAAGCAAATGTCTCCTTTGGTGGCACTTTACAGATGGGAGGGGAGTTTGAGCTTCACAAAATGGCATCTATAGAAAAGAATTCAAGGCTTGTAAACACACAAAGTGGCAATGAACTTGAAGTGGTCAGAAATTCTGCCTTTATTGGCTCCCCAGTAGTGCTGTGGTTCTGTTCACAATAACTGGGCTTTAGCCATCAGTTCATCTGGGAGGCTGTGTGCTATGGCCAAAGCATCAGCTCATCTGGGAGGCACTGTTGTCATCAGAATACAAATGGCTTACTGGGCCCTGGTGCCTTTTGTGGTATATAACGTGGAATCTGATGGGCCAACTGCACATGCCCTTGGATATTCAACATGGCTACCTTGTTTTACAATAAGGGCCACTGTTCAAAGGCTGAATGATTCTACTGTGAACAGCAATAATCATTTATAGATAAACACAGAGACTATCATGTTAATACAAATACAACCAAAGTTTTAAACTATTAAAGAACTGCTTTGAACTTTGCATAAAAGACTATCCCAGTAGCCTTTTCCATTTTGGTGCCCAGTGAGTTAGAAATTGTTACAGCCTTAAGCAGCTTGAATTCAATGATGCCACAAGACTATGGGTACTGGCTGGTTGTCAACACCAACGCTGACCAACTTGAGGTTTGCATCTCTATGATGTGAGATGAAAATGCTATCATTTAACCACAGCTGAAGTTATTTCAACCCTCGTGGTAGGATACAGATCCAGCCCTTCTTAAGTATGCAGGTTCTGGCAGCATATTAAGATGAAGACAGACAACAAAATGTCCAAAACTGAGATAGAACACAAACATGCTCATCGATGCACTCAGAATCATAAAAAATTATTTATTTTGGACTATAGTCATAATCTAAACCCTTAAACAAAAAAATCAGTGTGGTATGAAAGCTTTTCTTCATTTCATAGCTAATTATTATACAAGTTTACAAGCCCTGTACTGATAAGTTTAAAAACAAACAAACAAACAAACAAACAAACACCTTGGTTACCATTTACTTTGGTTACCTTGACTTCATTCAACAAGAACAAAGATTATTACCGGGAGCAACTGAGTGAAAACATGATACTTCATTCCAGTAGCAAAGAAACCTCCATGATGAGATCACTGACCAAGCGCTTCGGGTTTTCCAGAACCTCAAACAACAGCTGACTTGCTCAGAGTCGGGCAGAACATGAATGGAGGCGACGGGGGACTTCTCCTTGTCCAGAGCTGCCATCCAGAACAGATGCATCTTCAATTCTTGCTCCTAACAGCTTCTGGCTGCGGAGCCTTCAGTCTCTGGGACTATGTCACTAACCCCTCCCCTTTCTCTGGTTCTCAGGCCTTTGGTTTTGGTCTCATTATACCACCAACGTTTCTAGTTTTCCAACTTGCGGATGGAAGACCGTGTGGTCTGCTACAACTTCATGAGATGACATTCACACTCAATCTCATTCTAAGTCTGTACACGTATGTATAAAAATGATCATTTCTATTTTTTTTGAGAACCCTGACTAATGTGCAGATAAAGGAGAAAAGTGCACCTTAGAAGAAAAATACCTAAAAAGAGGTTCAGTTAGGAAATTTTTCAAGAACCAGTGTCAGTGTAACTCCATATCTGCCCATCTGCCTCCATCTCCTCCTCTGATGCATTTGTGTGTGTGTGTTGCTTATTTGCACTGACTAACTTGTTTTTTAGCACAAACTGTTGTTTGTATAACATAAACATGTCCTCTTAGAAACTTTAGTTACTTTACTACTTAGTTTTTATGGTCAACTTGCCACAAAGCAGAGTCACCTGGGAAGAAGGAGCCTCAGTTAGGAACTGGCTACATCAGCTAGCCGGTGGGAATGGCTGTGGGGCATGGTTTTCTTGATTACCAGTTAATGCTGGAGGACCCAGCTTACCTTGGGCAATACCATCCCCATACAGCTGGGGCTGCACAGCATAAAACAGGCTAGCTGTACATGAGCCAGAGAGAAAGCCAGCAAGCAGCGTCCTCTACAGTTCCTGCCTCAAGTTCCTGCCTGCAGTTCCTGCCTTGGCTTCCTTCCAAGGTGGACTGTAACCTGTAAGAATAAATAACCCTTTCCTGTCCAAGCTGCATTTCGTCTTAGTGTTCAGCACAGCCAAAAGGCAACTGGACAGTTACAGAAGACTAGAGCCAAAGGACTCTATGTTTGGTTATGTTATGTGGTTATAATCAACTGCCATAAAGTAAGTAACTGAAAATAAAGAACAAAGAGCCTGTAAATTTAAAGCAAAAATGGGAGAGGATACACAGGTAGACTTTGAGAAAGGGGAAATGATCTAATTATATTATAATCTCTATTAAAACTAATAATAGCTGGGTAGTAGTGCCACAACCTTTAATCCCAGCTTTTGGGAGGCAGAGGCAGGCAGATTTCTGAGTTCAAGGCCAGCCTGGTCTACAGAGTGAGTTCCAGAACAGCCAGGGCTATACAGAGAAACCCTGTCTCAAACAACAACAACAACAACAACAACAACAACCTAATAATAATTTATTTCTGCAATCTAGAACTTGGTACTCAGAGGCCTGAGACTGCAGACTGCATAATCCCACACAGAAAGCAGAGAGGCAAGTGTGGAGGGTGGGGGTTGGGGTGAGGGACAAAGGGACCAGAGGAGAAGCAATTCAGCTTTCCAGCAATCCTCTCTCAGGATGATCTGCACATCCCTGAGATGACAATGACTGACTCCCAGCCTATTCACCTCTTTTTAGGGCCTGTTTCCCAACACCTTTGGGACCTGGATGAAGCTGCTAACATGTGGAGTTGGGGGGCACACTCAACCCACAGAATGTTTAAATCTGAGAACACGAGATCGGTGGCTGCTTATTTTCTTTCTAAGAGTCCTGAGGGCACTAGAATCAGAGCTGAGAGTACATCCTGGTTTCTCGAGGCTTCATCTAAGGCTTATTGTTTCTAAATTGGGAAAATAAATTCACACTTGGTCTTTATAAGACAGCAGAAAAATCTTACCATAATAAAAGCAGTATAAAAGTGAATGGAAAAAAATCTAAATTAAAAAAAAAATGACAGTTACATAAAAGCATAGGGCTGAAGGCAGATAATGCATAGTTCCAAGTAGCGTGAGGGCCACACCCTAAAGCCCTGAGATTGGAAGATAAAAATCACTAGATCTCCCTGGAGCACAAATTCCTCATGCTAAAAAGGAAAGGGTGAATTAAAGTATTTGACTCTGTGACAGAAATGAAGAAAAGAGAAAGCAATGTTTGCAGAGGACCCATGATGTCAACACGCTGTGTTGGAATATCAATAGTACTGAGTGCTTACCAAACGTTCACAACATGAAAGCAGAGGCCTAAGAATGTTAACTCACCTATTCCTCAAAGCAACCCTCACATTATGGTCACATTACCTGCACCTCTCCCAGATCCAGACATGGAAAATGAGGCCAGGGGAAGTCGAGTGACTTTTATTCCTGGCTGCAGAGAGACAACTTATAAAACTATCCAAATAAGAAACTGGTTGGTTTCTTTTTTTTTTTTTTCTGTTTTTTGTTTTTTTGAGACATGGTTTCTCTGTGTAGCCCTGGCTATCCTGGAACTCACTCTGTAGACCAGGCTGGCCTCGAACTCAGAAATCCACCTGTCTCTGCCTTCCGAGTGCTGGGATTAAAGGCGTGTGCCACCAAGCCCAGCTAACTGGTTGGTTTCTAACACAATCTGCTTCCCCGCCAAATGCAACCTACAAACAAATACACCACTAACAGCACCCCCAGTTCACTCAACTGTTTGCCATGCAAAGGATAAAAGAGAGCTTAGGTCCACTGGTGTGACTTCTTGCCAAAATGAAGCCATAGGGACCCTCAGACAGCACAGAGCCTTCTTGGTCCC
Organism: Mus minutoides; assembly: GCA_902729485.2. NCBI lineage: Eukaryota > Metazoa > Chordata > Mammalia > Rodentia > Muridae > Mus > Mus minutoides. The sequence continues at coordinate 10,318 of LR754909.1, read as the reverse complement.
TATGGAACCTAGCAGACTGGTACATTGGGGCAGAGGCTCTCTGTCTTTCCAGGTCTGATCTTGACATCTCTACTCATTTGGTTACCAATCCTGGACTCTGAGAAGCTGAAGCTCTCTGCCTCTGCCTTATCTTTCTTCTAGATAGCTTACCTGAACCCAGTTCACATTCCTCTGGTGAAGGAATATGTCCATTCAGATGGATAAAGAATCAGGAGATGCAGTTTGGCTTTCTGATGTCATACGAGCCTCATGATGTTCAGAGGAAGGCCCGTTGAAGCCGAACGATTCACAGCAAATGGACAGGAAGCAGAGTAAGGAACCAAGAAGTAAGAGCCAGGTAAAGCCATTAATGGCAGAACCCTGGTGCTGTATTTCCTCTATATTGGGACTCACTTTTACAAATACAAAATCTAAGCCTGGCTGTGGTGGCTCACACCTTTGATCCCAGGACTCTGGAGGCAGAGGCAGGAGGATCTCTGTGAGCTCCAGGCCAGCCTTGTCTAGAAAGCAAGTTCCAGGACAGCCAGGGCTACACAGAGAAACCCTGCCTTAAAAAAAAAAAAAAAAAAAAAAAAAAAAAAAAAAAAAAAAAAAAAAAAAAAAAAAAAAAAAAAAAAAAAAAAAAAAAAAAAAAAAAAAAAAAAAAAAAAAAAAAAAAAAAAAAAAAAAAAAAAAAAAAAAAAAAAAAAAAAAAAAAAAAAAAAAAAAAAAAAAAAAAAACAAAAAAAAAAAAAAAAAAAAAAAAAAAAA
>LR752236.1:36766-99229 GCA_902729485.2 Mus minutoides | reverse complement strand
ATATGAAATTCCTAGGCAAATGGATGGATCTGGAGGGTGTCATCCTGAGTGAGGTAACCCAATCACAAAAGAACTCACATAACATGTACTCACTGATATGTGGATACTAGCCCAGAAGCCTAGACTACCCAAGATACAACTTAATAAACACATGAATCTCAAGAAGAATGAAGTTCAAAATGTGGTCTCTGTGCCCCTTATTAGAATTAAGAACAAAGCACACACTGAAGGAGCTACAGAGATCATGTGTGAAGTTGAATCAAAAGGATGGACCAACCAGTGAAGGCGGCTGCCAGGGATCCCTCCCATAATCAGCCACCAAAATAAGCACTATAGCATATGCCAGCAAGATAATGCTGAAAGGGACCCGATATAGCTGTCTTGTGGGAGGCTATACCAGTGCCTGGTAAACACAGAAGTGGATGCTCACAGTCAGCTATTAGTTGGAACACAGGACTCCCAAGGTAGGAGCTAGAGAAAGTACCCAAGGAGCGGAAGGGGTCTTCAACACTCTAGGTGGTAGAATAACATGAACTTACTAGTTCCCCGTGCGCTCATGTCTCTAGCTGCATATATGGAAGGAGATGGCCGAGTTGGCCATCATTGGGAGGAGAGGCCCCTTGGTCATACAGACTCTATATGCCCCAGAGCAGGGGAATGCTGGGGCCATTACGTGGGAGGGGGTGGGTAGGGGAGCAGGGCGGGGATGCGGGAGGGTAAGGGAAAATTTCTGAATAACATGTGAAATGTAAATGAAGAAAATATCTAATAAAGAGAAAAAAAAGTGGGCAGTAGGAATCTTACTGAAGGCTAAGTATTTGAGTTTCATTTTCTTGAGTAGCAATGCCTCTCTGTACCTGTTGCTTTTCATCATAAAGAAAAGTTTCTCTGATAAGACGAAGAGTAGCACTTGTCTGTAGGTATAAACATTAATATTTAGAAAGCAGATTGGCACCGTGTTAAATAACAATTGTAAGTTCCCTCTTTGGGCCTAAGACTGCCTCAACCCTGGACTTCTAAGTAGTTTATAGCACAAGGCATGTATTTGCTCTTATGAAATAGGTCTGAAAAGCAGTTAGAAGACATGTAGTTGGCCCACTCCCACCTCTTCCTAAAAATGGCACTTTTGAATCTCGGTTCATATCTTGCCTGACAGTTTGTTCTCAATAGAGTAAAACTTTGGTTGCCTTTTTGAACCCAGCTGCTTATGTTTTACCTTTTTACGCTATGAATGCTGCCCAAAAGGTCAAGTACATCTAGTTTTATTTCTCTGTGCCTTAGATTAAGTGTGTGTGGTGTCTTTAGCAACTGCTCCCAATCAACTAGTTCTGCTTTGCAAACCCAGTATAAATGGCTAGAACTTTATATTTTGTGTCACTCTAGCATCTGTGATCTATGGCTCAAAAGCAAGCACCTAGCACTAGGATATTGATTTGGTAACCTCTAGCTATTAGGTACAAAATTTTCAGTGATACTGTACTTTTTAATCAGATTAAAAAGTAGTAAATTGTAGTGAGGTGTATTGTATGGGAGAAGAATTTATTTTCAATAACAAAGTAATAAAAAGTTTTAAATATTACAAATGACCAAATATTTGTAAATATACAAGTAAGAATAAAGATAACTTTGCCTTGTTTTGAACATAATACTTACAGAAGAAAGTAGTAGGTGTCCATGTTTCTTTTTTATATTCTTCATTTTGATATAATTTTCCTTATTCCCTTCCCTCAGGTAAGAGTACAAAAGTATACATAAGTGCTATAGCCTCTGGCTTTAAGAATAACACTTTGGCTCAATTTATAAAATTTTCTTTAATGTGTAGTTTAATTATATGCAAATTTTTGTTACTTCTGCATTTTGTGTGACAGGCAGTAGTTAAAATAAAACTGTCTCAAACATCATACACTAATAACCTCATGCTGGCTATCATCTTGTTAAGCTTTGGAAATCAGCCTTAGTTATCAAAATCTTCATAACAGTACCTAAAACAAATAGATTTGTAATTATCTTGGTAAAATTGTAATCATTCGAATAATTCATACATATTTAGACTCAGTCTTAGACATTGTTTTATTGCTGTGAAGTCATCAGGAAACTCTTATAAAAGAAAGCATTCAATGGGGGCTTCTTAGAGGACTAGTTCATTATCTTTATGGCAGTGTTCATTGGGCTGGAGCAGTAGCTAAAAGCTATAATCTTGATCTATAGGTGGCAAATGAGGTAAGGAAGAAGATGGAGGAGGAGAGAAAGACTATCTGGGTCTGGTTCATGGGCTTTTGAAATCTTAAAACCCACTACCAATGACAAACTTTCTCCAATAAGCAAATTCTAATCTAACAAAGCCACCCTCATAATCTTTTCAAAGAAGTCATAAACTTTTCAAAGAAGTCATCAACTGGGGACTAAGCATGCAAACCTATGAGCCTACAGGGGCCATTCTCATCTAAGCTACCACAGACTACAAATAACTAAACCTAAGGAAACCAAGCAACAATCTTTGACTGATTTAACATGCATCCAGTTTTTACCTTTCACCTGTAAGAGAAAACTTCACAAGGCCAGCAGACTCCTGTTGTTTAAGCCTCTATTTCTATCATCATTTATCTAGTTGATTAATTCAGCTTCACACCAACACCCCACCCCCAGATAAAATTATTTTCTGGTTCATTCATTTATTTTACATTATTTTTACATACATAAAAATTATGTATGTTCCAGGTACTGTGGGAAGTCTTTATAATTAAAACTCAGCATAAATCCTTGTTTTATGACTTGTATTATTTATAGTAAGAAACAAATTAGGTTAAATCAGGTAATATGACTATAGGTATAGCTAAAAGTGATTGGGTACTGGTAACTTCCTATGTTGAATTCAATGGCTGGACAGTTATAAAAAAATATGAAGTGCATACAATTATAAGATTATGTTGTTGCTATAGTATGGGTAGGACCCTAGAAAATCTAGCAGAGCTTCTTGGAGGACATGAGTTTAAGTTCTAACATAAAGGAAGCTACTTCTATGACAATATATTAATGTCATAGGTATACAAGTCAACCTGCAACTGAGTGCTTGATGGTTAAAAGGAAGTGGGATACTAATACCGTTTGAGATGTCAATGAATGAAAAGATTAATAAAAAGTATTTTAAAAATCATCTGCTTTGCTTAGATTCAGCAGTAATCTGAGAATGTTCTGAATTTCAGTTTAACAAAGTAAAAGCTAACTAGGTGTCAAAAATTTAAAAATTTAATCTTCCTAGTTCATTTTTGCAAAGCCAGACAAAAAGTTAACAAAAATAAAATTATAAACTAATGTCTCTTATGAACATCAGTATAAAAATTATTAATAAAACACTTGCAACCCAAATTCAAAAGAGTATCAGGAGGTCATCCACTATGACAAAGTTAGTTACATCATAAAGATACAGAAATGATTCAATATATAAAAATCAATACATTTAATCTTCCGCATAAAAGATGGAAACTACATTATAATAGCTATGTTTTCTTGCTTCGATAAAAACCATGACCAAGTTGTCATAGTCTCTCATTCTCAACATTTTTAAGTCTAAATTTTCTGCTAAGACTCAGGGTAATATCTTTACTCTACTCCCCTATAAAATTAAAAAAAAAAAAAAGAGGAATGTGTGTTTACAACATAAAATGGCACAGACTATGAATTATCACTTGAAAGGGAACAATGAGGGTATAGTGAGGAAATACTGCACCAAATCAAGATCAAAATCAAGCAGAACAAATGCCAAATTCAGTAGCTCCATGTCTAGTATTAAAGGGCTTTAATATCTCTGCCCTTCCAGTTACTACTGGCAACATAAAACTCTCTTTCTTGGGCAGAATCTATTTCTGGTATAGAACTCTCCTTGGGCATCTCAAACATCTTGGAGTCTCTAATTGCATCTTGATCTTCCCTTCTGTTTTCACCCAACAGCTTATCAGTGCCTCTTTCCTCTCACAGTTTTCATACATTCCTTTTCCGTGCATTGCCTGACTTTGATGGCTGTCTGAAAATATGGAGACAGAAATCATGACTCTTTTACTCTGGCATCCTTCAATACATTAAAGCCAGCACCAGAAGGATGACACTGTCAAGTTTAACTGCCAGTTTTTGATGCACTCTGCCATCTTTGTGCCACATTAATGGCACCTTTTGTTTGTGGTTGCTTTATAGGACCATAAAAACCTTTAGTCCTCTTTCTTTCACAAGTTCAAAGATTATTTGGGTGGGGTCTTTCTTTGAAAGAATACTTCCCTTTTATTTCAGTGAAAACTCTGTATTTCTATTCAATGGTTTTAATATCTTTAATAGGTAAAGCCATTTTTCCATCCTAAGCCTTGTCTGTAATATCAAGATTGTCAGTGTCCTTTTTCTTTACAAAATCCATAATTTGTATTTCTCACTGACTTATTGATTCATTTTCCATGTAGACTTGCCTAAGAACAGTTACTAATAGTCATGTGACATACTCAATATTAAGCTGTCTTGGAAGCTTACCTGGCAAAGAAATTAGTTCATTTCTTTTAAAGTCAGCCTTAAGAAAGTTCTTTGGATAAAGCAGCACCATTTTGCACCATTTTGTTAAAGTAACTCTAGCCCAGCTGCTGAGATATTTTTTGTCTCTTCCCACATCTCTTAAACTGGGTCTCAATAGTCTGCATAATTCTCAGTACTACTATCTTCTAAACTCCTACTAGAATCAACCAATAAATTCTACTTATAGTGTTCAATTGCTATTCTAAAGTTTCAAAATCGTTTCCATTCTGCTAAAACCAAAACACAGAGTAGTCAAGTATACCACAGTAGTCAAGTCTGCCCAGATTCTGTATTAGTTATATTTCTATTGGTGTAATAAACCACCATGACTATGGCAACTTACTGAAGAAATAGTTTATTTAGATTTATAGTTTCAAGGGATTAAAGTCCATCGTGTCTTTGTAACATTTCAAAAAAGTAGAAAGAATGGTGAGAAGATTAGGAGGTTGAGGGCTGGTAAACTTCAAAGCTAAACACAGAGAAAACTGATCTTTAACAATCCTAAATCAGATAAGGGACTAATATCCAATATGTATATATGGAACTCAAGAAGATGGACTCCAGAAAATCAAATAATCCTATTAAAAATGGGGTACAGAGCTAAACAAATAATCCTTAACTGAGGAATATGGAATGGCTGAGAAGCACCTAAAAACATGTCCAACATCCTTAATCATCAGGGAAATGCAAATCAAAACAACCTGAGATTCCACCTCACACCAGTCAGAATGGCTAAGATAAAAAATCCAGGTGACAGCAGACACTGGCAAGGATGTGGAGAAAGAGGAACACTCCTCCATTGTTGGTAAGATTGCAAGGTTTTACAACCAATATGGTAATCAGTCTGGAAGTTCCTCAGAAAATTGGACATACTACTACCAGAAGATCCAGCAATACCTCCCCTGAGCATAAGCCCTGAGGATGTTCCAACTGGCAATAAGGACACATGCTCCACTATGTTCACAGCAGCCGTATTTATAATAGCCAGAAGTTGGAAAGAACCCAAATGTCCTTCAACAGAGGAATGAATACAGAAAATGTGGTACATTTACATTTAATTTTATTTATTTAATTTATTTTTATTAGATATTTTTTTCATTTACATTTTGAATGAAATCCCAGAGGTCCCGTATACCCTTCTCCTGCCCTGCTCACATATCAGTTTTTTTTTCAAATTTTTTATTAGATATTTTTTTCATTTACATTTCAAATGCTATCCTGAAAGTCCCCTATGCCCTCCCCCCACCCTGCTGGCCTACCCACCCACTCCTACTTCTTGACTATGGCNGGGGCATATAAATTATGCAAGTCCAAGGGGCCTCTCTTCCCAATGATAGCCGATTAGGCTATCTTCTGCTATGTATGCCACTAGAGACACAAGCTCTGGGGGTACTGGTTAGTTCATATTGTTGTTCCACCTATAAGGTTGCAGACCCCTTCAGCTCCTTGTGTAATTTCTCTAGCTCCTCCATTGGGGGCCCTGTGTTCCATCCTGTAGATGACTATGAGCAACCACTTCTGTATTTGCCAGGCACTGGCATAGCCTCACAGGAGACAGTTATATCAGGGTCCCTTCAGCAAAATCTGCATTTGGTGGCTGATTATGGGATGGATCCACAGGTGAGGTAGTCTCTGGATTTAATAATAAAATTAAAGCTGGGCGTGGTGGCGCACGCCTTTAATCCCAGCACTTGGGAGGCAGAGGCAGGTGGATTTCTGAGTTCGAGGCCAGCCTGGTCTACAAAGTGAGTTCCAGGACAGCCAGGGCTATATAGAGAAACCCTGTCTCGAAAAATCAAAATAATAATAATAATAATAATAATAATAATAATAATAATATATAAATAAATAAATAAAATAAAATTGAAGTTCAAAAAAATGGATAAAAAGAAAAGTCTGTAAATTCTCAATGTGTGCCTCCTTGGGCTTACTTCCTCCAACAAGATCAGGCTTCCTAATCCTCCCTAAACAGTACTGCCAACTGGGACCAAGTACTTAAATGCCAAAGCCTTCAGGGCAGAGGTTCTTAACCTTCTTAATGCTGGGACCCTTTCATACAGCTTCTTATGTTGTAGTGTTTACCTTCCATTATAAAATTATTTTCTTTGCCATTTCATAGTTATAATTTTGCTACTGTTATGAATTGTAATGTCAATATCTGTGTTTTTATCAGTTGGTCTTATGTAACCCCTGTGAAAGGGTTGTTCAACACTGAAAGTGGTCACGAACCACAGGTTGAGCACTAGTGCTATAGGGGATATTCTCTTTCAAACCAGCACACATATGAGGATATTAACAATTTCAGAAAATGTCTTTGACAAAATCCAGCACTCATTCATGATATAAGTCCTAGAAAGAATAGGGAAATGAGGGGAGTATATCAACATAATAAAAGCATTTATAACAAAATTTTAAGTCAATATCACTCTAAATGGAGAGAAACTCAAAGCATTTCCATGAATTCCAGACAAAGGCAAGGGTATCCATTTTCTCCATGCTTATCCTGTACAGTACTGTTTTACCTAAAGCAATAAAATAATTGTGACAAAACATTTCTTGGGGAGATACAGCACATATTTACTAACCTCAAATCAGGAGCTGAAGACAGATCAAAGTATAAGTACCACCAAAATTCAATATGGTGAAATGTAAACTTCACTGGAGTCCTTAGAGGAGTATGGGTGCAGGGTTATATACAGGGGTTACACCCAAAACGAATGACAGTTCACAAAATCTGGGAACTTGGAGTATACTCCACAGCCTCAAGGTAGCTCCAGATGCTGAAAAACATCCTTTCCAAAAGACTCAATTGGTCTAAACTTCTTCCATGCAGCTTGGCAGGGTTCTGCTTCTTCTAGGTAGCTAGTCTTTTCAGCTTTGTTCTTTTCTTCTTCAGCTGTTATTGTTTATTCTGGTGGGGAGGGGCCTAGTGAATCTGGTCATTTTCAGGGACTTCCTGAAGCTCTTTTAAATTGTTTCCTTTCCTGTTTAAGCAGATTCCTGGAACGTGAAATGTCTTAGTCTAGGAAGAAATGGTTAAACAATACAGGTGAAAGAGATAGGAATAAAATGAAAAAAGAAGTTCAAATATTCTTATTTATAGACAATATAATTTGGAGTATAAAAGACAACCAGAAAGCTTCTATGGTTTTTAAACATTGAACACAGGAGCAAAGTACAAAATTAACATGCAAAAATCAGTAGTTTTCCTATATACAAGTAGCAAACATACCGAGAAAGAAAATTAACAATAACACCAAAACTAATGCAAAATGGATTAAATTGTCTGGGAAGTCTCATGCCTCTTCTTTCCTCTAACTACCCACTAACACTAAAACATTCCAAAGAAAGGGAAGAAGCCAGAAGCTCAGATCCACTTTCTCCACCTTCCCACCTAAGAGAGCCCACCCAGGAGTTTTAAACCCTCTCATCTTAGCTTTGGCTAGTAACTTCTCTGGCCTTCTTTTCTGAGACTGGTGAACATGCCCAGGACTTGCTCCCAATAAACCTGCTTTCATACTTTTCCAATTTGGTCAGATTTAGCATATTCCATTAGCAGAGAAACCCCTTATCTGAGCAAAAAACTATTAACTGAAACCAAGTAACTGAAATACTTGTGTAATCAAACTTCTAAGACATTGAGGAAAAATTAAAACACCAGAAAGTATTGGATAGGAATGGGGTGCTGAATCTGTCATCTCAGGCAGAGAATCTGTGAGGACTCCATCATGGATCAGAAGCTGAAAGAACTGGAATTTCCTTGCCACAGTAAGGATCATGTATCAGATAAGACCTTGGTTTGAAATGAGAGGTCTGGTTTTTCATTTGGTCTCTGTTGTGTTTTTGTTAACAGTTCTTGACACACATAAGGAAATAACATGAAGCTAGGCGTGATGGCGCATACCTTTAATCCCAGCACTTGGGAGGCAGAGGCAGGCAGATTTCTGAGTTCGAGGCCAGCCCGGTCTACAAAGTGAGTTCCAGGATAGCCAGGGTTACACAAAGAAACCCTATCTCCAAAACCCAAAAACCAAAAAAAAAAAAAAAAAAAAAAAAAAAAAAGAAGAAGCTTTGGCCAAGAAATAGCATGACTACAATCCCAAACTGTGTGACTTTAGGGAAATCACTGATTCTAAGATTTATTTATAATATTTACTAGTATTTTCAAACTGAAGTATCAAGTTTCACTAAATAGTCCACAAAGTTTGATGGATAACGGCAACTACAATTATTTCACTACTTTTTTGTAACCTTATTTTAAGGGATTAAAACATTCCCTCCGGTGAAGATGACCCTTAAGCCAATAGGTAAACAACTCAAAATTGTTTCAGGCAGTCACTGGACTTCTTCTTCCTAGAGTAAATAACCCAATTTGCAAACCTCTGAAGCTAGAGCAGATGCCTAGAAGTCACAGAAATTGAGCATACTAGAAGAACAAGATGATCATCAACATGCCCCAGCTACTAACACTGTGACCTACAAGGGCTACCTGCCTGCATGATACTCTGGTGCAATAATGCCACAGATGTTATTGGAGCAAAGAACACCTTTTAAAACTCACTTCATCAGATGGAGCCTTAACCTGACACTGCTGAAGTGACTACGAACCCGAGACTAGATATGTCATCAGTATAAGGGGAAAGGTAACGCTAAAGGGATATAGCAATAAAATGAATCTTAGTGACAAATTGCGATACACACGTTATTTAACAGCTTCAGAGACTGAAATATTCCATCCTGTGGGGAAGTCCTTTAAGCAGGAAGGTAAGCAACTCAAAATTCCTTCAGAAAGTTGTCTCTAAAACTGACTAAATTCAATAGGCCTCTCCTTCAAGTAAACAAGTCAAGCTTCAAAAACACTCAGACTAGACTAGCTAACTGCCTGGATGAAGCAGAAACCAGCCAATATTCCTGTGAGGTTTAGAGCAATTGAGTCAATTTTAAATGACATTCTCCAACCTGTCAATTTGCCTACAGTCTATATGTTCCAGGTTCTAAGCTTTTGTGAGCTATCAGCTGACTAGGATAGGTTGGCTTTGGTAATGCAGCTTTCTCTGAGTCATTACTGCTTCTGTAAGTAATCTGGAAAAAACTCATTGGTTCATTAAGTTGGACTTTGGTGGTATCTGTATTTTGTTCTGTTATAGGATCCCTATTTGGGATGAATATACATGTGTATAGCATCCCCAAGAAAAAGTTTTATCATACAACATGGATATATTCCCTTTATTATTTAATATATACCAGAGTGATATTTCCATTACACAGTTATATGTGTAAGATTCAACAGTTTGAAGAATATGTTAGAGATGGTAATTAAAGCTTGAAACCTTTAGAAACATCATGATCATAAAATTTTTCATCTATTTCTGACGGGATTTTAATGTTGTCTGTACCACCTCTCAATAGAACTTCATAGAGCTGCTTTGAAGCAGAAGTGTTGAGTGTTCATGATACAGATGATATTACCTGTACACCTGAAAACATAAATTATCTGCAAAAATCTGCTGAGACCTTAATTTAATTAAATTGTCCTTGAAAAATATGAGAGCATCATGTAGAATAGCGTTTGCCTGATTTTAAGGTTCATCTGTGACTGGATACTGTGATCACTGGCATGTTGATGTCAAACTTTATGTTTAAAAGTTTAAAATTTCTGTGCCTAAGAGAACTATAAAGCAAAATTTGTCTTCCAAATGTTAGGGGTTATTAATGGTTGATATCTTCAACTGCCTTATCTTGCACAACTTTAACAAACTTGTTTATGTAAGGTAGAAAGTAGGTCATGAGGTCAACCACTGCTACCACTGCTTCTGTTTCTGAAAACTAAGGTTTACTTTTCAGGACAGGAAGTTCTGCTTGCAGGAAAAAAGAATATAACTTTGTTTCTTTGCTTTTAGAAACCCTGACTGATGTGTCTGGAGTTTACATTTGGGAATCTCTAGTCCCAGGTTTAGACTTGGCACCAGTGTATGAATCAAATCTGCTTCTTTAATAAAATTTATCATGGTCCAACTGGTGAATCTCTAAACTACCCAGATCCATAACAGAGACTACTATTGTAACCTTTTTCTCACTTAATTAGAACATAATTAATTTAGAACAGCTCATTGATGTTACTGAAAATTGTATTAGCATTTTATTTGGGCTCATAATATTTTTAAATAATTTGTACCTGACATTCTCAGAGTGTTTCAATAGATTTATTTGGAGGTTCTCACATAGTTGGTAAGATTGCTATTGTTCCTATGGTAGATAATAAATGCCAAGAGTAGCTGTGCATATTGTGTTTTCCTACAAAATGAAAATTTCAGGCTTACTTTTTAAAATTTAGCATGATTCTTGTTTTTGTTGTTTCTTGTCACAGAAAGAGATTATTGGGAACAGTTCGTAATAAGCATTACTATCAGTAATGTGTAGTTTTAGGTTTATAGTATACTAAATGACCAAATTACAAGGTTAAAGCTTTCATATTATTGTCTCCACTCTATAAATGACTGGTTTCTACTTCACACCTGTTTTTTACTTACAACAGATCTTTCATTTTTCTTCTTTTCTACTTCACAATGCAAGGTTAGTCAGTCTTAAAGCCTTAAATCTGTATGGGTCTAAGCACACTGTCTTATATCTGTTTGGGTCTAAGCACACCTTTCTAAATCTCATGGTGTTGGCCAGGCAATTGTTGTCTATACTGTGTGAAAACTTACACCTACAGGTATAGATGTCTCTTGCTCCCTAGCTGCTTTTGTCCTTTTGTTCTTTGTTTTATAGCAGAAAGTCGGCACTCTGTCCTTGAAAAAAAACATGTTACATTGAATATAGAAAAGCTTGTGAATAGAGAAAAGGATGGTCATATATTACGGTGAGCAATGTATTCATTAGGCAACTGTTAATGTCCCAATTCTCACAGAGACTATAAAACTACAATGTTAATGCTTGACACTTTTGGTGATTTTTACTGGTCGCTCTAGTCCTAAGGCTTTTCAGTTCTTTTTCTGCAGCTAATGACACTCAGCCATGCTTCACTATGCAACCTGTTTACTCATTCTTAATCGAGTAAATCCTTTTCTCCAGTCATTAAACTGACATTGTCAATTGAAGAAGCAAGAGTGTTGAAAGCAAAGGCTGAGAAATAACCCACTGTAAAGCATTTCTGAGAGGGCAAGAAGACTGCTCTTCTGTATGCTAGCACAAGGTACATGCAACACTAGCAAACTGAAAGAATAGCTTCCATATCCACATATCTTTAAAATACTCAGATGGATCTATAAAATATCTAAATCTCCCAACTTCTTCCTAGGGGCCCAAAGTTCACAAACTATGAATTTAATGTCTGTATTCCACAGATGATGAAATAAGTACCAAGAAGTTTTAGGTGATCTAGGCAAGAAATATGGCTAATTATTTGTTACCCTAGGATCAGAATATACATATTTCTTCTAAGTGGCTCAAATGATGATGATTGACTTTAGAGCTCATGAGTAGCCTTGACATTGGTAAATATTTCCAAATACATTTTAATGAATTTGTATTACCTGAGTTAGATTGCTTTTGAATATGTTCTATAAATTAATTTCCCCCTTTTAACATATTACATTAATCCCACACCGCCTAAAAGTCCATCTCTCTGAGTCTAAAAAGGAAGGACTTGCTGGTTTCTCAAACCCATCTTGATCACATTCTTGCAAACTTGGGCCTTCTAAATATACCTCAGCAAGGACAGTACACTGATTATGCAAATGAATTCACTATTTTCTAGGTCACAGCAGGCAGCATTAGACATAGAATCTGCTAACAGGAATATCAGGGGGCTCCTGTTACAAGAATGTAATGGCTTCTGACAAACTTTGACTAGAATAGAAGAGGATATGTAACTTTTCTCTCAATGATTACTTGGAAGATTTGAAGTTTGAGACTATTCTACTGTAGAAAGGACCACATGTTGTTTAGCTGCCCAGGTTGGAGGGCAAGAAGTAAATTTGACTCATTCTACTCTATTATTAACGCTGCACAGCCTTGGAAATTGTTTGGATCCTAAATCTGAATAAATTTGTTTATTTTAAGTGGGAGCAGAGGACAAATATTAAACTATAATTGCTAACTCGTTGTTAACATATGCCAGGAAGACTTAACTAAATAATTCTGGCTAATTGGGTTCCTCTGATGCAAAACAAATGCTAACACTGTTATTCACCCAATATCATCTGGAAGGTTGATATGTACTTAAATGTAGAGACAGTTCGTTAGCATTCTAAGTTAAAGCATTTCATTATTCCCCAAGTTCTCTTCCACTATAGGTCAAAATATCTTATTTGAGTAGATATTTTTATTGAAAAAAGAGCAGTCTGGGAACCATGGGATAAATCCTGCTTTGCACTGCTATTGATTTGGCTCTAGATACTCATGGTACCTCAGAAATGCTCTAAACCTTGCCAAAGCTTCTGTTATCTCCTTAGGAGATGAAGTGATTATTAGTCCAAGAAAGGACATTGCTGCTGTGCTAGATGTTTAAAAATTCAAGACATCATTATGCTAGCAAAAAGGAACACTATGGCCACATTATCATATTTTCCTATTTCTTAATTTTGTGCTTAAGCCTTACCATACTTGGTAAATCTTAGGGACAAAAGAAAGTTATCTCTAGAAAGCTTGCACTTAATATATAATAAATATACATTAAACAAACACATTAGCATAAGATAAATGTATTTCAAATATCTAATGTATGGCATGCTAGTCAAAATAGTGTATGAATGATATACTAGAAAATTCTAACAGAATATACTCTAAGTAATCTTATTGTATCTACACATGGATAGCTAATTTTGAAAGGGGTTTATGTGAAATTATAGTACTTATTTCACATTGCATAAATACAAAATATCATTTTAACTGGTTCATATTTTTATTGACTTTTTTATTAATTCTATAAATTAATAATTATAAATTAATTATAAATTAATTCTATAAATTCAATAAAGATAATAAAGACATAATATTTTTTAGATGGGACAATAGTAATTTCCATTTTGCATCGTTCTTTTTTAATTGCTCAGTACTTTCAGACTCGTACCATTTGCTGTTCATTCAACACTCAGGAACAGTGCTATCTATAATGGTTCTCATTTTCCTGTGTTACTTGAGTGTCTCTAAACACAAATCTCATTCCTCTGTGTTTTTCTGCAGCTTATAGATGTCCAATCATGTGTTAACCATGCTTTGGATCACTTTCTGTCCTTGAATGAACACTGGCATAAGCTGTTCCAAAAGTTTACAGATGTGCCCTTTGCTCCTGCAGATGTATGCTTTATAAAATGAACACAGCCTGCAGAAAACTGATTTCAAACTCTGCCCTAATATTCTTCAGCATCCTGATCAAGAACTCAGCTCCTTAGAAAGTCAATGTACGAACAGTTAGTGGTAATTATACCCATGGGGAGGAAATGAGGTCACAGAATAAGCAGAGCTCTGAACTCAATAATGCCTGGCACAGGGAAGAAACTCAAGAGTTGCTCACTATCCTTTCCTTGTTCTTTTGTTATTATCTACTTGACACAAATACTTCTGTTCTTTGCATATCAATTACTTTCATAAATGACTAATTTTCTACATTTGACCACATCAGGGTTTCCATAAATAAATAAGTCCTGATTTTTAAAACAATTGAAAACATTTTTAAAAGCTTTAAATAATTTTAAACTGGAAAAGTTATATTTATGATGTTGAGTGTTTTGTTAACAAAACATATATCTTAAGAAATTAAGGTAGATATTCTCCTACGATACTATGACATACCAAAAGAACAGTTGTATCGAGTACAGTCCAATGGTCTGGCACTCAAACACCTAGCATTGTAATAAGCAATCCCCCAGGGTTCTTTTAGCATTCCCCCAGGAAGGAGCATTAATGATTAGTCAGTATCTCATTCTTGTTCAGGATTTGTCAGATCTCTGCAATACTGGGAAAAATTACATGCCTTTTCTCCATTAAATAAGTTTGCAGATAAATGAATACCAATCAAGATCATGTTGAACTACAGAAATGGTACATTTCCTTTCAAGCAAATTTCTTGAACGTAAATTAAACGTCAGGAATATACATCTCTGAGAAATGTTCACAGGCCTCGACCCTCATGCACAGACCTAAATCTTCAGACTCACTTAATGATAAACTTAGAATTTTACCTTAAATTCATGGGGTTTGACAAGAGCTGCAGAAGAGAGGTGTGAAAGAAAGTTCAAACCTTTGTTCAAATATAATAAAATCATCTTCAATCACTGACAAGTTTCTACAAGAGAAAAACTGCCAAGTATTGTCTGTAGCAAAACCCAACATAACTCAATGAAGAGTACACCTTGATTTATTTTTCATTTCAAATTGTGTTTGTGTATGTGTATCCTCCCCGCTTCCACCCACTCATTTCCCTCTCTCTGATCTTCTTTAAGTTTTGGCAGAACAAAGGTGTCAGAAGAAATTCAGGCAGGCTGACTGGATGTTGCCTGAACACACAATGGAGTTTGCAGGGTTTTCAGAAAAATAGAGCCCAGTTATTAAATCCCAAGAACTTTCTCTAACTGAAGAGAAAAGGGATGAAAAAAGAAAAGAGAAAAAAGAAAAAAAGCAGGATTACCAATATAACTTGACAGAATGCCTCTATTTAGAGTCACTAGTTATTTTTTCCAACTTTTATTAGATATTTTCTTCATTTACATTTCAAGTGTTATCCAGAAAGTTCCCTATACCCTTCCCCCCTCCCAGCCCTGCTCCCCTACCCACCCGCTCCCACATCTTGGCCCTGGCGTTCCCTTGTACTGGGGCATATAAAGTCTGCATGACCAAGGGGCCTCTCTTCCCAATGATGGCCAACTAGGCCATCCTCTTCTATATATATTTAAGATTTGATTACATTGTAAAAGCTTATATTTGTAAGTGCTCCATAATCCCATTAACATAAAAAAGAAGGAAAGTTCACTTGTTCTCTGAACTTTATTTTCACTATTTAATAGAATGAACTGTAGGGTGGGTACCTACTGTTTGTTGGGTAGCACAAAATAATAGACTGTAATGGAGACATCATTCATTAAAATGAATCTTTTCTTATTTCTACTGAATTCTGTTCTTTGAAAGTAAAGCTACTTTCTTAGATAAGTTTATCCCTGATTTTCCAGTTTTTTAATGTTTTCTAAAATAAGAAATATTAATACATAATTAATGTCAAAATAATAATAAGACCTATATAATAATGTCAAAATGTAATAATTTTGACAGATATAGCAGGTGCTGCATATGTTGGAGGAAAGCTTTGTATATGCCTTAAGTATGTGGGAAGTGGATGAGCAGGACTGAGGCATGATGAGTGAAGAACTTGTAGTAAAATCAACTCAAAGATATGTATGTGGGTAAGAGCAATGCCAAACATTTTGATGGCCTCAGTTACTTAGAAAGCAGGTCACTTAATTCTCACAGGATACCTTTATTGTTTGGTTTTCTGTGCTGGAAGGACAAAGTAATCACTAAGGCTGTGGAAATTCCAACTTCCATTTTTCTCTATTCACCAGGCCTTGAGAAACAGCTTTCTTTTTAGTCAGGGGCAGCGAATATGCAAATTTTAAGATATGTAAGTACACTGAAACAGAATCACTGAGACAGAGGATTTTTTACTTTTGCTTACAAAAATATAAATTGCTTGGGAAAGACAAAATCAAAGAGTTGGAAATATTGAAAGAGGTTAAATTTTTATATACTAACTTTGGGAAGAATTAATAGGAAATAAACTTACATTCACATGAGACTCAAGGAGTTAAGGACTATCCAAGTAACTCCAAAGATCTTGGCAGTGTGATTCTATCTTTGTAGTATATGATGTCCCGAAAGAGTTAAAAATAAAGAACTTGCAAGGTAAATAGGAGCCAGGCGGTGGTGGCACACACCTTTAATCCTAGCACTTGGGAGGCAGAGGTAGGAGGATTTCTGAGTTCGAGGCCAGACTGGTCTACAGAGTGAGTTCCAGGACAGCCAGAGCTATACAGAGAAACCCTGTCTTTAAAAAAACAAACAATAAAGCTGGGCATGGTGGCGCACGCCTTTAATCCCAGCACTGGAAAGGCAGGTGAATTTCTGAGTTCGAGGCCAGCCTGGTCTAAAAGGTGAGTTCCAGGACAGCCAGGGCTATACAGAGAAACGCTGTCTCTAAAAACCAAAAAAAGAAAAAAAAAAAAAAAAAAAAAAAAAAAAAAAAAAAAAAAAAAAAAAAAAAAAAAAGGTTAATAGGCATATTTGCATTGACATAAAATAAATATGCATTATAATTTTCAATTAATTTCTAAACAAAGAAGCAACAATATTCAATGTTACTTTTAGAACATAGGCATACAGACTCAGGAATGTTGAAACAAATTTGCTAACAGAGACAAAAGCTCCACTGGAAAATATAACATGATATTTGTGTTATGTTTTCAACCAGTCGCAATTAAATTAATGCTATTACTACTACATGAAATAAATTTGTATTGTCACTTATAGTATTATTTGAATTATCAATAGTCTTTTGTAACTTTACTTTTACAATTTAATCTCAAATCTACCAAATATTCAATATCTCTGTTAATAGAACATTAAAATTATTTCTCCTAGTGAATCAGATTATCCTTAGAGGGTCCATCAGATAATAACCAATATGCTGCTAAACAGTCACAATGGCATCTTTTGACAATGTTCAAGATCAGAAGTTTTTTAATCTTAGACTAGTAGGATAACCATTTTTAGCCCATATCTTCGTATTATTTCAACAGAAGAGAGTAGAAGATAGGAGGAAGCCAATGAAATCTTAGGATGAAAATAAATTAATGAAGGAATGAGAAGTATATATAGCCAAAGTTCATAATTCAAGAGAAAGAAAATATCTATATGACTCCCAATGTTATGTATAATGAACATATATGAGTAAAAATAAATATTTTTTTAAAGGCTTAGATGTTCATTAAGGTTCAGAATTGATATTCACATTTGAAAATATCCATTTTGGCATGTTTCTTTGATTTTGGAAAGATCTAAAATTGAGAAAAAGAATGATTTTCATTCTCCAGACATTAGTAGTCTTCTGTAAGATATATTTAATTCATTTATTTTTCTTTAGAGAAGAATTTTCAGGGCAAAATGTAATATTCCTGTATTAGTATCACGTAAAGGTCATAGGTATGTATCCAACTGCTTTTATAATGTGACACTTGGGCTTTAAGTAGCTTTAACTTTCTATCTTCCATCTGCAAGTACTACTCCTAATTTTTGGTGATGAATAGTATAATGCAGGTCCTATACTAGATATCAAGCTAAATAACAGGTTTTGGAATGAGGAAAGGAAAGGGAGAAATATAATAGGATTATAATTTCAACAGAAAAAAGAAATCATTTAAAAAGATATAGCCAGGCCTAAACTATCCAATGACAAATTGTTCCCATAGGAGTTGAAGGTATGATCATTTCTGGATCTGAAGAATAGAATCCAGTTCTCCAAAAGAGAAAGAAGGTAACTGAGACTAGTAACTGGATGCCTGTATTCTGTTTGCAGTGTACCACAAGTAAGACAATGAGGGACTCTTCCCATAGTTGGTTTTGATTGGTAAATAAAGATGACGACAACCAATGGTAGTGCAGATAGAGGTGAGACTTTTAGAATTCCCAGGCTAGAGACATACAGGAGGAGGAAAGAAATCTGCCATGTTGGGAGGAGAAAAGAGACCCCAACCCTGAGCCATGTGGGACAGAGAGCATAGCTGCCGAGTAGGAACCAGGGCAACAAAGATGGAGTATAGACTTTAGTAAGTAATATCTCAGGCATATCAGAGGTAGGGTGGATTAGACACATGGAGGTTAGGAAGTAGTCCAACCATTAATCTGTTTAAAGCATATAAAAAGTAAAAGGCTGTGTCTATGTGTCTTTCATTCAAGAGCAAAGACCATTGGGGCTGGTAGGCCTTCACCACTGCAGCGATTGATTTGAGTAGCATTAATTTGGTACCATGATAGGTAGCTACCTAACGAGAGCACTAAGCAGAGCAAACAAAGTGTAAAATATTAAAAGGCAAACTTGGTATAAGTAGATCAGGGTCGCTTTACAAAAACAAGAGTCTGTTCCTGAGTAATTTTATGTGTATATAATCGGCTTAAGGAAAAATGGCCAGGTGTTATAATGGATCCCTTTAATCCAAACAGGCACTTGTAGGAAGAGTCAGGCTGATATCTGTGAGTTTGTGGCCAGCCTGGTCTACATAGCTAGCTTGGGAACATCCAGAGCTACATAGTGAGACTTAAAAGAATGAAAGAGAGGAGAGAGAGGGCAAGTGGGGGTGTCCCAGAATGTTTCAATTATTTGAATATTAGGTATCAATTATGGTTGAATTACAGTTTTGTTAGTAGATTGGCTGTGACTTGATTACTAAAAATGTTAAAACATGGCTAGGAATGATAGACTTGCAAATAGAAAATCCTAGAATTCAAGGCACAGGATACAAATCTGAAATGATGATCCGGTCCTAATCTTGCTTTTTTTTTTCAGAGTCTTGTGATCATTTTCTTTATTATTCTGGGTTGCCTTTGACAAGCTGTCAGTATGGATGCACTAGTAATTGCCAACTGTAATTCATTCTGCAAAATAATATGTTCTGTAAATTAATTTTAAGAAACAGTCATATTATTTCTCCTTCAAAATCCTATTCTTTATAGATTGGTTATTATAGTGACATGGTATTTCATTCTTTTTTAATAGTTCTGTATGTCTTCCATAAGTTTTAACCTCCCATCCTTTAATATATATATATATATATATATATATATATATATATATAAAATTACAGCATATAAATATTATGTATTATAGCATAGATAGATAGATAGATAGATAGATAGATAGATAGATAGATAGATAGATAGATAGATAGATAGAATGTGGAAATATAGCATATGTATGTATATAATCAGGAATCAATAACTTTTCAAATTAATGTTTTTTTCTGGATCATCCATTTACTGAAATATGTTTCATGCTTTCTAAAATGACTTGTTATTTGTTTTCAGCCATGTTGTGCTTAATATAGCCTGTACTGATACTATAAGCTCACTAGAGCTGATTATTAAATATTCGGGAATTTTGTACTGATGATTAAATCAACCATTGTAAGAGTATTTATCACTACTTAAATTTTAGTCCTTGCAGCTTAATTGTTCACTTTATATAAAAGAAAACAATATTGAGACACTAGAAGAGAATAGTAATAAGACTGTTTATAGATCTAGAATATAGGCAGCTTCTTTTGGCTTTCATGCTATGAATGTTGTGTGATTCTGAGTTACTATAAGGAAACATTAAAATGGAATTAAATAAGTAATTGCATTCCATCTGTTTAGTCTATCTTGGTGTAATGTTTGTAGCTATAAGTAGGAAATAGAGCAGCATGATGAGACAAACTTCTGCAAAGCAACACAGGCAGGAGTGTGAGTGTAAGAGAAGTTGTTCCAACAGTAAAACCCCTTCTTTACAATAACTATTTGACACTAGGACTTACAGTTGACTTTTATTTCAGTTACAGTTTAAATACAGTTGAGTTAGTTCAATTTCAACTTGATGGAATAATGTCTCCTAATTAATAAACAGTATTACAATGTGATCTCATACTACTATAGGTTCCTCTGTCAAATAAAGTAGTAAAATGTCAAGGATGTCAAAGAAAGTATGTATATGTTAAGAATGTATAATAAAATTATGTAAGAATACATTATATAGGCGTTTCAGTCTGTCTGAGGTGGGCTGTTGTCGAGTAGCATTGAGGCTGGTGCACCACGGCTATGGCAGAGGCTAATGTGAAACCAAAGGCCTATCCCCTCGCAGATGCCCACCTCACCAAGAAGCTGCTGGACCTTGTTCAGCAGTTGTGTAACTATAAGCAGCTTTGAAAAGGAGTCAATGAAACGATCAAACTCTCAACAGAGGCATGTCTGGGTTCATTGTGATGGCAGCAGATGCTGAGCCCTTGGAGATCATTCTGCACCTCCCTCTGCTATGTGAAGACAAGAATGGCCCCTACATGTTTGTGCACTCCAAGAAGGTTTTAGGGCATGCCTGTGGCATTTCCAGGCCAGTCATCCCCTGTTCTGTTACCATCAAAGGCGGCTCCGAACTACAGCAGCAGATCCAGTCCATTCAGCAGTCTATTGAAAGGTTCTTGGTGTAGGCTGTGGCCTCGGCCCTTTCCTATCTACTCCTACCTGTTTGTGTATTATATTTTCTGTTAGTATGTACTGTTTTCAGCCAGTTTCTATTACATTTTACTACATATGATTTTTGTATTTTTATTTTTGTCTTAACCGGGTTGTTTTTCACCATCTCCTCATTCTCTTCTACCATTTTCAGACTTTAAAAATAATGAAATGAAATGATACCTAAAACAGGTGAAAAGCAGAATGTAACCATTTAACAACAGGAAGAAGCAGGAGAAACTTAAGCAAGGAACAGTAGATTGTAGTTTTTGTTTTTTTTGGGTTTTTTTTTTTTTTTTTTTTTTTTGGTTTTTCAAGACAGGGTTTCTCTGTATAGCACTGGCTGCCTGGCTGTCCTGGAATTCACTCACTCTGTAGACCAGGCTGGCCTCAAACTCAGAAACCCACCTGCCTCTGCCTCCCAAGTGCTGGGATTAAAGGCGTGCGCCACCACAATGGATAGTTTCATCTGAAAACTTGTTCCACTAGAAAGGGTTGGATAAAAGTAACAATGGTCCTTTGTGCCTTTGATCTAAGATCTCCATAAATGTTACCATCACTGAGGAACTTTCTTTGGGTAGTAGTCCCTCCTACCTCTTATCATTTGAAGAAATATAATAAATAATGTTAGGCCTATGTGTGGGTGCCATTTATTAATGTCCTGTGTGATTTTGAGGCAGTATCAGTTCAAAGGGATTTTGTAGAAATAATGGCTATTTGGCTAGAACTTATAGCAGAGACAATGCTAGCAGGAAACATCCTCTCCTTGGTAAATGGGGATTTCTTATGGAGCTGTTTGACTCCCTTGTTGGGAGCCCTTATCCTGGTCTGTCTTCCCAGAGGATGGGTCAGGTGTATTCTCCCTCACATGAAGATAGTGATAACATGGTCATTTTCAGCATCCTAATAAATATGTTCATATTTCATTTCTAAAAATAATACATTATATGATTATGTAAATATATTACATAAATATAAACATTTATTATGTATTTATTATATAATTTTAATATGTTAAGAATATATAATACAAGCTGAGCACTTCCATTATTAACTGATATCCATCACAAGGAAATTTTGCCAGGTACCCTTTACAATACCAAACAAGTACTCTCACTCTAGGTTACACCTTGCTGTCCTACTTGCTTCTTAAGGTCACATGATTTTCTCCAGAGATTTGATGTCCTTTTCACAGGAGCTATCACAATCTTCTCTGTAGAACAGGAATTTGGCAGCTTTGTTCCTAGAAAATCTCGAGTCTTTGAAGCTGACACCCTCTTTGAGGGCATCGAAATTGATATTTCTTTGCAATACTAGATAATGGCCAATTAATGGCACTTTAGATCCAGTTGTTTTGAGGGATCTTAACACATACTGCCAGTGAACCGGTAAATGGGAAGAGGCTATGTAAAGTCTTTCATTCATCTCCATTTCAATCCTGCTATGTGTTCTTCCTGCTCTCCAACTCAACTTCTGTTAGCCATCAATCCTGCACAACTTCTACTAGATGATACTACACTACGATACTGGACCCAGTAAATGAACCACCTCCTTTTCGCTGTAGGCCTGCTTCTGTGCCACTTAGAACCCAAAATACTGCCTCAGTTTTCTCCCACCTAGACTGCCTAGGGCCTGCCACCCCCAGCTCTCCTCCTTCTGCGCTGCTGCAGGGCCCTCCCCTCCTCCTTCTGTGCTGCCTGCAGGCCCCTCCAGACACTCTACTTTAGCGCCTGCTTTCATACCACCTATCACTAGCTCTAAGGCCACGCCCAAATCCCAAGCTCTCCACCCCCAGAAGAGAAGTTGTGGGGGTAGATGGTCTGGTCAGAGTAATAATTTGCTTCCCGAGGAATGCAAGCAAGTTTGGGAACAAGTGGGAGGTCAAACAGGTGAAATTCATCAAACATATATCCAATTGGAGTAGAAACGGTGCCTGATCTGGATCCTCAATGGAATTATAATTCTGCAGGGGGTATTCTAGCCAGGGACAGGTTTGTTACATGTCTTTTGTCAGGTCTGAGAAAGGCAGCTTTAAATATGGTAAATTTTGAAAAACTTCAAGAGGTTGACAAAGACAAACAGGAGAATCCATCTCAGTTTTTAGAACTCCTTAAGGGGCTCTATTACTTCTTTTCCCAGAGCTACCCCGACATTAAAGCTAAACTTAAGAAATTGGAGAAAGCTTGCAGATGTGCTGCCAAGCTACTAGTGTATGCTCTCTCCTTTTTTTTTTTTTTTTTGTAGAAACTCGGAGCTATGAGTTTACCTCTCAGGAATGCTTTCATTGTGTCCCATAAGTTTGGGTATGCTGTGGCTTCATTTTCATTAAACTCTAGAAAGTCTTTAATTTCTTTCTTTATTTCTTCCTTGACCAAGGTATCCTTGAGAAGAATGTTGTTCAGTTTCCAAGTGAATGATGGTGTTCTGCTTCTTATGTTGTTATTGAAGAACAGCCTTAGTCCATGGTGATCTGATAGGGTGCATGGGACAATTTCAATATTTTTGAATCCGTTGAGATCTGTTTTGTGGCCAATTATGTGGTCAATTTTGGAGAAGGTGCCATGAGGTGCTGAGAAAAAGGTATATCCTTTTGTTTTAGGATGAAATATTCTGTAGAAATCTGTTAAGTCCATTTGTTTCATGGCCTCTGTTAGTTTGACTGAGTCTCTGTTTAGTTTCTGTTTCCAGGATCTGTCCATTGATGAGAGTGGGGTGTTGAAGTCTCCCACTATTATTGTGTGAGATGCAATGTGTGTTTTGAGCTTTACTAAAGTTTCTTTAATGAAAGCGGCTGCCCTTGCATTTGGAGCATAGATATTCAGGATTGAGAGTTCCTCTTGGAAGATTTTGCCTTTGATGAGTATGAAGTACCCCTTTGTCTTTTTTGATAATTTTGGGTTGAAAGTCTATTTTATTCGATATTAGAATGGCTGCCCCAGCTTTTTTCTCCGGACCGTTTGCTTGGAAAATTGTTTTCCAACCTTTCACTCTGAGGTAGTGTCTGTCTTTTTTCCTGAGGTGTGTTTCTTGTAAGCAGCAAAAGGGCCACCAACAGATTGGGAAAGGATCTTTAGCAATCCTAAATCTGATAGGGGACTGATATCCAATATATATATATAAAGAACTCAAGAAGGTGGACACCAGAAAATCAAATATCCCCATTAAAAAGTGGGCACAGAGTTAAACACAGAATTTTCAACTGAGGAATACCGAATGGCTGAGAAGCACCTGAAAAACTGTTTAACATCCTTAATCATCAGGGAAATGCAAATCAAAACAACCCTGAGATTCCACCTCACACCAGTCAGAATGGCTAAGATCAAAAAATCAGGTGACAACAGATGCTGGCGAGGATGTGGAGAAAGGGGAACACTCCTCCACTGTTGGTGGGACTGCAAGCTTGTTCAACCACTCTGGAAATCAGTCTGGCGGTTCCTCAGAAAATTGGACATAGTACTACTGGAAGATCCTACAATACCTCTTCTGGATATATATATATATATATATATATATATATATATATATATATATATCCAGAAGAGGTTCCATCTGGTAATAAGGACACATGTTCCATTATGTTCATAGCAGTCTTATTCATAATAGCCAGAAGCTGGAAAGAACCCAGATGTCCCTCAACAGAGGAATGGATATAAACAATTTGGTACATTTACACAATGGAGTACTACTCAGCTATTGGAAATAATGAATATATGAAATTCCTAGGCAAGTGGATGGATCTGGAGGGTGTCATCCTGAGTGAGGTAACCCAATCACAAAAGAACTCACATAACATGTACTCACTGATATGTGGATATTAGCCCAGAAGCCTTGACTACCCAAGATACAATTTACTAAACACATGAAACTCAAGAAGAATGAAGTTCAAAATGTGGTCTCTTCACCGCTTCCTAGAATTAAGAACAAAGCACACACTGAAGGAGTTACAGAGATCATGTGTGAAGCTGAATCAAAAGGATGGACCAACCAGTGACTGCGGCTGCCAGGGATCCTTCCCATAATCAGCCACCAAAAATAAACACTATTGCATATGCCGGCAAGATCATGCTGAAAGGGCCCTGATATAGCTGTCTCATGGGAGGTTATACCAGTGCCTGGCAAACACGGAAGTGGATGCTCACAGTCAGCTATTAGTTGGAACACAGGACTCCCAAGGAAGGAGCTAGAGAAAGTACCCAAGGAGCTGAAGGGGTCTTCAACCCTATAGGTGGAAGAATAATATGAACTAACTAGTTCCCCCTGTGCTCATGTCTCTAGCTGCATATATGGAAAAAGATGGCCTAGTTGGCCATCATTGGGAAGAGAGGCCCCTTGGTCATGCAGACTTTATGTGCCCCAGTACAGGGGGAACACCAGGGCCATTATGTGGGAGGGGGTGGGTAGGGGAGCAGGGCTGGGATGGGGGAGGGTATGGGGAACTTTCTGGATAACACTTGAAATGTAAATGAAGAAAATATCTAATAAAGAAAATATAATTTAAAAAATATATATAGGTGACTTGTGAGGACCAGGTGAACACAATAGAGAAAGGCTTATCCCAAGCTTTGAACAGGCTGGCTCAGACCTTGTTTGCCACAGTTGCTAGCTTATGTAGGGTGGAGTCTGATGACCTAGGGGAAATCTTGTGTCTGCTGCATCTGTAACTTCTGGCAAGAAGCTACTGGCTGAGCAGCTGAGCTTGTTTTCCTACAGATCCTGACAAATCGACCATGAGATCCTGACATGGTGGGGGATGGGTTCTCACCCCAGCCCCCCATGAGCTCAGACTCATTAGTAAACATTGGACCTTGATCAGAGAACTTTGTCTTGGCTTGTTATTTCTCTCCCTGCCTTTCCCATCCAACCCCAGCTTTCTTTTCAGGAACCCATTGTCTGTGAGTGTTGAGCAAAGGAGAACATAGCGATAAAAATATTCCCAGCCTTATAATCAGGACAGCT
Source organism: Mus minutoides (assembly GCA_902729485.2). Taxonomy (NCBI): domain Eukaryota; kingdom Metazoa; phylum Chordata; class Mammalia; order Rodentia; family Muridae; genus Mus; species Mus minutoides. The sequence goes on along the minus strand of LR752236.1, from coordinate 73,471 downwards.
GGGAAGATGAGGTATGAAGAAGAATCTCGGGGTTCGTGCAGGGTGGGCAGGGCCTTGTTAACAATGACTGGTTTTAGAAAAGAGATTTTAAATATATGGCTGAATGAAGTTTTTTTCAGTGTCATTTAACTTACTTTCAGAACTTATTTTCATTATTACTTTGGCTATTATCTTTTCTCATTGGAAAGAAAATTCAGGCTATCTGTCACTATACAGCTAATTCTTTGTTTTTCTCCTACTCTGTGTTCTTACTTCTAAGATATTTATATCCTGTAATCATTTTCTGCCCTTTAGAGTACAAATGGTTGTTGCCCCCAGGCTGTTCCCCCAAGTCCTGCCCTAGAATCTTTGCAATGTTTTTGCTGCCCTGGCTGATGTGGGCAGGATACCTCACCTTGTAACTATCACCTTGATAACCCTAAACTGTATCTTCTGCAAGGGCACATGGTTCACCTTTGAAAATTGTGCTTGAAATTCAAGTCTAGGGAAATATTTTCTGTCCTTATTTGGGGTAAAAAGTAAGCATGCTGTAGGTTCTTTGAAATTATTTTATTTGGAAATCAAGCTTCAATATCTGGGCAGGCTGCCATTTTTCTCTTGTTATTGAGTGCTATTTCAAGGTTGGACAGAGCAAAGCAGCACAATTGCTTGCTCCTTCTAAATAACGCCTCACCCTTTATTTGTTTAAAGAGTTGTTGAAAGTAAAAACGCTGCTCTGCAATGCAATGATAGTCCTGAATTGAATAATAATTGCCCCCATTCTAGCCCCGCATTGACAGTGCATGTGAAACACAAAATACAAATTAATTTTATAATAGGGTCATTTCTCTGTTTTGACTCTAGAGCTTAATTTGCTATTCGTTCATTTCACATTCTGATACCTATAAATAAGAGGAGAGAGTGAGTAGGAATTTTGCCAACTTGTTCTCTTACCTAATTTATGCTTAATATTAACATACAGAATAGCAGAGTTTCAATGTTAAGTCTTGGAAACTCTCTCTCTCTCTCTCTCTCTCTCTCTCTCTCTCTCACACACACACACACACACACACACACACACACACACACACACACACACACACACACCACAGTCTCTTCTATCATGCTCCTTCTTTGAACTTAAACTTTGGCAAACCTAAGCAGTAGAGTCATTTTTCTCCATAAGCAGCTGTTCATACAAGTCTGGACTTTCTATATCCCTTTCCTAAATTGGGTCATTCTTCAAATCTGTGATTTCTTAATCATGTGTTCCTGGTTGAACCCACCTACCCCCCACAACACACACACACAAAACTCATAATGCAACAATTAACTGCCTGCCTCTGTACTGCCATGCCTTTGTGGGTAGAGGTGTCTTTTCCCTAATTCTTTCTTGATTGTGTCAATAAAGACAGTGGAAGCCAGTCACTGGGTGAAGAGAAACAGGTGGGTTTTCCAGGACCCAGGAGAAAGAAGAGGGGAAGACAGAGGGTTTTTTTTTTTTTTTCAGACAGGATTTTGGGGAGAGGAGCACAAATGATGGGGAAACTAGAACTGGCGGTAGGTAGCCTCCACTACCAGCAGAATTCTAATTAATATAGGATAGCTGATGAGTTTAGGGCTATAGATTCTTCACCCAGGCATTAGGCTACCTGGCTAGTTTTAAAATATTAAAATATTAAGGCTGTCTGGTATTTTCCATCTGCAGCTAAGGTGCACAGCAGGTGAAAGCAGGCAGCTGGAAGAATGGGCAGCATTCTCAGGAAAAACACAAGCTGGCAGCTTGACAAAGCTAGCCTTAGGGGCTGAATGAGATGACTGTTGGCAGAGGCTGATCTCAGGGCATAGTGCTGACCATGGCACTGGGCAAGGAGCAAGCGTGGCTTTTTAAAATTATGCATAACATTCCTTCTAACCTGTGCACTGGTTTGAACCCATGGCCAGGATTGGTAACCCCGCTGGGTTTGTGTTTGGAAGTTTGTACCAAAGTAAAGGTCAGAGAGGCAGACAAGAGACCTGCAGGAGTCTCGGCATATAACTGCACTATGTAGTAAAGAAACCGTTTGTTTGTTACTACTATCACCAAAAACTTTTTTCATAGGGAAAAAAGTAAAAGGCAAAGAAATCACAATGCTTCCTGACTGAGGAGGAAAGTCTTCGTAAAGAACCCAAATTTGCTTAACGTGACTCATTAAAATAAAAAGTTGGAGGGCGGGGACGCGGGAGGGTAAGGGAAAATTTCTGGATAACATGTGAAATGTAAATGAAAAAAAAAATAAATAAACCAGAAAAAAATAAATAAATAAAAAGTTGGCATCTCCTCTACCACTGCATGTTGCATGTTGATTTCATTTTTACCTGCTTCTTCTTGTCAAGTTTGATTAACTGATCCAGATTGCTAAACACAGTCTAAGGGTTTTGAGCTTTTTGGTATTCCTGCATTGATTTATAATCTGTAGAAGGATGTGCTTCCACACAGTTGAAAGGCTAAAGGGAAATTGTGGACTGTAGTCACTTCCACCATCCCAAAATCCTACCTGACAAACACTTTCCTAGACTATATGCTTGGAAAAACTTGGATTATCATTTTATTTTAAACCAATGAATCAAACTATAGATTATATAACTTAACATTTTCAGTACTATAATGCTTCTTAATGATTTGAAGTTGCAAAGCACATATTTTTAGAGGGCAGAAAGGATCTAAATGAATCTAAATTCAAGTTGCTAATTACTTTAAATTCTTAAAAAATTTTATTTACATATTACATTACTGACAGTATTTACACTTTTTTTCCTTTTACAACCATGACTGGCAATCCCCAATAGTGGTTTTTGTTTTGTTTTGTTTTGTTTTGTTTTGTTTTGTTTTGTTTTGTTTTGTTTAAGGCTAGAGTAGCCTCTAAAGAGGCTTGTTTGAAAACATGTAGAAAGTTTTGACCTCCACACCTCCTTAAAAAAAAGTAAAATTCAACAATTCTCCTTTTTATTAACTGTTGTGGGAAATATTTAAAAAGTGAACAGCGCTAGTGCCTACAGGGCAACCTGTGAGCCTGAGAGCTCACACATGGCCACAGGGTGCATCTCATTCGGTTGCCCTCTGCTAGCTGTCTCTCTGGCAGTGGGGCCCCCAGTTTATCTCGCTACCATGCAACACCTACGCATCCCACAATCACCCATTTCAACACCTAATTACCTGGCAGAAAAATGACTCTTAAAGCTTAATTATCCAATCCGATTTATTTAACAATAAGATCACGATTTACAAAATGCCAATAAAATAATTTCAGAGCCAATTGATAATGAAAAAAGCTTTATCCAATTATTCTAACCTTGTGAAAATCTTAGCTACTTATGGCAGCTTAAAACCATGTGGGATCAGAATCTTCTTCCTGTCTGTCTGCCTCCATGTTGGCTTCTCCTTGTCTATCTTCTCCTGTGACCTCTCTATCTCAACTCCTAGCACTGTCTCCCTTTTCCTGTCCAATCACAGCCCTTCCACTGCCCTAATGTGATTGGACAGGGAAAATCCTCAACAATTAACAGCCAGGGATCTGGAACTTAATATTTTTTGAATGTTCAAATATTGAAGATGTGCATTTTACGCAGTGATGTTACTCAAGATTGAGCAGTCTTTTTGTTCCTAACATATTTGTTCCCAATGAGAGGAGGGTGGGGTGGGGGGGAACAGGGAGAGGGGAAGAGAAAGAGATCGGACATGTTGGAGATCATTCTTAAAATGTTTGTGTGCTATGTGGGAGCAAAACAAATTTAAAAAATCCAAAAGTTGCTGGGCGTGGTGGTGTACGCCTTTAATCCCAGCACTCGGGAGGCAGAGGCAGGCAGATTTCTGAGTTCGAGGCCAGCCTGGTCTACAAAATGAGTTCCAGGACAGCCAAGGCTATACAGAGAAACCCTGTCTCAAAAAACCAAAAAAAAAAAAAAAAAAAAAAAAAAAAAAAAAAAAAAAAAAAAAAAAAAAAAAAAAAAAAATCCAAAAGTTGTATGTTTTGTTACTTTCAAATTATTCAATAATTCCAAAAATATGCCCTGCAAACCATTGATAACTAGCAGAAAATAGTACCATAGTTCCTGTTAGCAATTCCTAGTATTCCTACAAAGTTCTGGTAGATGGTTTAGTCCATGAGGTACCAGGATGGTACTAGGATTGGATTCTAGTCCAGGCTAAAGACCCAATGGAATTTTCCAACCTTATTATATCCACAACAAATAAAATAAACCTAGGGAATCACAGTGAGAAAGATCCTTCATTTACTTGACTACACTGAATCTCTCAAAACCTGAGACAGTTGGTGTTTGATATCAAAGGGCTTGTCATAACATGTTTTGTTTTCTTGAGCTCTTTAGGGGCTTTCTACATAGTTAACTGCCATTTGCTGAAATGGTTAAATTGCACACTACTGTATTTCACTATGAGGATATGCCTCCCAAAGTTAATTCATGCTATAACTTATTTAAAATTAGCTATAACATGGAGCGAAAATAGTTTAGCTCAAATGATAGATGTCCATAAAATTTTCATATAATTCTATAGTATAATGAATTACAAAATTTAGACTCTTCTCTGTGACTCTTCTGGAGGTCACATCTTCTCATAAACTCCATTCTTTAACATATTACTTACAGCAGATGACCACAGTTCTCTGCCTTAACATCATCAAGTAATACTTATTTTTTTCAGTTCCTTGAATTTAGACTGCTATTGCAACATATACTGTCTCAGAGAATGCAATGGAAAGTAATTTGTATAATGCTAAGCCTGGTATATCAGAACTCTGTGTAACCACCATGGACCAGAAGCATAGAGAGGAAAGAGGAGTCATTGTACTTGATGTAAGCCTTAACCCAAGCCCTAGGCAACTACTGACTTTCTGGGTTTCATGACCCATCTCCATAAATATTAGCCTATCCAGCACAGATTTGAAGGAAAATCCAGTAAAGCATTAAGTCATTTAATTCAAGAGTGGCTTTCTTTTATGATAAGCAGCTACTCACATTACTTTCATACCTTCTGAAAAACACCCTGATTTTAGTTCATTTATTTGGTGTAAAATGATAACTATGACTTTGACCTATTAAAAAGTTGCTTACAGCTTATGTGAAAGGGAAGCCTTTAGGGCAAATTGAGTACAAAGAATGGATTTTGCAATTTCAGTGTGGCTATACATTCAAGAAAGAGTCAATTCTAGTTCTCAAAATAAATTGTCTAAAAATAGTGGAAAGACTGGGAGTCAAAATGTGAATATTCACAAGAAGCAACTCCATCTCTTGCTTCTATTACTTAATAAGATTTTTGTTTTGTTTTGTTTTGTTTGGTTTTTTTCCTGAGTTTTTTTCCAATTTTTATTAGATATTTTCATGATTTACATTTCAAATGCTATCCCAAAAGTCCCCAGTACCCTCCACCATCCCCCACCCTGCTCCCCTACCCACCCACTCCCACATCTTGGCCCTGGTGTTCCCCTGTACTGGGGCATATGGGGCTCTCTTCTCAATGATGGCCAACTAGGCCATCTTCAGCTACATACACAGCTAGAGACACAAGTTGTGGGGGTACTGGTTAGTTCATATTGTTCTTACACCTATAGGGTTGAGGACCCCTACAGCTCCTTGGGTACTTTCTCTAGCTCCTCTATTTGGAACCCTGTGCTCCATCTAATAGGTGACTGTGAGCATCCACTTCTGTGTGTGCCAGGCAGTGGCATAGCCTCACATGAGACAGCTATATTAGGGCCCTTTCAGCAAAATCTTGATGGAATATGCAATAGTGTCTGTGTTTAGTTGCTGATTATGGGATGGATCCCCAGCTGCAGCAGTTACTGGTTGGTCCATCCTTTTGTCTCAGCTCCACACTTGATCTCTCTAACTGTTTCAATGTGTGCTTTGTTCCTAATTCTAAGAAGGGGCGAAGTGTCCACACTTTGATCTTCATTCTTCTTGAGTTTCATGTGTTTTGCAAATTGTATGTTGGGTAATATAAGTTTCTGGGCTAATATCCACTTATCAGTGGGTACATGTTATGTGAGTTCTTTTGTGATTGGGTTACCTCACTCAGGATGATATCCTCCAGATGAATCCATTTGTCTAGGAATGTTATAAATTCATTGTTTTTAATAGCTGAGTAGTACTTCATTGTGTAAATGTACCATATTTTCTGTATCCATTCCTCTGTTGAGGGATATCTGTGTTCTTTCCAGCTTCTGGCTATTATAAATAAGGCTCCTATGAACATAGTGGAACATGTGTCCTTATTACCAGTTGGAACATCTTCTGGATATATGCCCAGGAGAGGTATTGCTGTATCTTCCTGTAGTACTATGTCGAATTTTCTGAGGAACCGCCAGACTGATTTCCAGAGTGATTGTAAAAGCTTGCAATCCCACCAACAATGGAGGAGTGTTCCCCTTTCTCCACATCCATGCCAGCATCTGTTGTCACCTGAATTTTTGATCTTAGCCATTCTGACTGGTGTGAGGTGGAATCTCAGAGTTGTTTTGATTTGCATTTCCCTGATGATTAAGGATGTTGAACATTTTTTCAGGTGCTTCTCAGCCATTTGGTATTCCTCACTTGAGAATTCTTTGTTTAGCTCTGTGCCCCACTTTTTAATGGGGATATTTGATTTCTGGTATCCACCTTCTTGAGTTCTTTATATATATTGGATATCAGTCCCCTCTCTGATTTAGGATTCGTAAAGATCCTTTCCCAATCTGTTGGTGGCCTTTTTGTCCTATTGACAATATCTTTTGCCTTACAAAAGCTTTGCAACTTTATGAGGTCCCATTTGTCAATTCTTCATTTTACAGCACAAGCCATTGCTGTTCTATTCAGGAATTTTTCCCAGTGCCCATATCTTCGAGGCTTTTCCCCACTTTAAGTTTCAGTATCTGTAAGTTTCAGTATCTCTGGTTTTATGTGGAGTTACTTAAACCACTTAGACTTGACCTTAGTACAAGGAGATAAGAATGGATCAATTCCCATTCTTCTACATGATAACCACCAGTTGTGCCAGCACCATTTGTTCAAAATGCAGTCTTTTTTCCACTGGAAGGTTTTATGTCCCTTGTCAAAGATCAGGTGACTATGGGTATGTGGATTCATTTCCTGGTCTTCAATCCTATTCCATTGATCTACCTGTCTGTCGCTGTACCAGTATCATGCAGTTTTTATTACAATTACTCTGTAGTATAGCTTGAGGTCAGGCATGGTGTTTCCACCAGAGGTTCTTTTATTGTTGAGAGTAGTTTTTGCTATCCTAGGTTTTTTGTTATTCCACATGAACTTGCAAATTGCCCTTTGTAAAACGTTGAAGAATTGAGTTGGAATTTTGATGTGGATTGCATTGAATTTGTAGATTGCTTTAGGCAAGATAGCCATTTTTACTATATTGATCCTGCCAATCCATGAGCATGGGAGATCTTTCCATCTTCTGAGATCTTCAATATCTTTCTTCAGAGACTTGAAATCTTATCATACAGATCTTTCACTTTCTTAGTTAGAGTCACACCAAGGTATTTTATATTGTTTGTGATTATTGTGAAGGATGTTTTTTCACTAATTTCTTTCTCAGCCCATTTATCCTTTGTATAGAGAAATGCCATTGATTTGTTTGAGTTAATTTTATATCCAGCTACTTCACTGAAGCTGTTTAACAGGTTTTGGAGTTCTCTGGTGGAGTTTTTAGGGTCACTTATATATACTTCCATATCATCTGCAAATAGTGATATTTTGATTTCTTCCTTTCCAGTTTGTATCCCCTTGACCTCCTTTTGTTGTCGAAATGCTCTGGCTAGTACTTCAAGTACTATATTGAATAGGTAGTGTACCTTCAGTTTCTATCTTGTTGAATAGTTTGAGAAGAACTAGAATTAGGTCTTCTTTGAAGGTCTGATAGAACTCTGCACTAAACCCATCTTGTCCTGGGCTTGATTTGGTTGGGAGACTATTAATGACTGCTTCTATTTCTTTAGGGGATATAGGACTCTTTAGGTCATTAATCTGATCCTGATTTAACTTTGGAACTTGGTATCTGTCTAGAAATTTGTCCATTTTATCCAGATTTACTAATTTTTTTGAAAATAGCTTTTTGTAGAAGGATCTGATGGTGTTTTGAATTTCCTCGGGATCTGTTGTTATGTCTCCCTTTTCATTTCTGATATTGTTTATTGGGATGCTGTCCCTGTGCCCTCTAGTGAGTCTGGCTAAGGGTTTATCTATCTTGTTGACTTTCTCAAAGAACAAGCTCCTGGTTTGATTGATTCTTTGAATAATTCTTTTTGTTTCCACTTGGCTGATTTCACCCCTGAGTTTGATTATTTCCTGCCCTCTACTCCTCTTGGGTAAATTTGCATCCATTTGTTCTAGAACTTTTAGGTGTGCTATCAAGCTGCTAGTGTATTCTCTCTCTAGTTTCTTTTTGGAGGAACTCAAAGCTATGAGTTTACCTCTTATGAATGCTTTCATTGTGTCCCATAAGTTTGGGTATGTTGTGGCTTCATTTTCATTAAACTCTAGAAAGTCTTTAATTTCTTTCTTTCTTCCTTGACTAAGGAAGTAGAGTGTTGTTCAGTTTCCATGTCAATGTTGGCATTCTGTTATTTATGTTGTTATTGAAGATCAGACTTAGTCCATGGTGCTCTGATAGGATGCATGGGACATTTCAATATTTTTATATCTGTTGAGGCGTGTTTTGTGGCCAATTATATGGTCAACTTTGGAAAAGGTGCCATGAGGTGCTGAGAAGAAGGTATATCCTTTTGTTTTAGGATAAAAAGTTCTGTAGATATCTGTAAATCCCATTTTTCATTACTTCTGTTAGTTTCACTGTTTCTCTGTTTTGTTTCTGTGTCCAGGATCTGTCCATTAATGAGAGTGGCGTGTTGAAGTCTCCCAATATTATTGTGTGAGATGCAATGTGTGCTTTGAGCTTTACTAAAGTTTCTTTAATGAATGTGGCTGTCCTTGCATTTGGAGCATAGATATTCAGAACTGAGAGTTATTCTTAGAAGATTTTACCTTTGATGAGTATGAAGTGTCCCTCCTTGTCTTTTTTGATAATTTTGGGTTGAAAGTCAATTTTATTCGATATTAGAATGGCAACTCCAGCTTTTTCTTCAGACTGTTTGCTTGGAAAATTGTTTTCCAGCCTTTCACTCTGAGGTAGTGTCTGTCTTTTTTCCTGAGGTGTATTTCTTGTAAGCAGCAAAACGTTGGGTCCTGTTTGTGTAGCCATTCTGATAGTCTATGTCTTTTTATTGGGGAATTGAATCCATTGATATTAAGAGATATTAACGAAAAGTAGTTGTTGCTTCCTGTCATTTTTGTTGCTAGAGTTGGGATTCTGTTCTTGTGGCTGTCTTCTTTTAGGTTTGTTGAAGGATTACTTTCTTGATTTTCTAGGACGTAGTTTCCATCCTTGTATTGGTGTTTTTCCGTTATTATCCTTTGAAGGACTGGATTCACGGAAAGATATTGTGTAAATTTGATTTTGTCATGGAATACTGTGGATTCTCCATCTATGGTAATTGAGAATTTTGCTGGGTATAGTAACCTGGGCTGGCATTTGTGTTCTCTTAGTATCTGTATAACATCTGTCAGGGATCTTCTGGCTTTCATAGTCTCTGGTGAGAAGTCTGGAGTAATTCTAATAGGACTGCCTTTATATGTTACTTGAACTTTTTCCCTTATTGCTTTTAATATTTTGCCTTTATTTGATGCATTTGTTGTTTTGATTATTATGTGTCAGGAGGAATTACTTTTCTGGTCCATTCTATTTGGAGTTCTGTAGGCTTATTGTATGTTTATGGGCATCTCTTTCTTTAGGTATAGAAAGTTTTCTTCTATAATTTTGTTGAAGATATTTGCTGGTCATTTAAGTTGAGAATCTTCATTCTCATTTACTCCTATTATCAGTAAGTTTGGTCTTCTCATTGTGTCCTGTATTTCTTGGATATTTTGATTTAGGATCTTTTGCATTTTGCATTTTCTTTGATTGTTGTGTCCATGATCCCTATGGAATCTTCTGAACCTGAGATTCTCTCTTACATCTCTTGTATTCTGTTGCTGATTCTCACATCTATGGTTCCTAATTTCTTTTCTATGGTTTCTATCTCCAGGGTTATTTCCTTTTGGGTTTTCTTTATTGTTTCTAGTTCCATTTTTAGATCCTTGATAGTTTTGTTTAATTCCATCTCCTGTTGGTATTGGTTTCCTGTAACTCACTAAGGGATTTTTGTGTTTCCTCTTTAAATGCTTCTAGTTGTTTACCTAAGTTTTCCTGTAATTCCTTCTTAAAGTCCTCCATCATCATTATGAGAAGTGACTTTAGATCCATGTCTTGCTTTTCTGGTGTGATGGTGTATCCAGGAGTTGCTATGGTGGGAGAATTTGGCTCTGATGATGCCAAGTAACCCTGGTTTCTCTTGCTTCTGTTCTTAAGCTTGCCTCCTGCCATCTGATTATCTCAGGTGCTTGCTTTCCTCAATATATCTGTTTGGAGCCTGTCCTTCTTATAATCCCAGTTGATTCTTTACTCTTCTGAGTCCAGCTTTCACTGTGATCCTTTGATTGTGGGATCCTGTGTACCTGATATTCTGGGTGTGTCTGAGTTCTTGGCAGTCAAGTTCCACTGAGACCATGGAATACTGGTGTGACCCACCTCCTATTATCCTGGGATACTCTTGTCCTAATATCCTGGGTATGTTACAGTGCCTGGGAGTGGTGTCTCCTTTGAGGAGCTTGGAGCTGTATGGTCACTGCTCCCAAGAACACGTGGAGAGTCCTCTAGTGACTTTGGTGCTTGCAGACCCTGTGCCCAAGGTGACGTGGTGCTGGCGCCAACTGGAAGGGATCTGTGCCCCTGGTCTGGCTGATTCTCTGCCTCCCTAATGCTGTCTCAGGTCCCACATGATTAGATTGGAACAGATGTTGTGTTCTACTCACCAGTGGTCCAAAGATCACATGGAGAGTCCTCTAGGGACCATGAGGGTGTCTATTTAATAAGTTTTAACTTCATGAAGTTTATTCATGTGTATGACTAAAATTCTTGTTTTGGTTATACATGCATATTCTTAGTTTTATTATTTTTTCTCTCTAGAAAATTGTTGGCTTCAATAAACCACAGTGTCCACCACTTGTCCTATCTGTGTAATCATTGAAGGAGAACATGTCACTGAATGTCCCTAATGCACATCAACTTTCAGTTTTGTCCTTGTTTATCAGAAATACAAAAGTATCCTGTCCTTAATACTTGTAATACTTTTAGCACTTATTCTGTCTTTGTTTTTGAAGAACACTAGAGAATGTGAGAGACAACATGCTTTGTGAATATAAAAATGCCTGCTTAAATATGCCATTAAAATAATTATAATTAAGGAGAACACTTTGGCATTTTACATTTTCTTCAGCTTTCTCTTTTCATTTCGGAAACAATTCAAAAAATCCTCTGTGGCTCAGGGATGGTAAATACAGCTGTTTTTTGTTTGTTTGTTTGTTTGTTTTGTTTTGTTTTTTTCGAGACAGGGTTTCTCTGTATAGCCCTGGCTGTCCTGGAACTCACTTTGTAGACCAGGCTGGCCTAGAATTCAGAAATCCACCTGCCTCTGACTCCCAAGTGCTGGGATTAAAGGTGTGCACCACCACCTCCCGGTTAATACAGCTGGTTCTTAATGGATTTGGCAGCTTTATTCCAATAGTCCATAAACCTTACTTTATTATTTTTTTTCATTTGAAATTAGTTCCCATTTACATGTGAAATTCTTAGAGGATTCCATAAGCAACTACCTTCCAGAAGGGCTTTACAGATTACTTCAGACCTGTTTTGCTTCAATGGACTCTTTGAAATCCAATTAATTTCTAATAGTTTAAATTCATTCATATAAATTTTATTTCCATGAGATTTATGTGACAACCTTTATATAATGATGCCATTTTGAATAGTCTAAAGAGATACTAGTCTAGGATGAGGATTTATGTCATCACATCTTTGTTTAGGGACCATCAACATATCTTACATAACTTCGGATACCTAACATCTTCTAACATAAGGAAAGAAAGACCTTTTAAATTTGTGATGGCTTTCTACTAATCATGCTGTATTATAGCCAGACTAGTGTTCTGTTTACAACCAAGAATAAGGAACTGAAATCTTCTATATACTTTATGCTCTTTTATGAAGAAAAGTTGATGCTTACAAAGAAAGCTTTAGTACAGATATAAACACAGGCATTAAAACAGGAAGAGAGATATATGTACAAAAAGTACAGTTACAAAAGCTTAAAGATGTGTCTGGGCTCGTTAAGAAGCAGGTAAGGACAATGAACTGAAAGTAGGTTTGCATTCGTAAAAATTTTTCTTTCTATACTCCTGACTCCTCTCCTTACCTTAACAGGATATTAATATTTGTCATCCTGAAATCTCCAAGGTAAGAATACTTCTATCAAAATTGCTTGAATCATTCAGATTCACCAGTGCCACTCTGTTTATGGTGTCTTCTAATTTTAACATGGTTGTTGATCTAGTTTGATTTCTGTTGCTATGATAAAAACACCTTTGTTGGAACATAGTCAAAAGAATGACCCACGGGAAACAATGCCTGTTTAGAGACCTGTAACAAGACATTCCAGGAATAAAAAGCAGAGGGCCTTTTACCTCAAGTGCATTTTGTCCCCTGAATTGTTCTTGGATATGATTCTCTGCCTCCTCTGACTAACATTATGTCAGAACATAGTTATAGAACCCAATATGGTCAGTATGCTCTGCATCTGGATATGGTCTTTGGCCTTGCTTTCATGCTTTCCCCACTATACTCTATAGTACATGCCAGTACTATATTCAAATTGGTCTTCCTGAAAAAGTTCTAAAAAAGTGATGCTCTAATTCGTGGTGGATTCTTCAGTTTGCATTTCCATCAACAGTGTGTAGTGGTTTCTCATTCCTACAGGTGTTCATTGTCATTTGCTTGCTTGAATTTAGTCATTTTCAATGAGGTAATATTGGATTGATCTCAAAGCAGTTTCAATTTGCATTCTCCTGTTGACTACAGATATTGAGTCCTTTTAAAAATATCGGTCATTTGTATTTTTCTTGAGCGTTATCTATACAGTACATCTGCCTATATTTTTATTAAATTATTTGGTTTTATGTTATTTAAATTGCAAATTTTTTTACATATTATAGATAAACTTTGTCTGGTGAGTGAGTAATTGATGAAGACGTTGTTCATTTTGTAGGATGTCTCTTCACTCTGGTGATTGTTTCCTTTGCTTTTAAATTTTCATGTAATTGCATTCATAATTCTTGTTATTATTTCTATTATATTTGAGTTCTTTTCATAGTTTTTGCCCAATATTTTTTTTATATTTTACTCATATTTTCATTTTACTTTAGGAAGTACCTAGAACTGTCATCCTTGATTTCTCAGTTACCCACTAGTTATCTACAAATACATTGTTCAGTTTACAAGTATATAGTTTCTATATTTCCCCTTCCTAGTGATTTTGAGCTTCATTCTAGTAAATTCTAATATACAAAGAATGAGTTCAATTCTTTCATATTTTTGGAGACTTGTACTGTGGCCTAGAATGTGGTATATGTTAGTGTGGATTCCATGGGGCGAAGAAATAATTTCCAGCTCTCTAGGTAAATTCCAATATCTGCATTTAGATTGGATTCTAACCAGCAGACAGTCTGATGCTGGATCTGAAGTCTTCCATTTTGTTAGTTACATAATTTTATTACCTAAAACCTTTACATTCTGTGAAGTAGGTCTTCGTGATGGATGTATCTATCATATAGAACATGTAAACTAATATAATAGAAAATTAAAAAAAAACATTGAATAGCACCCCTTTAAACCCTTCAAATAGCAGCTGGGTGTGGTGGCGCATGCCTTTAATCCCAGTACTCGGGAGGCAGAGGCTGGCGGATTTCTGAGTTTGAGGCCAGCCTGGTCTACAGAGTGAGTTCCAGGACAGCCAGGGCTATACAGAGAAACCCTGTCTCGAAAGACCAAAAACAAAACAAAACAAAACAAAACAAAACAAAACCAAAAAAAAAAAACCCTTCAAATAGATTAACAGGAATTTTTGTAGAAGATAAAATATGAAGAAATCAGAAAGTGAAATACTGTAGTGAGCCAGAAGATTACAGACTGAGTCAGCAACAGAATGATCAGTTTGTAGTGTACCTACGTTTGACACCAATGAATACTCTCAAAAATAAATAAATTATTCATAAAAAATAATAATTTACAGTCTTTTGAAATTGAGCCATTATTAGAAGTAACGTTGGCCAAACTGCCCCAGAATATAACCCTATTTTAATACATTGGGAATAAAAATTTCTGCAACATAAAATTCTTGGAATGAGTTTGGAGAAAATTTCCCAAAGCTCTGAAATTATATGTGACAACTGAATTCCACCACTCTTTACCCAGTCACTATGGAATTAGCACAAAGAATGTTTTATGCTGACCTAATGGACCTAATGCTATTTTATAATTATAATTGAATTACTTCTATGTATTTTACCTCTGTTTCAAAGGTAGAACCTTAGGACTCCTAAAGTTTAATGAAATGACCAGGGTGCTGTAATTTTTACTCCAATTCAAACAGCAAGTAAAAGGAACAATTGCCAGTGGAAGCTTTCTTCTACTGACCTTTACATAAATTCCAACTATACAAAAAAAAAAAAAAAAAAAAAAATGGTGAAAGAATTTTAAGAACAGAGTAAATAGTTTCACTACTTACTTACACTGGACATGGTAAAAAACAAATACTAATTGTTCTTGGATAATTTTTTAAAAATTGAAGAGAAGATAATCGTCCTAGATTAAAACCAAAAGAGAGACAAAACATAAAACTGTTACAGGGAGAATATCTTAAAGAGGCAGAGATAAATGAAGATATATGATATATAGATAGATAATAGATATAGTTATATAATAGATGGTAGATGATAGACATATATAAACAAACCACTGGAAGCATAAATATAAGTAATTTATACAGACCACAGACCAAGCAACTTATACTTAGGCGTGAGTGTGTGTGTGTGTGTGTGTGTGTGTGTGTACATGTAGCAGCAATTAACAAAAAATAGCCATGAAACTGAAAGCAAGAAGGGATATTCAGAGTGGAGAGATTTTGAAGGGAGAAGGGGGAAAGGAGGAATGATGTAATTATACTATAAACTCAAAAATAAAAGAAAAACAAAAATATATCAAAATGCTCAGTAAATTAGTTATAGAAGGAACAAAACTCAATATGAGTAAGTTCATTAATAATAAACCAATTGCTAATGTCCTACTTAATTTAGCCCAATTCTTGAATAGTTCCTGCAAAAAAAAAAAAAAAAAAAGATAAGATGCTGCTGAAAGTAAGTGAAGACAGAAAAATAACAGTCTGTGCTTTCATAACCCTGAAAGACCAGCAGTAGTGTCCCTAACTAAAGGAGCATATCTGGTAGAAGAATTCCCTGTTCACTGTAGTCTTCCAACTTTGAGCAAACTCCTTGTTTCAAGGTAGTTTGAAAGAGAAATGATTGGCAATGATTTAGAGCATCTTTACTTCATGGGATAAATAGTTTTTCCAATGCCTTTGGCCTTTGTGATTGGAAATAGGTAGGTAGAAACCTCAAGGCAGAATGCCTTCTTCTCTCTACTCAGTCTCCAGCTATGGTTTTGCAAGTGTATGAAAGGGAAATCAGAGAAAAAAAAGAAAGGGAGAATGAAAGGCAGAAAAAAAAGAGAAGGCAAGGAAGTGTGGGGAGATTGCCATAAATTGAAAAAAAACAAACAAACAAAAACAAAAACAAAAACAATAGTAAATAGTTGCTTATTGGAAAGTCAGAGTAGAATTTCAAGGCCATGAAGTCCTTACTCTGTGAGTAGAAAAAAACAGAACAGTGTGAAATGTTCAGACAGTTATGTACTTTATAATACCATTTAGACAACACTGCAGCACATGGTATCTCAACAGGTGAATATAATTGTCTATTAGTTGTGTATATTAAGGTCCTTTTAGAGGTGCATGGTTAGCATTCGTTTTCAACTTGATAGGATGTAAATTACGTAGGAGTCAAATTTCCAGATATATCTGTGAGAGATAGTTGAGCATTTGTCCATTTTGGGGGTGAAGCATTATTTTGACAGCTGGGCTTAGTCGTGGGCATAAGTATTCATCACTGTCTGCTTCATGAAGGTAGATATAATGGGAATTTTTGGTTCAAGCTTAGGCTTTCTTGACTTCTTCACATGATGGGCTGTTCTCTATAACTTCAAACTGAAGTAAAACTTTTATTCCATGAGTTGCTTTTTGCCAGAGCATTTTATCATAATAAAAACATGAGAAGAAACTATGACAAGATGTTATTCTGAAGAAGATCATGGTTCTGGTTTCAGGGTTGCCTTAAGAGAACTGAAAGACCCACAGCGAGAGGACTCCCCCATGTTCTGACTCAGGAGAGGCGATACCCCAAATCACTCAGGAGAAAAGGTCTTGATGCAAATTGCAAGAGGACTTTTATTTCAAGAGCACTCTCAGTCATACACCAGGCAGGGGGTAGAGGACTGTGGCACCCCAGTAGCTGGGAGAGGGGATATTTAAAGGAAAAAAACCAAAACAAAACAAAACAAAAAACACAAAGAAAGGGGAAGATAAGACCACAAAGAATGGGGAAGATGAGTAAACATCATAAGAATGGGGATGATGAGTTACAGCTCATCTCTTACAGAAGGGTTACAGGCTATCTTTGGCAAACATTCTTGGTCCCTTACACAATGAGTCAGGCACCTGGGTGGGTAACCCAGTGGTCATAGGCTTCTCAGGCTGAATCAAAGAACTCCATGCTGGGCTTTGATTTTAGAGGTCTAAGAAACACATTGAGTTGGGGTCTTACAGAACAATATTAATGTCTAGGGAACTGGAAGTTATAATCAATGGTCTGTGTTGAGACAACTTAGATTGAAGTATTTTAGATGAGGAATTTTACAATGACAAACTAGTTAGAGTGCATTTTAAGATGTAACCTGCAAATTAATGTGTTCTAGACAAAAGAAAGTTATGTGTTTCTACCAGGGGTCACTTGATACTTTGAGTTTTAGGGATAAAATGGTTTTAAATACTCAATCTTGTTTCTCTATGCCTTACATGCTGGCAATGGAGAAAGTCCATTTCTGAACCTTAATCTGGATTCAACTGTGGAGCACAGCAAATATGTCTAAAATTTTGAAGTTAACTGATGCTTTCTGTTTATGATTAAATAAATGACAACCCTTTACATGACAGGTTGGTTTATTCTTCACTCATTTATTTAGGCATGGGTTGAAGAAGTCTGTGCAAAATACTTCATTAGAATACTATATAATTCTACAGTAGAATTTTCTTTGTGAGAAAAAAAAACATACAAATGCCTTTGAAGGGTTTTATTCAAAGAGGAAAGAGTTCATCCTAGAAATCAGTATTCTTAGTATATGCACTGCAGACAATTGCTTATGGATAAAGGATTTTTGAAATAGTGCTGTAGAAAAGACTAAGATAAAGCAGATATGGCTCTTATTCATAAGAATTTTTTACAACTTCTCAAAAATTCTGATTAGATTTTCCTCTAACATTTGAAGAGATAATTGAGATCACTTCATGTCTCAGTTCAATGGTACTATAAAGTAATGTCACTGATTTTTACGTTATGCTGAAAGTGGCTGAAGGATATTCCAAAAAACCAGTTCCAAAAATTGTCAGTTCACTGTATTCAAGGTGACTAAGTTAAATTAGGTGTTTGTTTTCAGTGGTAAAAAAAAAAAAAAAAAAACCAAAAAAACTCTATTGTTTTAGGTTCAAAAGCTTTATATTTTTAAATATATAACTTTGAAACTGGCAGAGACTTTGACTATAATTTCTGTAGACTAGCATACATAGCCTTTTGATTTTCTTGTTGTTCTTATATGTGCATTAGGTAAAGTCTTGTTATGTAATCCTGGTTAGCCTGAATGTGTTGTGTAAAACAAGCTGGCCTTGAACTCACAGAGATACACCTGTCTTGGCCTCCCAAGTACTGGGATTAAAGGTGTGATTCTTTAAATCTGGGACATCTCCAAATTTGATCTCCAGAAATTCATAAAATTGGACAAAAGTTAAAGAAAAACAAACAAACAAACAAAAGATAAACAAGTAGGACAAGTATCAAGCTAACTTATCTATTTCTCCACCGTGCCTTGCTGGACAATCAATTTAGTTATCTCTACCAATACTCTCTACATTTCTATGTAGTCCAGAACAGTACATGCATAATTTCAGTGGGTCCTGCTGAAGCCTCCTGAGAGAAAGCTATGAGTTCCCTATGTCAGGAACATCAATTTCATCTGGGAGCTTATTAAAAGTGTACAGTTTTTGGACATCCCAGACCTATTGAATCTAATTCTATATTTAACAAGATCCCAGGGTGATTCATGGACACATTAAAGCCTGAGAAGCACCCATCCATGATACATATCAAGTTCATATGGGACCATCATTCTACTTCCTGTAAAGATGTAAGAGCAAAGGAAAATATTATGTTTTAGGATAGAATTAAAATATTGCTGATCTCAGTGTAACTGCTAAATATATTCAAAGCTACAATTACATTATTGAGTAACAGCTTTACCCTTGGGAATAGCTTATATTGGGCCCTGCTTATAATTTATGTAATGAAAATAATAATAACAATTCCATACATATTTGCTTGCATATTACATTGTAACTTTAAACTAGCATGACTTCGACAGAAATGGTTGCAGTGTAGGGCATTTCTTGAGGATTAATGGTTTAGAAGAAATAGCTGGCTTGAGACTGAAAGGCTGAAAGAAATTAATCTATCAAATTATTAATTCTTAACACATGCCTTCTGTTGAAGTTGCTTTTGCTTCATCCACAGAGCTCAGGGAAAAGAAAACCTAAGCCGCAGTGCTACAGATATTTTTCTCATGCTCTAGGCAGCTTTGTTTTGCTGTTTGCTAATATTTTCTGGATGCTCTCATAGGGACTCACGGCTTTGTTCATTAACCTTTCAAATTGCTTCAGGTTCGCAGCTCACACTGCAGCATGATCTATTGCTGGTACCTCAGCATTTCATTTACTTCACCATGGTACCCCTTCTACATGCTAGAAATGTACTGTCAATTCTAAACTCATTATGCAAATACTACACCTAGGTACCATTATTCTGACTTCCATTAGCTCTACTCCCCCATTAGCCTGGCCTCCTGTGAATAAGAAGTGTCAAATTACATATGTAGATTTGTGGGATAGAAGTGGGTGGGCTACACTGAATGGTCTCCTGCAGAGTCAGCAGAAAATAATTGTATTTGAATCAAACACTACATCCTTTATGTTCTAATATGACAGTTCTAATATACTCTCTCAAGAAAAAAATTGTTCAGCCTGTGAGCCTTAGGAATCAGCTTAGAAAATAATGTGTTTACAAAGCCAGCAGACATCTCTCAGCAACACATACTTACTTTCATCTGTCTGCTGAACTGTTTAAAAGTGGAAGTATGTCTTAAATATAGCTGTGTGCCCTTATGTGCAATAAAATATGTTTAACGTTCTCAAGAATTTCTCATTCTTTGTCTTCAAAATGGGCTTATGATCTGTCCACATGTCATATGTTAAATTATCCTATTCAAAGTATAAACCTTCAAATAAACACCATAAAAAGGATGCTGCTGTTTGTTTACTGTTTTTTCCAAGGGAGTTGGCTTAGGCATATGAGTAAGTAAGGCAGAGCTGATTCTAAGAGTATTTGAATGAAATATTTCCCCCTTTGCCCAATGTGTTATGCTAAATTCTGCTTATTCCTTTCACTGCCCCCACACACATATTACTGAGTACCTACTTTGTGCTACATGCACATAAGTACACCTATGCCTATATGAGCAGTTCATTTGACTTGAACTAGGTGATTATTTTTTTTACTTTTGAAGTGGGAATGGATTTCAATTATTAAATCTGTATAATTTCATTCCATTTCAAGGTCAGGAATAAGGTTGTGTGCAATACGTAAAATCAAAATGCACTGTGGATTCATGGATTATACTTAATTAAATCTTCATAAATAGTATATGAATTGGCCATGTATGAGATTTGAGGAAGGGAAAATTAGTGAGGGTAGAAAAATACCACAAATTAGAGCAGCTGATCACATGAGTCAGAAAGAGGCATATAGTACGTTTTAAGACAGTCTCCAACTACCTTAAGGAGCCTTTGATTTGTTTGTCCTTCTCCCCCAGTTCCATAGATTTCTTCAGCATTTTTTATGCACTGACATCCAGGGGTATTGATCCAAGCATATTTTATCTCTAAAAGCAGCCAATGTATTTAAGCAGCCAATGATTCTGTTTTTAATGTGATTTTATCTGAGTCATTTCCTCACAATACATGCTTGTTAGTATTGCATGCAGCAATGATTTCTTAGCAGTCAGTGAAGCTCAATGTCAGAAATGTTGTATTATGAAACAATTGACTCTTGTTTCATGACTACAAACTTGGAGACTTCTAAAAATCCTAGATTTTAAATTGGCCTGAAACTGTGTGAATTTTAAAGTAAATATTTTAGTTAATTTGTATTATTTTTACCTAATATAATTTTCTAAATATATTATCCAGTCAAATGACATCACTTTATTAATGAACTGAAAAATTATTTTTTTTGGTTAAATAAGTAGCAACTTTATATATTTAGGAGTTTCTTGGTTAAATTAGTACTGAGTTTGTATATGTAAATATTAGTTTAACTTATGACCATTTTCAGAATTTAACATTTTCTTCCTAATCATTATTGAGAAAAAAACTTTAAGATTTGTTTTCTAAATACCTATTTAATATAATATTTTTTATAAAAACTGGGGAATAATTGAATCCTTTTCCCTTATTTTTCTTCTTGTCATCCCTTCATGCATCCCTTTACTTGTGCTTCTTCACTAATTCATGACTTATTTTTAAATTGGTTTTACACACACAACACACACACACACACACACACACACACACACACACACACACACACAGAGCCTAAATACAACCTCCTCAGTCTTTATAATGTTACTTGTATTTCAGGACTAGCAACTTATTATTGAATAGTCAATCAGCAGTTCTTTCCTGGGGATGTTCATTCCTCCCGTTCTCAGCATCCTCAGCTGCTCATAGTTCTTTGTTTAGGGATTAGGCCCCACAGGCTTTCTCCATTTCATATTGTCTTATCTATTAATGGTGTTCAGTCTTGTTTGTGTAGCCATGGTAATGAGACTTCCTGGATGTAGCCTAACATTTCCAAGAGATACAACCTCTGAGCGAACTTCTTGTTTCTCAGTTTTTTACCACCATTCTGCCCAGTCTTCTGCAATGATCACTGAGCTTTGGGCAAGGGAATTGTTTTGTAAAAGTATCAGTTGGACTGAGTACCACAAGATCTCTTACTGCCTGGAGTTTGATCCTTTGTGGTTTTCTGTAATAGTCTCCACCTATTGAAAAGTTCATTTGATGAGGGGTTAGAACTATACTTATCTGTGGGTATGAAGATAAATATTTACAGTGTACTTAAAATTTCTGATGATTTAGTTAAGTGATGATTGTAGTTTTTCCTCCAAGATCTACAACTTCACTCATTCTGGTAGTGCATTAGGTTTATTATACCAAATATGGTTCTCTCTTGTGGAGTGGGCCTTAAGCCCAATCATAGATCTGCATCACTTTTTGTGCCACTTTGTATTTAGTAATTTAAATATATTTAGGAATTTTAAGTGATTAGGACTGGAGGAGTGAATGCTGAATGAATAGCATCTAGGTTTATGGAATTTTGTATTAACCAACTATAAAACATTATTAATTATTATTATTATTAATAGGATATAGTTGATTTTGCTTATAATTTGAAAACCCACTTATCATTACTAAATATAAATGGACAGAATATAGACAACAGAAAATGAAAACCATTTCAAAATTTAATATCATAAAGTTAAAAAGTTGTTTTATTCATACAACTTTCAAGTTAGTCTGGATGAATATTACAATGTGATGAGTGGTTTTTTTTTGTTATCGGCAATATAACATATTTAAATTGTAACACAAAAGACAACATAAAAGCAACTAGAAGGTGGGGTAAGTGAGGTGGTGAAATGCATGGATCTAAAATCTTTTATAAAATATTCACACGGTATTTGACATATCAGGAAGAGACTTTGCCTCAGTAAAATTACTAATCACTAATAAAAATGAAACTCCATTATGGGATATCCCTGAGGCCAAAATCCCCTGATTGTTATTCATTAATTTGCTTATTGTGATATTAGCAGTTCTCAACTTGACAGGTCTAAGATTACATAGGAGACAACCATGGGGCCACAGATGTGAGAAACTTTCTAGATTAGGTTGTTCAGAAGAAACTGCCTTAAGTAAGGGAGGCCCTGTTATATTGTCTGTATTGTTAGAATGAATAAAAATACATGAGAGAGAGCAACAGCATCCATCTTTCTCTGCTCCTGATTATAAACACAATATGATCACTCACTTCACGCTCCTGCCATCATAACTTTCCTGCCATGGTGGTCATATCTCTAAGTTGTGAGGCGAAATAAATTCTTCCTTTCCTAAGTAGTTTTTATAAGTTGTTGTGAAACACCAATGTAAAATGAAAATGTACTTCTTTGGTCTTTCGAACTGGGTTCTAGGTTGAATGTGAAAGAGTTGAAACTAAGATGACAGCAGAATGCAATGGGCCTTTTTTATTGGAATCTGGAATACCTCAATGTTGAAGGTCTCTGCTCTTGAAATCTCAGACAGAGAAAAAAAAACACTATGGAGAACTATACTAGAGATAATGTTTGTGTTTTATGGTAAACGAAAAACATTCAGTGGTACTCTGCCCTGTTTTAAGAATTTAAAGTGGTTTAATTAATAACTTATGGGCTAATATGTTTGACAGAGTAAATTTCAAGATAGACTAGCACTCTGAATAGGTCCTGGTCACTTTTCATAGCTCTTATCAAGGTCTAAGTGGAGAAAGAACAAAAATTTGAGAAATGATGGCCTTTTTTAGGGAAAGGAATAGAATTAAATTTACAAGCAAGGATGCTGAGGAAACAGTTGTATTTGGAAAAGATATTGTCACCAAAAAAAAAAAAAAAAAAAAAAAAAAAAAAAAAAAAAAAAAAAAAAAAAAAAAAAAAAAAAAAAAAAAAAAAAAAAAAAAAAAAAAAAAAAAAAAAAAAAAAAAAGGAAAATTTGCACCAGGGTATTAGAAAGGATACCTTAAGGGAAAAACTTAGTAGATAAAAAATTCCACCTTATAAAAATTCACATTCATGTGAAGAAAGAGATTCTAACTAAAAATTCTGATGGAGAAATTGCCTGTTCAAAAACAACTGCTTAAGTACATGGNAAAAAAAAAAAAAAAAAAAAAAAAAAAAAAAAAAAAAAAAAAAAAAAAAAAAAAAAAAAAAAAAAAAAAAAAAAAAAGATACATAGATATGTTGCCAGTATTCAAACTAATGATATTTGTAAACAAAGAACCCTCATATAGTAGCTGGAGAGTTGTATCAGCAGGAAGAGTACACATTGCTTTTCTAAAGCACCCATGTTCAGTTCCCAATACATGCATTGGGAGGCTCACAATTTCACATAACTTCACCTCCAGGCCTTCTGACATCCCTTTTTCTTTCTTGTGGTCACCCATGTTCATGTATCATTCACACATCACACACAATTAAAAAATAAAACAAATGTCTTATTTAATCAAAAAATTAATCAGGAAGAAATATCTGAGACAAAATTCATTATTTTGTTGGTAGGTTGTTCTGTGTGTATGTGTTTGTTGATAGTCCACTGAATATCTCTTAGACTGACTTTTTAATGGACACTTTGCTTCTGCATATTTGACAGATACTTGCCGGGCGTGGTGGCGCACGCCTTTAATCCCAGCACGCGGGAGGCAGAGGCAGGCGGATTTCTGAGTTCAAGGCCAGCCTGGTCTACAAAGTGAGTTCCAGGACTGCCAGGGCTACACAGAGAAACCCTGACTCAAAAACAAAACAAAACAAAACAAGACAAAACAAACAAACAAACAAACAAAACAAGACAGATACTTGATCCCTGGTAGATGGTAGGAGATTTTCTCTAATTTGATTTTTGTTTAATTAAAGGTAAAGGACATAAAACAATTAATGAACAAATTAATAAAAATAATACTTATAAATTTTTTATTTAATGTTGTGAAGTAAAGAAACAAAGTAAGTAATAGGAAGTACATAGAATCACCAAGCGTAGCACTGAAATCTGTGACCTACTTAACAAAGAAAACACTGTACTTGTAATGAGTTTGAACTCTCTAACAAGGAATATGCAAGCTAAGGAGTCACAAAATTACTTTTGACATATGAAGTAAATCTACAAACACAAATGTAGATGATAAAACTTAATGGCTCCGTAGAGGATGTTGCAAGAGTCAACATTTTCCTTTAATGAACCATTAACACTTAAAGATATGTATTAAAATGATGCTAAGATTAGGACATAGCATGAGGAGAAGAAAATTTAATGACCAATGTAATATTCTTGCTACAAAGATCACTATTTGACAAAAATCAGCTCCATAAGTGAGGAATCGTATCATAGGTCAACTCATATAAGGCCAAGCCTCAAGGAAAAAATTAAGATGGCCAAAATCTCAACAATGCAAAATAGGATGATGCCTAATAGTGTTTTATCTTTCAAAAAAATGCATGTCCTACTTGTGTAGTGAGGGAGATTCAATTACACAGTAATATCATCTTTTCTCATTGCTTTTAGGAGATAAAGCATCCTTCATCTAAAACAAAATAAAGATAAGCTTATTCAACCATTTACTTATTGAGTAAACATTTAATGATAATCTATTATATTTATCCATGAAATAAATTTTAGTGTTTTAAAAATAAACCATAATATACCTTATATTTGATTGGCCTAAATAATTATAACACAGATAAATTGACTGGGGGTTATGCCTGGCAGTTTCATTTGGCTGCTATGGGCTACTAAATGCATTTAGCTGCTTCAGAGTTTAACGCTACTTACTGAGAACTTCTCAAAGCAGCAGCTAGACTTACTAAGTAGCTGGCTACTGTTTTACATTGTGTACACTGGCTAAGATTACCTTCTAAATTCATAAAAATATTTATGATTGAAATTACAGGGTAGGGGTGTCTGATCTGCATTCAATCACTTTTAAATCACTGTGTTCATGATAATTTTAACACTGAAATTTTAAACAATAAACAAACAATTGAGGTTAAATATCACATAAAAGCATTAAAAGATAGTTCTCTTATAGTCACTATTTATTGGAATTCTATCTATCTCAAAGCATGTTCAGACTTTCTTTCCACAAAAGAAGAAGTTTCTTGGTTTAGAAAAATAATTATTATACTGGGCTGGGTTTGTTTTGTCAACTTGTCACCATATCCAGAGAGAAAGGAACCTCAGTCAAGGAAATGTCTCCATGAGATCCAGTACTAGGGCATTTCCTCACCTGGTGATCTATGTGGAAAAGACCAGTCCACGGAGGATGGTGCCATCCTTGGGCTGCTAGTCTTGGGTTTTATAAGAAACCAGGCTGAGCAAGCCATGAGAAGCAAGCTAGTAAGAGGCACCCCTCCATGGCCTCTGCAACAGCTGCTTCCTCCAGGTTCCTGCCCTGTTTTAGTTTCTGTCCTGACTTCCTTTGATAAAGAACAGCAAAGTGAAAGTATAAGTCCAATAAACCATTTCCTTCCCAATTTGCATCTCGTTCATGGTGTTTGATTGCAGCAATAGAAACCCCAACAAAGACAGATGCCATAAATAATTTAATTGAATGATACATGGAAGAGGAAACATTACCAAATTGAAACATGACAGAGCTGGTGTACTTCAGTAGCTTTATATGCACGCAGCTCTCAGTTCAGGATAAAAGATAGATACCCTATATAGCCTTGAGTTCAGAGGGATAGAGAGAACTAAGTAGGTAGGAAGAAAAAATGTGAAAAAGAATGTAATTTATTTCCTTTTTCACTTTGTGAAACTATAATGTAATTATAATAATGTGTTCTTGTATTTCTCTCTTCTCCATCCAAATCCTCTTAAGTCCCTTTCCTTGCTTTTGCTTCTTTTCAAATGTACCCCTCTTTTTTTGGTGTTACATGTATATATATATATATATATATATATATATCCTTAAGAATAATAGTGCTTCTCTGTTGTTGACTTTAAACATTTGGGAGAAACTATTTTCCATTTAAGGATTTCCATTATAAAATTAATTTCGGCATAGGTTTATTGAGGTCACATTATACTAAGTCACTGAAGAACTGGCACAGGTTTCAACATACCAAAATTCCATTCATATCACAGCAGGCTGAAGTGGTCAACCTGGAAGCACCAAGCCCTATTCCCTCTAAAAGCCTGTGCTGCTACAGGACTTGTGGCATCTACATACATTTTTGTTTCATGACTTTGTCAAGAAGGGAGGGAGTATAAAGACTTGCCCCATAACACAGATATGATTTTAGGAGGCAATCCATTGGAATTTCTAAAATGTAAAGTTTAAATGATCAACATTTGGTTGCAAAGGTACTTGGTTAGTGTTAAAGTTCTAGCAATAAATTTTCAAAAATATAACTTTTATTTAGGATGAGTAAGTAATGAAATATTTATACTGATAAAGTTACTTGCAAAAGCTGAGGCACTAAGCATAGAGAATTTCAATTACCCTGACCTAACAGGAGCTAACAATAGTTGNAGAACATTTGAGAGTAATGGTGCATAAAGATAAAACTTTAAATGTCAGTTGGTAAGAAAAGTGTGTGGGGTGACATAGGGGAAGTTTATTCATTTTTGGTAAAGCTCTGGTTTAAAGTGTCTTTGTCCTTCTATATAAACACTTATTTCCAAGAAAATTACACTTAGTCAAGAATTTCCTTAATAACCGCATGTGTGTGGTGTGTGTGTGTGTGTGTGTTGGGTAATAGAATAAATATTAACACAGATGCATTATTGAAAGTATTTCTTCATTAATAATGAGGGTTGCAGTAGTTTATTCTTCCCTGTGCCCTTCAAATATATTTAATAGAGTCTCTCCATGCATTTTCTTGTTTTATTAATATATTACCATATAATATACACATAAAGTTCATCTCAGGGTCAAAGAACAAGTGTTCCAGAACAGAAAGCACTTGTAACCCAAACAATTGTGAATTAATGGCCTTGTAAAGTTGAAGCCCAAATTAAATTCTAAGCATGTCTTAATGAAAGCTGCCATATGTCTTGCAAAAGAGACTGCATTTTATGGTAAACCTGAACTTGCATAGTCATATAGAATTCCTCAAAGTTCTCGGATAAGTGTTTTTTACTTTCCATTGATTTCATATATTAAGTAAATTCTGCTGTTTGCTGGTGCCACTCTCAATAGGAGATTCAATGGGAGATGTAGTCACTGACACAGATAGGATCA
The DNA here is from genome assembly GCA_902729485.2 of Mus minutoides. NCBI lineage: Eukaryota > Metazoa > Chordata > Mammalia > Rodentia > Muridae > Mus > Mus minutoides. The sequence goes on along the minus strand of LR752236.1, from coordinate 45,970 downwards.
TTGTAAGAAGTTTCCTGTCACCTCTTATATCTAGGCTCACATGTTGACACATTGCAGTAATTACATTGCACTAGAATTTGGGCTTTGACTGAATTTTGGAACTTGAAAAATACAAACTGGAATTCAGGGTACTTTCTGTTGTAAATAGATATTTATCTGTATATTAGTACATTGTGAGCATTTTTCCACATACACTCATACTTATACTTAGTTATGGAAAACATTATACAAATCTGTCCATGCTCTTTCTCTACAGCTCTCAGCCTGGTTGAGACATCCGACAAATACCCACTTTGCAGTAAGTGAAACAAGGCCAGAGAACTTAAGGGTCCCCCATTATTTCACACACTTCAGTATTTACAATAATGAACAACTACAGTGTACACTCCTCACAACAGCTTTCCTCCTGCGGGTCATGACCCTTTGCATTGAGATGACCTCCTTTTTATCTTCCCCCCTTAAAATGAAATGCCATTTCTTTTCATATTTCTTAAGTCAAGAACAACAACAAAAACAGAAGTGAAAAAATTCTTCAAGTACTACAAACTTAATTGATTTGGAAGGCATATTAATATGGTATAAATATGCTTTATATAGCTAAGCCGTATTTTGAAGAGTGATTATTGTCGGAGAGTCTGAGGCAAAGGTACACATTATGAAGAAGACAGAAGTAGAACCCTCTTATCCTATAAAATCCTTTAATGCCACATAATGGTGGTTTTATAAACTAGTAATATACTTTGATTTGATTGCATGACCCAGGAAACATGAGATTGGGACACAAGGTCTCCTGAACCTCACGATAGGAAGAGAACTGGGAAGTATGCTCAGCTTTACCAACCTTCCTAACAGGTCTTTGTCTCAGTATCAACTTCTCCTTATGTGGATTAAGTTGTTTGACACTAAACTTAAGGTTTTATAGTATAATAGTCATACATCTGAGTTCACCTAATATTTGTTTTATGAAACAAAAGCCTACAATTAAAAATACATGCTGGGGTGTAATTTCTGTAATAAATAGAAATTGAAGTAGCTTTTGTAAATGAAAGAAAAATAAAATTATATACAACTTCATAGAATCTGTGTATCTTTGTACTTTCTCAACTGAATTATATGAAAAAAGAAAAGGCCAAAAGTTATTACATTTTTTAATAGGAACAGTAAGGTTGAAATCTGACTGAAGTCTAGTTCCTACTGTTTTCAAATAGTATTTATCACAAGTCAATCATTTTCTTAAACCACCCTATTAAACTTAAAACATAAATTACTCAGCAAGTTACAAAATGAAGGACCTTAATTAAATAGCTTTAGTTGTGATTGTAAAGCTTTATAATATGTTAGGATTCCTGTACTGTATCCCTTATCAAGGTTTCGAAGTAATGAAATACTTAAATGAGTGCCTGAGAGAATTCCCATGAATTCATTGTGAGCATACAAAATTTTTCTAATCCTCCAATGGTGAAAAACAAGCTGGAAACATTTAAAACAAAGAAAAAGATGCAGAGAGTCAAATAGATTGATTCTTTAGACTATCAATTCAAAACTTAGGATTTCTCAGATAAACGATGACTCAGCTCATGGGCCACAATGTAAAAACAGCAGAGATTTTAAACGTATTCCTATGAGAAAAACCATGTGGTAAAATCAAGTGTGAAGCAATTCTGCTTTATGGTTACTTGGAAAGTCTTTTGAGCCCTGAATAACTTACAATGAAAAAAAAAAAAAAAGTCCTGTAAAGGAAGGTGAAAACAGGTTCTAATCTTTTTGGTGCAAAAGGGCAAGGTGAAGTGATAGACTGTTTTCAATCTTGGTAGGAAAATTAAGTTTCTCGGGCCATCAAATGACAAGTTCTTTCAGGGAATTCAATTGAAGTGATGAGGTTTTTGACTTAAATCAAGAAAGACCTTGAGATAAGAAGGAATTGACAACATCTATTTCCAAGATGGACTCCGGACCCGTGTACAAATCAGTTTCCTATCAATCTCTCTCATCTCCTCCCTTCCAATGCTTCTTATAGGATGATTTGTCTTCTGCAGTCTACCTCTAAATGCACTGAATAGCATTAGTGTACCAAAAAAAAAAGTCATTCTAGAATTCTTGAAATTATGAGATTAAGATAAAGATATTTAGAAAAGAGATTGATTTTTATAAAAGTTACATCTATTGTATGTTCAGTTCTAGGTAGACCAATACGTATATTATACAATTATTAATACTCTCACCAAAATTAAAAGTTTTCCATTTATATTTTAAAGATAGACTTAAGATATAGGAATTTCCCATTTCTTATTCTCTGGAATATAGGTAGAAAAATGTAAAAAGTAGAACAGTAATCAATGCTTATCTTATCCTGAAGCGTTACTCTTCTCATGTTATTTTGTTTGTTTGTTTGTTTGTTTGTTTTGGTTTGTTTTGTTTGTTTCTTGGTTTGGTTTGGGGTTTTTTGTTTTTTTTGTTTGTTTGTTTTTGTTTTTTAAAAAATGTTTATTTTTTCAAAGAAAAACGGCAATAGCCAATTGGAAACCTACTTATTCTTCAACTCCAATTTTGTTTTCTTTAAATTTAGAAGTGACTTACTGATTTACTATTTTAAACAAACCCCCCTTTCCCCTTTAAATGTTTACCATCTACTCGTGCTGAATCCTTCCAAGGAGATTGCTCCAGCGTATATCTCCAGGTCCTCGCTTTGCTCCTTTTACCAAAAAATGCAAAACACAATTCCATCGTGCATCTTAAGGGCTCCAATCATCAAAAATAGGAAAAAAATTCTTTGGAATAGCCAATTAAGTTGAATGAAAAAAAAAAATCCACACGAATGCGGTTTGGTTGGGGCAGGAAGGAATCCACTCCTATGTTCCTGGTAATCTGATCCCGCTCCATGAATCCTGGTAATTCATCCTCCCTATCCTATCCACATTATGATTTGAATCCAATGATCCAGCTCCAAGGATTGGGATCCAGTGAGCCCTCTCCAATCCAAACCTTTATAACCAGCAAAACCAAAAAAGAGGAGGCAAAATGTTAGACACTGTAACCAAAAAAAGTTTCTGGGGAATGATGAGTTATGTCTGTCATCAGTTTACAGATGTACATTTTTTGTTTTTACTAGGTGTTTCTCAGCTGCATTTTGCTTTTCTTTATAAGGCAAGGACAACTTTTCCTGTGTCAATTTTGTTTATTATTAAGACCAAGACTTAGGGCAGTGGAACAGGATGACAGTACAAGAGGGTAGATCAATAGGAATTCTTAATTGATAGCTCAAGCAGCAAGAATCCTTTGAATCTTTAATGCTATCACTTACCTCAATCCTCTAGACATCTAGTGTTGTCCCACTCAATCTACCACTCCATACCTAGGCTCTTCATTGACATTTTCATTTCTCAAGGTTTTTTATTAATATAGTCAAAACTTGTGTTGAATTTCTTGTTTAGCATTTCCTTCATCCTTTTCCTACTTTCTACCTTATTTAAATTCTATCCAATATATGGGGGCAAGATTTCATGAAGTCCTCAATTTGTTCAGACTATCCTAAACTGTTTCTTTTTCTTCTTCTGAAAATGGACTTAGCAAATACCTTGTTTTAAAAATGATTTTCCAAATTGTTTCTTGTCAATGAAATAGCAAGAAATCTGTGAAATGCTAGGGCATCTATTCTCAATAAATTACTATTATATGAATTATTTAAGAGATGAATTTGAGACAAGAATATGATTGAAAAAGATCACTCCCAACCTAATTTATCTTATATCTAAATATATTAAAGTCAAAGATGTCTCTTTCTCAATAAGTTTTGCAAATCAAAGTGATAGACCCTGTATTTGCATAATAAAAGTGCAAAAGAAAGTTCTGGAATTTATTCTCAATAAGAGCAAGATGTTGAATTTTCAAAGCACTACATCTCATTGTTCCTAAAGGTTATTACAAAATTTTGGATAATTACGTGCAAAGCACACATTACAATTTCAAGAAAAAAACACAAAGGGGATGTATGTTTTGAATGTCGTGTGTGTGTGTGTGTGTGTGTGTGTGTGTGTGTGTGTGTGTGTGTGTGTGTGTGTTTGTGTTATCTAGTAGAGAAGCATTGATTTTTCACTGTGCTTTCTATATACTTGAAGAAACTCTGAAGAGCAGCAAAGTAAATGTCAGCCTGGAAATTTGCAGAACCAGCAGGGTCTGCAGCTGCCTACCTTCCTTTAGAAAATAATTTAGTTGAAAAGAACTGTAATGAGTCACTACTTCAACTCCATCATAGATTTATATAATGAGCACAAGCTTATTGATAAATATCTTTGACCTCTTGACAAAACTCTCTTGACATTTGAAAATCACTTCAACTAAGTGCGGGCTGAACTGTTGGAACCTGCCACCGAGGACTATCCTCCCCGTTTGCCACCGAGGACTATCCTCCCCATTTTCAACTGGTTTTGTTCCTGTCCTATCTAGGTATAGTAGACAGTACTAAATAAGTCTTCTAAAATGGAACATCGCTGACTTAGACAATTTCCTACTGCTTGTGTCTTATTTTGCTTTATATTGTGATAAAAAGCTGACTAAAACGAACTTGGGGAGAAAAGGGGTTTCTCTGGGCTTACACATTTTTATTACAGTCTAAAACGGAAAGACATTATGACAGGAACTGAGAAGCAGAGGAGAAGTGGAGAGCATACACTAACCCAGCCTTGTAGATTGCTTTCCATGACTCATTTTACTTTCTTAAACAATCCTGGACCATCTCTTCAAGGGGAGAATTACACTCAGTAGACTGGACCCTAACAGATCAATCTTTAATGAAGAAAATGACTCATACACTTAGCTATGGGTCAAATTGATGAGTCATTTTCTCAACTGATCTACTCTCTGTGTAGATGGCTCCTTAATAGTGTTGAGTTGACAAATTCTAACCATCACAGCTGCTTTCCAGTATGCATAAGGTAAGAGCCAAATCTTATGCTGTGCATACACTTGAGCATACCTGAATAAGAATATTCAGGAGGAAGATATAGAAAACAGCATTAATTGGGATTGTACAACTTCACTTTTACCATGTTACCTAGAGATCCATCTCATTTCTACTGATGAAAAGAATGTGGAATGTGTCCTTGTGCTTCAGTGCCTACTTTTGGCAGGAAGTAGATGCCTTTCACTGCTCTGTTCTTTAGACTGCAATTTTTCTTTTTGTACATCAGAAGCTTCAATACATTTGTTCATATAATAATCACATGTACACATTTATGGATACAGTTAGTTTCTCATAATTTGCTCTTCTGTGAGTGCTAATTCAAAAAAACCTATGTCAACAAACTATGCTCAGTCAAAACCATTGAAAAATCATATTAATATTTTAAAAATTACTGATTCTTTTGTTGTAGTTTGAAACTGTAGATGTCTCTTCCAAAACAAAACATATTTTCTATTATAAAGGAAAGAAAAAAATGTTCCTTAATTTTACAGATAAACGGGATGGATTTCTCTTTAGGGATATCTTTATTTTAAAACTTCCTCAATGGCCTGCAATTTAAAATAGTTATGACTATGACATAGAGTGTTATGGAACAGGCTTCAAGGCCCAACTCTCATTTGTACCCTCAGGGTGTCTGACGGTGGGACTGGGTTGTGAAGTATGTTCAGACTCTGCCAGATTCTGTTGTGTATTTTCATTTTCTCTTTGTATCAAGTGATATTCTACTCTCTACTGAGAATAGAAATAGCCATAATTCCCAGAATAAATCTTCACTCTTCCAAAGGCCCTCTGGAAACTATGTGTTAAAGTGATGGTGATTTTATGCCTTTCTTCTTGCTTTCAAAGTTCTGTAATGCATAAAACCCTATTTCTGCCTGTAACAACGACCCAGCTTCATTTCAAACTCAGTCTGACTCAGGCTCAACACCAAAATTCTGAGTGGCTTTCAAACTATATATATATATATTGTGTGTGTGTGTGTGTGTGTGTGTGTGTGTGTGTGTGTGTGTGTGTATGAGTATGTGTTTATATGTCTCAAAACTAGAAATGAGATTATGAGAGGAGATGAAGAGATCTTGGAAGAAGTAAAATTTAGAGAAGTTAATGCAGTATGTGTATGTTTGTGTGTGTGTGTGTGTGTGTGTGTGTTTTGTTTGCATTTATATATGGAATTCAAAAAGAAAGACTTAGAGAAGAAATAGAACCAACTGGAGGAGTTAAGGGGACGAAAGAAAGTATTGTGGCAGAGTAATAATGTATAAAGACACCATGATAAATCCAGTATTTCGTATGTTAAAATAAAGCATTAATAAAATACTTAAAAACTTCAAAGTTTTTAATGTTGTAAACGTGTCCTTCATTTCCTTGGTGTTTAAAAAAGGAATATATACAATTTGTTCTTCTTTAAGACAGAAGTCACAGGAATATTAAATTTGAAGATATATGATGTGACCAATTTTATTTTCAAGAACACACCAAGCAGAACACCTTAAATTAGACTCTAAGTGTCTTTTATGAAGGGGAGTAAATTTCTTCTCTTCCTTCCCATAATTAAGGTAGATGAATGCTTTTTACTAGTACACTTCTAAAGCTCTAAATGAATGTCTTGTTGTTTCTCCTTTGTTAAATTATGGCTATTATTAAACACAGATTTTAATCCTTATGGCTTTATTACTTATATGTCCACAGAAAAATATTGATAAATGGTTCATATACTGATTTCATTGTCTTCATAAAATCCTTCCTGACGACATTTTCACTGAATTTCTAGATGTTATAACATCAGAAAAAATCATTTAAGTAAAAATGTATTGATGCAACCAAATTTTTGTATTATCACAAGAAAACTAAAACATATATTGGTATCCATTTTATTCCAAATTAATACAAATGATGGAAGTAATAAGTAAAAACATTTTGAAAAGTTGCCAAGACTAAATGACCCTTTAGAGATCATTTCTTCTGTAATATAGAATGTAATGCTAAGTCTTTATTTTGTAGTTTCTAAAGTTTTATGCCTTTTGTGTTCTAAGTTAGTCATATTTGTTCCAAGCATTCTAGAATTAAGTAAAAATGAGTCATCATCAGCTACTTTGCATTACAGGGAGTCATGTTAAAATCATACAACATGTATAATAGTGAGTCCAATGTATTGCTGTTTGATGGTACCTGGTCTTCATAAGGAAGGCCACAATAAAGCTAATCATGACCAGAAAAGGACTCAACTATAAAAGTATACTAAAGGAACCACTAAACATCCTTTGCGGGGGGTGGGGGGGGCATTTTTTATTAGATATTTTCTCTATTTACATTTCAAATGCTGTAGGCATCCATCATTTTCCCTCTGAAAACATATTATCCCCCCCCCCTCCTGCTCACCAACCTACCCACTCCTGCTCCTGGCCCTGGCATTCCCCTGCACTGGGGTATAGAGCCTTCACAGGACCAAGGGCCACTCCTCCCATTGATGACCAACTAGGTCATCCTCTGCTACATATGCAACTGGAGCCATGAGTCCCACCATGTGTACTTTTTGGTTGGTGGTTTAGTCCTTGGGAGCTTTGTTGTTACTGGTTAGTTCATATTGTTGTTCCTCCTATGGGACTGCAGACCCCTTCAGCTCATTGGGTCCTTTCTCTAGCTCCTTCATTTGGGACCCTGTGCTCAATCCCATGGATGGCTGTGAGCATTCACTTCTGTATTTGTCAGGCACTGGCAGAGCCTCTTAGGAGACAGCTATATCAGGCTACTATCAGCAAGCACTTCTTGGTATCCACTATAGTGTCTGGGTTTGATGATTGTATATGGGATGGATCCTCAGGTGGGGCAGTCTCTGGATGGTCATTACTTCAGCCTCTGCTCCACACTTTGCCTCTGTAAATCCTTCCATGGTTATTTTCTTCCCCCTTCTAAGAAGGATCGAAGTATCAACACTTGGGTTTTCCTTCTTCCTGAGTTTCATGTGGTTTGTGAAATGTTACTTGGATATTCCAAGCTTCTGGGATAATATCTGCTTATCAGTGAGTGCATATCATGTGTGTTCTTTGTGAATGGGTTACCTCACTCAGGATGATATCTTCCAGATCCATCCATTTGCCTAAGAATTTCATAAATTCATAATTTTTAATAGTTGAGTAGTACTCCTTGTGTAAATGTACCACATTTTCTGTATCCATTCCTCTATTGAGGGGCATCTGGGTTCTTTTCAGCTGTAAATAAGGCTGCTATGAACATAGTGGAGCATGTGTCCTTATTACATGTTGGAATATTTTCTGCATATATGCCCAGAAGTGGTATTGCTGGGTCCTCAGATAATACTATGTCCAAATTTCTGAGGAACTGCCAGACTGATTTACAGAATTGTTGTACCAGCTTGCAATCCCACTAGCAATGGAGGAGTGCTCCTCTTTCTCCCAAACCTTGCCAACATGTGCTGTCACCTGAGATTTTTCTGAATGGTGTGAGGTATAATCTCATGGTTGTTTTGATTTGCATTTCCCTGATGACTAAAGATGTTGAACATTTCTTTAGGTGTTTCTCAGTCATTCTGTATTCCTCTGTTGAGATTTCTTTGTTTAGCTCTGTATCCCATTGTTAATAGGGTTATTTGATTCTCTGGAGTCTAACTTCTTGAGTTCTTTGTTCTTTGTATATATTGGATATCAGCCTTCTCTCAAATGTAGGGTTAGTAAAGATCTATCCCAATCTATTGGTTGCTGTTTTGTCCTATTGACAGTGTCCTTTGCCTTACAGAAACTGCAATTTTATGAGGTCCCATTTGTCAATTCTTGGTCTTAGAGCATAAGCTACTGGTGTTCTACTCAGGAAAATTTCCCCTGTGCCCATGTACTTGAGGCTCTTTCCCACTTTCTTTTCTATTAGTTTCAGGACATCTGGTTTTATGTAGAGGTCCTTGATCCACTTGGACTTGATCTTTGTACATGGAGACAAGAATGGATCAATTTGCATTCTTCTACATGTTAGCCTCCAGTTGCACCAGCACCATTTGTTGAAAATGCTGTCTTTTTCCCACTGGATGGTTTTAGCTTCTATGCCAAAGATCAAGTGACCATAGGTGTATGGGTTCATTTTTGAGTCCCCAATTCTATTCCATTGATCTACCTACCTGTCACTGTATCAACACCATGCAATTTTAATCACAATTGCTCTGCAGTACAGCTTGAGTTCAGGGATAGTGATTCTACCAGAGGTTCTTTTTATCATTGAGAAGACTTTTTCTATCC